>JAJMIC010000013.1:0-249317 GCA_030583385.1 Spencermartinsiella ligniputridi
CGCTCCGGCCCCTGCCCCTGCTCCTGCCTGTGGGAAGCAGTCGTGCAGCAACAACAACCAAAGCGATGACTGCGACGAAGGCTCCTCTTCTGGAGGATCCGGATGCGGATGCTGCCCTCTACAGATGATTGGGGACCTCTTTGAGGGATGCAGTTGCGGTGGCGGCGGTGGCAGCGGCGGTGGCAGCGGTGGTGGCTGTGGATGTCATAAGTAGATCCTCAGCAGCTGCTTGATTGCGCCATGAAAAAAGTCTTTACTTTCGCTTAACTTTCTTTATTTTAACTTTTTGTTTATTTCTTAGTCTATCTTTACTTACTTTATTCCTACTATAGATATAATTGAAATTGATTTGGTCTCAATCATTTTTTGAAGAACTTTTAAGACTTTTTTTTTTCTTTTTAGCCTGATGGCATTTGTCGTTCAATCACGATGACATTCACTCTATTCAACAACAGTCGAATAGTCCGGCGACATTGCATGTGTTCCTGCCGATCTCTGCACCGCCCAACGGTCGCTGCAGGACGTATCCGTAGTACATGTATACTCTATAGCATGTGTAAAATTGAGCTTACATTTCAGCTTCTCTTAGCACGTGTTTGTATGAATATCGTTTTTGATTTAAAGTTTTGTATCTTTGTGTTATTCACCATTATCAATGTCTACTTTTTTATTTTTATAAACTTTTTCCTGAGACCCATATCATCTATGTATACTACACTAAAATAGCTCATACATAGACTACAAAGTTCGGATTCACGAGTTGTTTGCACATTGACGGACAATGCTCATTTAACAACCGACACTACATCAATACAATTAAACGCATATTCACCCCCGTTTGCACTGCCTCGCTCGTTCAAAACAACTCACCTCAACAATATATTAAAGTCAGCCTCGGCCCACCTTACGTAAAAAATGACGATTTCGGTGATTTGAAGTTGACTTCTGCCGAGAATTTTTGGCCAGAGATTTTGGTGAAACTTTTTTGTCCCTGCCCTCACAGACTCGTCGTGTATTCAAGTCTTTTGAAAAGATGAGTGTTTTCAAAGTCATTTTGACGATTTATCTTCTGATAAACCTCAAGAGCCTCCCGCTGATGTACCATGTCAAGTTCTACTACTTCATGGCCAAGCATTTCTATATATATGGCAAGCGAAAGCCCAAGAGTGTATTTGAAGTGGCCAACTATGCGACCCGAGCTCCTTTGATGGAGACAGATTTCAACCTACACAAGGGGAACTCTACATATTTCATTGACTTGGACATGTCGCGTTCAAACCTTGTGATGCACGTGTTCAAGGACTTTTTCATGAAATACAAGGACCCCGAGGTCCCTGATGCAGGCTGGCCGTATTTGCCAGTTGGATCCGTTGCGTCTGTATTTCGACGAGAGTTGGCTCCATACGAGCGATACAATGTAAAGTCGCGAGTACTGGGCTGGGACCATAAGTGGCTGTTTGTCGTTTCCCGGTTCGAGAAGTACGACAAGAAGAAGACTCTCTGTGCAATATGCTTGACCAAATACGTTTTCAAAATGAAGCGAAAGACAGTTCCACCTGCTACTGTTTTAGAATTTTGTAAGCTCGACAAACCAGAAGAGATGAATGAAGGACTGATGGGCTACGAGCAGGCTAAAGCATTTTTAGAGCTAGAAGCTCTTGAAGAGAAGGAGTTTTGAAGGATGTACGTAGAGCTCCGCATATTATATTGAATAGACATAGGAGAAATATCAGAGTGGCTAAGTGGTGGAGTACTACCGCGAGGACAATAGACAATAGCATATAGAACAGAAACATAATAGTGGAAACATATAATAGTGAACTCGATTGCAGTGTTCTTCACACCACAAATCTCTCTTCTCTATTAGCCATATTTAAAATAAAAGCAAACAAACAAACAAAACTAGATATCAGATTATTCTAACCGATTTCCAATACGCTTAGGAGGAACTCCTATCTTATTGTAGTTTCGGAACATCTTGACACCATCACCTTCCACAAATTGGCAGGTACGCGCAACAGTATAGAGTGACGTCAAAAAGTTAGAATCATCCTTGATATAGCTGTCCCCAAGAACTTTCTTGATAGCCTCGGTTCCCTTTCGGCCGTTGTAAAAGGGAATTCGCGAAACAAAGTGGTGCAGAACGTGGGTTTCAATAATGTCGTGGAAAATGTGCTGGCCAATGAATCCAAAGTTTCGGTCGACAGTGGCAGCAGCTCCTCGAAGAAAGTTCCAGTGAGAAGCATCGTAGTGAGCAACTCGGGGATCAGTGTGCTGCAAGTAAGTGATGTGGACCAACCAGTGGTTAACCCAGAACCAAGGGAGCACGTACATAAGAACGACAGTGGAGTAACCCCATTTCTGCGAAGCATAGTACAGACCAGTCAAGACAGCGGCAATACCAATGTCGCTGATTACGATATCGAGGAAATCCTTCTTATCGAACAAGGGAGAAGTGGGCACATAGTGGTTGGTGACAAATCTAGATCGTCCAGCGTACTTCTGACCAGTGACGTTGGTGGTCAAATAGTAGATCCATCCAAACAACTGCTGGGTGACAAGAGTGTAGATGGTGTAGAGGGGAGCGTCCTCGGTAGCCTCCAAGACTCTGCCCAATCCTCGTCGTTCGAGCCAAGTCTGCTTCTCAGTGGGGACAAAGACCATATCTCGGGTCATGTGAGCAGTGGCCTTGTGGTGCTTAGAGTGACTAAGTCTCCACGAGTGGTAGGGAACGAGCAAACTGCTGTGAACAATCCATCCGACAGTATCATTGACCCATTTGTAGTCCGAGAAAGCGCCGTGGCCACATTCGTGAGCCAGAACCCAGCATCCAGTGCCAAAGAGACCCTGCACAATAGAGTAAGTGGTCCAAGCAACAATACGACCAGACAAGAACGGGATCATGTGGATGTACGACACAGCCAAGTATCCAAACAGTCCCAAGAAGAACACATCTCGAGCGAGATAAGACAGACCTTTGAGAGCAGATCTCTGGTAGCATTCCTTAGGAATGGCGTCCAAGACTTCCTTGATTCCTAGTTCGGGAGCCACAAACTCATCTCCGTAGGTGTTAAGAACCGGCTGATTCTTATTGGCCGATGCGGCGGTGTTTGGCTCCACAGTGCTTGGTCGTCGGTGAGCGACCGTAGTAGACGACATTGTTGTTGAGAAAGAGATAAGAAGAGAGTAAAAGGGAAATATTGGACTCCTCTTTAGCGTTGCAAAAATAAACTTTAGAGGTGAGTTGGGAAACCTTTCTTTCGAGTACAAGAATTTCCACCAAAAGAACAACAAAACGGTTGTAAAAAACGAAAAAAAAAAGAATCCCAAATGTCGGACCTAAGTTAGGATTTATAGGGACACATTTTTTTTCGTTTTTTTTTTGGTGCTCTCAGTTCCGATAAACCTGTAGCAAAAAATAATTATGAGCTAGTTTACATAATGTTGCAAGCTGGGCTGCAGGAACAAGAAATGTGAGATGGAAGGTTCAAGTTTCGAGGAAATGGCTCGGAGAAGCCCACTGAATTAAAACGACAAAGAGGACCTTGCAGTGGCTCAAAGAGTTGACTCTCCATCGGCCTGCAGACCATTCCCATACTCTGAAAGCGACTGCCATCTCTGGAGCAGCCGAGTTCTCCTTCTTGGGTCGTCTGCGAACTGATCATCTATACAGCGAGAATCCGCCGCAGAAGTGGCCTGTTGCGGTAAAAATTAGGACCCTTAATTTCTTTTGTATTTGGTTGAGTTAAGACGAAACCCAATAACACTCTAACGCTCTTGAACGTATGACACAGCGATCTAAAACCGGGGGAACAGAGAGACAGAGAGGAGCTGACCTGGGTTAACATTATTTTCAAAAGTCCCATTGTATATTGGATCTTTTCTCTCATCCTCGGTTCTGTGCCCAGACGGTTGAGAATTATAGCCGATGTTAATCTTGTTGGGGTGCGGCGCTCATACAAAAATAAAAAATTCAACGACGTTTGCCGAGCTCTCGGTTTGTATGTGCCAAACATTTAAGTTACGGGGGTCGACTATCATCATGCCAGGAGAGGGCTTATCACTAGAAACGTGATTCGCAAGAGGTGGTGGTTAGGTAGAGTGATCAACCACAACCAACGTTGCTCTTCTTCCGTAAGAACCCTCCCGTAAAATCCCTTCCACTCTTAGTTAATCAACCGAGTTTAATAACTTTCTTTTTGGTAAATCCGTCTCACATTTCCATTGTCTTTCTCATCCAATCTGTTCCAAAATTGTACCTGCTACTGTGTGTCTGCGTGTCTGACCGTAATCGTGTAGACGTATATATCGTACAACTGTAAACGTAACTGCCTTACGGTAACGAAACGGTTAACTACGTGCCAGTTTACTCCTTAGGTACGATGCATATTTCAACGTGGTTACTGCATATTTCATTACGTAGGAAAACGGGGACAGGTCTGTGCATGCGTGTATGTGTGTCTCTCTCTCCATATTTGCCATATCAGTAAACAATGCAGGATCTGATTAAAACAATTATGAATCAGCTTGCCTGATATAAAATAAATAATTTAAATTCTTTTTTCAATAGAGCCAGTGATAGCGGTAACCAAGCACTTAAACCCTCGTTTGGGCCAGATCAATGACCTGGGTCAGATGCTCCTTCGTCAAACGTATGCCCCGACCTGTTCTGTCGGAATCGGAAATGCAAATCGAAACCCCGCTCAACAACCCGTCTGGTCGAGCAATGACATTAATTCGGCTCTTGACACACGTTTCTTCTGCCTCTCCTTCGAGATCAGATAAGACTCCCAAGCCGTCGTCTTTGATCTCGACGACACCAAACGAGCTGCTCACTTGGCTGCTAAACACCAGTCCTCGAGTCTCAGAATCTTTGTCAACTTTGATCTCCTGACTGTCATCATCCCAGTAAATTCTGGGAATCTTTACATCTTTCATAGCACCAATGACACTATTGAATGCAACATCAAACGACGGGCCCGATCTGCTCAATATCTGGACATTGGCGTTGAGCACAAGAGCTCGGTTTGCACACTCGTTCAGTATAAAGTTCTCCTCATAGTACTGGTTCCAAACGTCGCTACTTCGCAGAATTTCATACAATCTTTGTGACAAGACCATCTCCTCTCCACTAGGCGGTGCATAGCGGCTCCCTCCGCGGTTAATTATGACATTGGGGAAGATTCCACCAGAATTCTCAGTTTCCGTGGTCGACGCCGTTATTCCACAAATGGCCACCGTGTTTCCGCTTCGTACCACCGCCGAACCAATCGAACTTTGCAAAGTTCCCAGCTGCGTTTGTGTGGGACGGAATTCGTCAAATTTGCGACAGTCCGGTCGGATTCCCAGAGCAAGATGGCGCTGTAAATAGATGTCCGGTTCCAGACGGGCAAAAACATCGGGAGGAAATGAGATTGGTTGGGACATTGGGAAAACTACGAAAGGACGTAATCGAATGGGGAAAGTGAGAGATATCTCGAATGAATGAAAAATGTATCTAGACAATGATCGACATGGCAAAAAGTTGAGCCGCTGGATTTTACAAATATGAAATATATATTGGAGATCTCATGCACCTGAGATTCTCAGAGATGTCGATTGTCGATGGAGGTCGATGGAGGTCGATGAAGGTTGTACCAAGTACCGAAGTTAGCCTTTTGCCCAGCGACATCGACTCGCTCGGAGTGACGTCGATGTACATCCTTCGCGACAAGAAAATTTATTGTCACGAACAAAGTGCAGCCTATGACTCCTGTTACTTGAATGAGAGCGCGATTCCCCAGCGAAAGCACAATTCGGGGGCCGTGGGGGACATATCACACTCGCGCGTTTCCTCCTGAGAAACAAACTGAGAGACAAAGCCAAGATTCATCAATTCTAGCTACCCGCCTGTCTGTAAGCTTTGCTAATAGCGAGCAAGTCCATTTCGTCAACATTCATAACACAAATGAAAGGCTACCATTATGGAGGTGAAGATATTCATCATTGTGATCTTGTGCATTTGGATCTGGTAGTAGGATTTGGTGATTTACACCTTTTGAATAACCAGCTGGTTATTGGCAGTCAGCACTCTTCGAGGGCCCAGATTCAGGTTGATCTCCGACGAGGAAGGAATTCGGTACCTCCAGAGTGAGGATACTGGAGAATACCTAGTTGTCGAGATAGTAATGGTTCCAGCCGAACTATAGTCAACAGAGAATTGCCGAGCAAGGAGAATTGGCTCAGGTTCCAACGTGATAGCGAATTGGAACACATTTTCCAGTTAATGCCGTGGAATTCGCAAGACCCCTTTGTAACGAGGAAAACAGCTGCTGGACACAGGGAACTGGTTCTAAGATCAGAGATCAGCATTGATACTGCGACCCAGTTTTTTCAGCTAGTTAATGAGGAAACCTGGAATGATCTCAGTCATGCAAACCGTCCTAACCTGACTCAAGCCATGGAAGACTTTTCTATGAACGATGATGAGGATGGCAATGGGTTCGAAATCATAGCATCGGACGGAACGCCGCTTAAAGACGGTGAACTTTTCTATATTGCGTTACTAGATGAGTTTGCATCTGTGGGGTCTTACCGCGACGAAGGAATCAGCTGCGGAGATGGCGAATTTTACAATGGAGAGATACTGAGCATAAAAACGGTAGACGCGATAAGGCTCATTACCCGACGTCCGATTGGCCGAAATGAATTATCGACCCAGGAAGCTTACTTAGCAGCTTACTTTGCAGAGGAATTTGACGGCACTTCCAGCCAAGCACAATAGAATAAAGATAGTATCTCACCCGCGGTTCAGAGTCTATTTTCTTTGAGATGGTGGTCAACCGATCAAAACTTCGTAGTCGAGTGGTTCAAATGTTCCTACGGACCATTTCGGACAGGGACCCCCGACGAGAAGGCAACCCTTCTGCAGTTAATCAGATGTAATTTGCCTTGAAATGATATTGGATCATGCCCTTTGTAACTTGAACCTAGTTCGCAAGGCAGCTGAGTAAGACAGCTGAGTTGATTAAACATGTAGGTGATAGAGCAGGGACTTCTGCATCCTACCACGGTTGGTAAATCATCAAATTATCAATGCACTTATCAGCTGATCGTTTTATAGACTTACTCTAACTGATTTGTCCCCGTACTATATCAGGGAAACAAACTTGAGATATACGTACTTGAGGTACTACTAATCCTCAATCCATATATCACTTTTCGAGCACTCAAGAATAATATAAGATCACTATCTAATATAAAGAAAATTCCAAATGTATGTACACATAATAACCTATAACAACCCAGAGCAATGTCTATCTGTACAAAGTCTTTTCGATAGCTTTAGAATATCGATGTCCAGAGACCTTGAACTCCTTCAAAAACTCCTCCAATTCGTCCCAGTCTTCCTTACTGACCTTGATCTCTTTGGTGTTCTCTGCAACTCGCTCGGCCCTAGATGCCCCGGGGATAGGGATAATAGTAGGGAATCCAGGCTTATTGGAGTGATCTCGGACCCATTGAAGAGCAATCTGAGCATTGGTAGCATTGTTGCGCTTAGCAATCTCGGCTACTTTGTCTACAAGAGCCATGTTCTTCTGGAAGTTCTCCTCGTTGTATCTCTCAGTCATCAACTTGAAATCACCCTTGGGAATATCATCTCGAGACTTGTATCGTCCGGTGAGATACCCTCTTCCCAAAGGAGAGTAAGCAATGACAGGGATTCCAAGCTCAGCGCAAGTTGCAAAGACTCCATTGGTCTCTGCTTCTCGACTCCACAAGGAGTACTCAATCTCGACAGCAGAAATGGGATGTACCTTTTGAGCTCGCTTGATCGAATCAGCGGATACTTCCGACAGACAAATGGAATCGACGTGGCCGGCTTTAATATGCTTAACAATAGCTCGAACCGACTCTTCAATTTCAACGTCGCCGACCCGGGCCAAGCAAAACATATCCAGGTGCTTTTTGCCGTCCAGATGTTTTCGCACAGATGCAATGGATTGATCAATTGATTTCTCATCGCTCACTGCTTTCCAGGCAATGGGATCAATTCCTCCTTTAACAGACAGATACACTTTCTCAGCATCCTCGGGATACTTTTCGAAATATCTAGAGAGATATTGGAGATTGAGAGAAGGTTCGGGTCTCCCGTAAAAGTCTCCGCTATTCCAGAAGTTGGCACCCACTTCAATGGCCTTTCGTAGAGCAGGGATGCCTTGAGAATCAGGTACATGTGCGCTTTCCGTAGCAGTCAAGCCCATGAGACCCAAGCCAGTATTTCCGACACTCTTGTTTGCAACTTTAAGCATTGTTTTTATTCAGTATTTGAAAATGATATAATAAATTAATGTGGGAGAATAGTCCCCCTTCTATCGTCCCATTATATAGTTTTTATCCTCGCTGGCAACCTAAAATTGACAGCCGTTGAACTAATAGCAACCCGGATTTTAGGCAGGGATTTCCGGATTCGGAGTTACGCCGCGCATAAAATATGTACAATTTGTGCGTATTCATCTGATTTTCTTTAATCCTGTGGCTGTTTTCGGACATGCAATACATTATCTCCGAAATATTATTTGCAATCTGGCAGCGGGGATGCGACGTCGGGTACCCAGTAATATTATAAATCAGCGGGCATAAGTAACTCCGTTGTCGCCGGTAAACGAGAAAATCACTCCGTTGTACCTCGACGGTTAGTACAGCAGGGAATCCACCACGTCGTCTGTGTCCTCGGCTTTCATCCAGGTTTTATGCAATTTCCTCATTGACGCCTCGGCACTCCCTACTCCTGCCTTCTTCACCAAGCCAAAATACTTGACTACTTTGTTTCTGTCCTGAGTAGTAAGCGAATTGACCCCAGCAAGATATACCGGCCATTGCATGACTCGAGTATGCTGCAATGCAACAATCTCATGTTCTTGGCCGTCCAGGAAAACCATCAGTGACAGGATTTCTCCGACAAGTTGCTGGACTGACGGGTGTTCCTTTGACAATTTGAGAATTGAGGTCAAAATCAAAAGATTTGCCGCTAGCATGTAAGATTGGTGGGACATATCGTACCACGAATAGTAAACCATGGCTCCGTCTAAGTTTTGATATCGACCAACTGCCAGCGGAGAGACCGGCTCCTTGTTGCTGACATCCCGGACACTGGGTGAAGTCATTCTAATATCGGGCGTAAGGACACAATAGCTTCTGGCTTTCTCAAACTTACTGATTAGCGCCACGATGTCATGTACATCTCCGGTGGCACCCGACGTTGGAGACAGCAGCCGATTCATTTTCCATACTGTACTCAATTCGGAGTGGTTGAATCCCAAGAAATAATTGAACCCGTCGTTACGCAACACTCGCAACTGCTTAAGCAACACTGCCTCTTGCTCGCGATTGATATATACTTGAACAGAGTGGAATTCGATTTCCAACCGAATTGTACCACCGTTCGGAGCAGCTAAAGCAGCCAATGTTTCAATTGATAAATACCAACATCGACAAAATGCCTGTACTACTGTTGGACTCAGTCGGTTTCTGCACCGTCTGAAGATCAAATCTTTTGCACCTTGAAGATGAGATCTCCACTCCTGGCTTTTACTGGTGGCATGGTCTGATGTAAGAAGCATAATAGTCAACAAAAGAGTGTCCACTCGCTCTTCTACATTTTCACGGGTGTCCAGAATTTTGCCTAGCGCCTTGAGACACCTGCTTAAATATGAGTAATATGCCTTTTTGTGCGCTCGCTCGGTGAAACAGGATGCACCACAGGCTAAAATTGCAGCCAACAGATACGATTCGCGCAGCGCAAAATACAGGAGTATATCTCTTGCAGGGTTCACGTCAGGCGAGGGAGTAAATGGCATAATGACCGAGGGACAAAAATCACTATAGAACCGTTCCAAGTACTGTTCGTGGCGTGGCCGCAATCGAAATGCAGACAACGGTACCTGTGGTATAGGATAGTGGCCAGAGTCTAGCCACGACGATGTACTTCCAGGGCTTTCTGGAGACTCTACCAGGGTATCACTGCTATCACTTACTGCTGGCGATTCATAGTTGTCGGGCCCCGAGGTTGACTGTTGATCCAGCTTGAACTGAACAAGGCCACTTAAATCATGAGCGAGATTACTAGCTATTGATGTTGGCGGGCTGGAGGGTCGACCAAGATCGTGCATTCTGAGAGGTTCCATTGGGGGGCCATTGGGCTCACGCCCTTGAGCAGGGAAATCGGAGAAATTCGATGTTTGTCGTGAAAATATTGGTCGAGGGAGATCAGGTCTCGGCAGATCAGGTCTCGGCAGATCAGGTCGCGGGGAATTTGGTATGGAAAGATTATATCCTGGGATGTTTGGTATGGAGAGGTTATAGCCTTGGAGGCCTGGTGATCGGGAAGAAGACTGGTTCGGAAGAGCCGGCCCAGGTAGTGGTAACAGAGTTGTTGTCAGGTTTGGTGCTAGGTTTGACAGCGGAATGGTCGGAGGCAAATGCGTTGTTGAAGAATGGATATTGAGATTACCAATATCAGGAGGAGAAGAGCGCCGGTTCGATGATGAGTCGCTTAAGGACTGGTTGGTCGATGGTGATGTAGTCGAGGCCGGCTGAATCGATGGCAGCTGCTGCTGAGTCGAGGATAACTGAGTTGAAGGCACTTGAGTTGGAGGCATCTGATTTAGAGGCATCTGGTTCAAAAGCCCTGAGCTGCCCAGTGGTTTCAGCGGAGTCGGCGTGAACCAATTGTTGTCTATCACGACTGTGTTTGCCACCGCCGGCGGTTCATCTTTTCTTCTATGTCGTCTGATATTCCCGTCTGAGTCGGCCTGGAAATCCTCAGACAGAAACTTTACCGATTGTACGTACTCGCACTTCTTTCCCAAATGACTGCACTGCCAACACGAAGGCTTGCCTTCGTCGCATTTAAGCTTTCGCTGCTTGCACTGCTTACAGCCGTTTTTACTATACGGTCTTTTGACTCTTCCGGTCATTTTCTCAGGTTTTCACCGTTCATAATATAAATTAGAAGATACACGAGTTTAAACGAGACAGACAGAGATAAAATGGGATTTTTTCAATGGAAGGGTTTACGGATGTCCAGAGGTAATCAAGGCAAGGTAATAAATAAAAATATAAATGGCGCCACACGAGTATCAGATTGAGCTCTCCATGAGGTCAGCGTCCCTTGTTACTCTTATATACCTTTATTTAATATTTGTATCCGAAGCGGTGTAAAAATGGGTTCTAAAAGAAAGATGCAAGCGGATGTACTTTAATTGGGTGCTTAAATGCTAGCGCGGCTGTGCCATGTATTATTTACGTAAGTTTGGAACATTTGTTACGTTGGTGCTACCCGGGTACGAGTAAAGGTTACACTACTAACTCTGTGGGAACACAGGTACGGACCTAATGCTGTGGTACCTAATGCTGTGGAACGTTATACGGGTGGCTTGGCTCCCACCTCGGTACGAGAAAACCTGTGTGGAGAGAGCAGAGGTTTAGGTAAGTGACCTACTTAGTCAAGCTTATGGTCGCTGTATATTCACCCTTCTATCTCCTTGTGATACAGTAGTATCAATGTTATCCACTTAAGCGCTTGTTACCATTAGAAAAAGAATATGTTTCGCGCTAATTTAGCTGCACGATCCCAGACCCCTGAACCGTGCGATCTCAGCTACACATATGTCGAACTTAAAGTCGACAGTTTGCAAGCATCAACTAAAGTGAGCTTGATAAAATATCTCCACTTTTGTGTGTACCTACGATAATAGAACCATCTTTGGTCAACTACACCACATATATCGAAGATCTCACAGCAGTAGATTGGCGAGTATAAACTTAAAGAAGCGTTTAAACGGTTTTCCTGATTGCCGATCTCCTGCAGCCCGAACCGAACTAATGCACGGCTTTTTCCCCCCAAAAGTAAAAAACCAACGTTTCTTTTTATTCACTTTGGGAGATTTCTCCTGTCATTTTACAGTTCCTTTTTTTCATTCTTTCCTTTATCGACGCCATCACCGTCACTAAGATCACTACCATCACCAACTCCAAAAAAGAGTCACACTACCTCTGGATATAAATGACCAACTTCAACGGAGAAAACTACGGACCTCCTGTGGCGGAAGCGGACGAAACCAGTCCCCTGATAGCGACCACCGCCGTGCCTGCTGAGGAGGGTTCACAAGAAGAAGATGCTTTGAAACTGCTCCAGCCGACTACAGTGCAGCATGAAATCGAGATAATTGCCAAAAACTCGGCCCCGCTGATGGTCACTTTCATGTTGCAGTACTCTGTAGCTTTTGTAGCGATCCTGATGGCCGGGCGATTGGGCAAAGACCAACTGGCAGCAGTCAGTTTAGCATTCATGACTTATAACATCACTGGACAGACGGTAGTTATTGGCATGGCCAGTTGTTTAGACACTGTGTGCGCTCAAGCATACGGAGCTGGCCAGAAGAAACTCGTAGGCCAGTATTTCCAGCGTTGTGTGGCCATGATCGCGTTGTCGCTCGTCCCAGTTTCGCTTGCATGGTGGTATTCATATGATATACTGAAACATTTGGTGCCTCAGAAGGAGCTTGCTCGGCTTGCTCAGGCCTGGCTGCGAATCTTAATCGTTGGAGTCCCGGGAAATATCCTGTTTGAGACTGGTAAGCGATATCTCCAAGCCCAAGGAATCTTTGATGCTGGCTTTTATGTCCTGCTCATAACTTCCCCTATAAACGTGTTCCTCAACTACTTTTTCGTGTACCACGGATTCGGATTTAATGGTTCTGCTATTGCAGTTGCTATCACGTACTGGATCCAGCCTTTGCTGTTGTACATTTATGTCATCACCAAAGTCAAAGACGAGTGTTGGGATGGATTGAGCTTTAAGGTTATGTTCAGTGACTGGGCTCCTTTGTTTTCGCTTGCACTCCCAGGAATGCTCATGATTGTTGCAGAGTTTTTGGCATTTGAGTTGTTGACCTTGTCTTCTGCCCAATTTGGTACAGCCAGCTTGGCTGCTAACTCGGTGGGTGGCAATACCGGAGTGTGGGCCTTTTTTATCCCTTATTCCGTTTCCGTAGCTGCCTCCAACAGAATTGCGAACTTTGTGGGTGCTGAAAAGATCCAGGCTGCCAAGCTATCTATCCGAGCCTCTTTTTACATGAGCTGGGTCATTGGGTTTGTAACCTTCAGTCTCTTGGTCATCTTCCGAGGCACTTTGGTCAGAGTCTTCACTGACGACGAGGAAGTCATTGGAATCGCCATGACGGTTATCCCCATTATTGGTTTCAACAATATTTTCGATGGTTTTAACGTTGTTACCTCTGGTTGTCTTCGGGGCCAAGGACGACAGAAGATTGGAAGCATTTTAGCCCTTTTTGCATACTATGTTCTTGCAGTTCCCTGCTCACTGATTGGAGGATTTGTTTTGGACTATAAAGTTGTTGGACTGTGGGGAGGCATGATTGTGGGTATTGCCGCGTTGTCGCTCATTCAAGGAATCGCTGTTCTAAAAGGAGATTGGGAGTGGATTGTCAGTAGTGCCAGAATTAGAAATCAAGTCTAATGGATCGCTGCCCAAAAGAACAATTTGAAAGGCCGTCTAAAGAACCATTCGAAATAGACGTTTACGAGATTAATGAGATGATGTGATGGCTCAGTTTTGTTTTTAGTAGACCATTGTTGAAAAGTGTAGATTAAGTAGATGTTATGTTACGAGCAGTTACTCTGAAGGGGGAACTATGAATATCGTAGGGTAGGTATTACTAGCTGTCTGATATCCACTGATGGTTTCACTATCGACAATACTTTCTTCTTTCACAGTTCTATGGAACCTTGGTCAAGATGGCAGATGTAACGCATCGTCAGTCAATGAACCTTGAACTCCCTGCTTTTGAGATGCAAAATAGGTAATTAGTGTATTAATGAGAGTTTACAAAGTTGTCTTTGACTCTCCGGCGCAGGACCATTTCCCAATTAGGATAATCGTACTACAGATTTCCGTTATCTCGCATGAGATCGACATGCTCATCGTCGAGATCTCATTCGAATGAATAACTATGTACTGCGTGGTTTATTAGTTACAACTATCATAGAAGCACTGTAGTTACTAAGGGACTTTGAGAGAGAAGTATGCTACCAAAAAGTCTGACATGACTTTATGAAACAAAATATTCACTGCATCAGTCCATAGGTTCAAAATGGCCTCGCTTCCTTCATACTGTAACCTCAGCGATATCTCAACTTTAGCTTATATTTATGTTATTAAGTCTTACATTAAGCCAACAAGGCAATAAAAAGGACTGAATTCAGATAGTAGCTAGTACTATGTTCCAGTCGAAATCCACGTCCAAGCCGTAACTACCCTCGATGACATGATTACTTACGTAACAGCTCTAAATTTTCATAGTATTAGTGAACAATTCAATCTTAACGAATAATCATATCAAGCCACATGTCGGGATTTACTAGTATATTTGGCAGTTCCGGTGCTGACAAAAATGCATCAAGTGGACTTTCCACCTCTACTTCTGCTGCTACCAACGCTCAAGTAAAGCGACAAATCCAGGAGCAGTTGTCTCAAGAACTCGCCATCGCCAATGCCACCGAGCTCGTAAATGTACGTAGATACAAATCACTAACTCTGCTCTCCTATGCTCGTAGTTTCTAACAAGAAAATCACTGAGAACTGCTATGAAAAGTGTGTTCCTAGTCCCGGGTCTTCTCTGAGCTCTCGAGAACAGGATTGCACAAGAAAATGCATGGAAAAGTACATGCACGCTTGGAACTTGGTTAGCAGATCATATATTGCACGAATTCAACAAGCCGGTGCTCAAGGACTCTAATTTTATCTAGTCCATTTACTCAAAAAGCTGTATATATTATTGTAAATAGAATGAATGAATTGCTTTCTCCTGATCGGCTGATGGCCAGATTGTGATTCCTCTCTCATGCATTTCTCACAACCCGACTCTCGAGTTTGTTATCTACTACTTAACTACGACTGTTTCTTTGACTTATATTATTCCCTTCCCATCCCTTGCCTCTCAATACTAATCCTAATATGATCACAATTTATGCTTAACCTCATCAAGCACACCCCACGCAGGTTCATCGAAAACATATCTCGCGTATATTTTTGTCCCCAGATCGATCCAACATTTCAACAGATAAAGCCATAGGCCAATTTCTCATAGAACGACTACTCGATCTTTTTCCAGTTGTTTTAAACGTGTAACGATATATCTATTGGAATCTTTCAACCCGTTAGTTTGTAGTATTTTAAAATAAAATGCCCACTATTGCAATCGTAGGCTCGCTTAATTTCGACATGGTCACCATCGCCGAACAGGTCCCCGAGGCCGGCGAGACCGTAGCAGCCAAACAGTTTGAAACGCACTTTGGTGGAAAAGGTGCGAATCAGGCTCTGGCAGCATGCCGTCTCTCTGACCCCAAAGTCACGACTGTCAGAATGATTGGCAGAGTGGGATCGGATCAGTTTGGCCATGAGATAGTGCTCTCGATGAAGAACGAGGGGGTTGACATGACCGACGTGGTAGCCCTTAAAGGCGAGCGAACTGGTATCGCTACTATCTTGGTCGAGTCAGAGACTGGCGAGAACCGGATCTTGGTCTACCCTGGTGCCAATGGCAAGGTTACTCCGGAAGACATCACTGCCGAAACACTGCAGGATGTCGACTATTTAATTCTCCAGAACGAGGTGCCATTGCCTGTGGTCTACAAATCGCTGGAGCTGGCAAACAGCCTGGGGGTTAAAACTGTTTACAACCCGTCGCCAGTCTCAAGGGACACTCCAAAGGCCATCTACAAACTGGTAGATTACTTGATTGTAAACTCAAACGAAGCACAGGTTCTCTCTGACTACGCGGTACTCATCAACGGAGACACGAATCTGGCAAGAGCTGTAATTCCTACTCTCTATTCTCGACTGCGGTCCAGATGTATTATAATTACTTTGGGAGGCCAAGGGTGTGTCTATTTCGACAGCCAAACCCGGTCATCTGGCCATGTTCCTGCTGCCCACGTGAAAAAGATTGTAGATACAACAGGAGCAGGCGATACATTTTTGGGTGGTTTGACCTCGAAATTGGTCCTAGGTACGCCTCTGAAAGAATCGATTGAGTTTGCTTCCAGGGCCGCTGCCATTGCTGTGACAAGAGCAGGAGCCTTTGAAGGAATCCCTCGATTGAGTGAACTTGAAACAATTGTCATAGAAGAAGAAAGCGCCGAACATGATAAGCCAGAGAAACGAGATGAGGACGAAGGAGCTGATGAACAGAAGCACACGCAGTGAAAAAAAAAGTTGTGTATTTATGCATTCAATGACATGCTATATAAGTTAGATACTATATCTGTAAAAGCATTTTTTTTATAATTTTGGTTGCATTTCCACATCAGTAACCGATGCAACATCAAACAATAGATAATAAATCGCTCGTGATTCGTACTCAATCATCAAACTCATTCGACTCTTGCTCTGGTTCATAATCCGAGTCATCTTTGATTTGTCGAGTGCTGTCGTCGGACTGAACCTTTTCATCATTGGATAATGCCAGTCCTTCGTCATCTTCTTCATCATCCTCGTCATCAATGAGATTCAGTCTAGCACTCGCCCAAACGGGCCCAGCACTTGATGTGTCCCGTCCCAAAACCCAACCTTTATAAGGAGGGGGCTCCACAACGTTGTTGCTTGAGGAACTACCTGAGTTACTGCTTGTACTCTTGTTGACACCGTCATCCTCTGCGGTCAGCTCATCCTCTGCAGTCAGATCATCGCCTGACTTTAGGCCCTCCCTCATTGATAGCACCGCTTTTTCTAAGCGTTCTCCACCTAGAGGTTTCGAGGACCTCCGTCGATAAAACAAAAGATAAGCAGCTCCAGTTACGGCCTTCTCTGGGGACTCGGGACGGCAAGAAGTGTCATCAAAGTAGTACCACTTGCCATCCACAAAATTCTTTGCATGAGCAGTGTAATGACCGCCGCCCAATCGACCAAAGTGATTATCCACAGCAATCAGATCATAAATTAAGGGTTCATGGTTGGATTTATCACCAATACGATCAGTCATGTCAAGGTTTTCAATAGGAAACTCAACAACATCACTTATTTTATCGGAAAAGTTGCGCGAGCTCGAAAACCGTTTCAGATGAATCGTCAGTATATCAGGAACATTCCAAAGCTCTATGGTTTTGGTAGCCTGTCGAAGTTCCTGACATTGTGAACAATACCACAGATCATTCTCACCCAAAACCTCAGTTTTTGAAAATAGATCAAGGCATTCATCTAAAGGTATAGTCCGCTCCTTTTGCTGGGATTCAAGTAGACGGCTCACCTCTGGATTGGCGATCTTTTCGGCTTCCCAAATAGTGGAATCAGGTTCTTCCTGCCAGTCACAAACCAATCCCTCGCCGGGTCGCACTAGCAGACCACCTCGTTCCTCGGGTAGTTCCGCCAGGCTCACCTCACTTGTATCCCACGGCAATGAAGGCAGTTGTCCCAAAGGCGCAATAAATTCATCGCCACTGCTGCTACTGTTGTTGTTTTCGGGTTCTGTATCCACATCCATGCTCTGAGGAATCACTGGACTTGAGATTCCTGAGTCTGTCGATGCTGCCGAGATATCCATTGGAGTTGTTTCCGGCGTGAGAATATTATTGGCTGCTGTAAATGCCGAATCCACAGGAACGTCTGCTGTCACATTAACAAACTCGCCAGAAGTTTCGCTTGACACTTCGTCATCTTGGTCCTCAACATGCTCCACTGCAATTTCCACGATAGGTCGCGTCCTTATAGGCAGAGGAGCAGACAACGGTTTAATGCTATCTTGTGTAAGACCCCAGCCAGTCATTATACCCTCCTCTTGGGCAACCCTTTTGTTATGTCGCTGAGACGCTACATTTATACTGATCTCATCTTCAGAAAGCGAGGGCATTATGTCTCGATACCGGTCATAAACTTTTGTTAATATAGCTCCGCTGTCGGTGGCCTCATATCTGGTCAGAGTGATGAAAAACGGAGTGCCAAAGAAATGGCCTCCAGAGTCATAGCGTGAAACGTGTCTTTTGTCAGCAGAACCGCTCTGTAAACGATGAAAGATCGGAACAACAAATTTCTCCTCTGAGAGCTCTTCCGGCACGTTTTCGGACAGTTCGCTCATCACAATCGTGTCATTGGCCTGGATCTGGTCCGACACAATTGCACGGTCTTCATGATGTTGATAGAATCGGTTATTGTAGACATCGGAGCATATGAGATTGCTTGGATCAAGCCCTTCTATCTTTCGAGCAAGATACTCTTTGAGCTGTCTAATGGTGGCAAATTTATCTATTGCGACCTTAATTTCCTGTGATTTGCCATCTAGTCGCACAATATGGATATCTTTGAACCACAGATTATCGTTAGGAATGGGCAACGTCAGGTCCATAAATGGGTCGAAGGTGATGGAAATCTTTTTGCACACTGGACAGACTAAAGTAGAGCGATAAAGGCCAGTGAAGAGGTCAAGGATTGCAGAGTCATTTCTCATTTTATGAATGTTCCAGCATTCCCGAGCCAAACCAGAGATCGCTTCAATATCATTGACTTTGTCTTCAGGCAGTTCCGGTTTTTCAGTAGCAGGTTTCTGCTTTATACGGTTTAGATCTTCATGAAGACTGTCTAGTAGAAAGGCCACGAACTCCTGAGAATCTTGCTGAGCATACCCGGAAAATGCGGTGTTGTAACGACCAACTGTGTGCCTGAACTCACTAGGCGAATATGGTCGAACCATACCGTAGAATAGATTGCGCAAAAATTTGCCAAACGCCAATGCTACGTTACCACCGCAACCAATGGGATTGTCTGCATTGATGTCATCCTTGTATTCAGAAGTCAAGAAATAAGCGGCAAGCTCTTCAATGTGTGAGAGACACTGCAGAGCAGAATTCATGTAGCAGGTGTTGCCCAGGTTGGTCAGTCCAATAGTACCACGGGTTTTGCCATCGTCCGATGAGAGCCAGGTGCCGTGTTGCGTTATTTCCTCTATAACGACCTGGATCTTGCCGTCTTCAGGAGGAGATGCCAAGACGGATGCGAGCGTGGCCGACGGAGCCACCGATCCAGATGCAGCAATTAGTTTTCTTTTAGGTAGCATATTAAAGCGGCGGATAGGCAGCTCGTACGGATACATGTTCATATGCCGTTGCGACTGCCACAGTTTCCATTGTCTGGTGGAGCCCAACTGAGCAGCCAAGTTCATGACGGTGATGTCGCTCGCCACAGTGAATATGTTTTTGTCCGTAGCGTACGGAGCTTTAAAGCCCAACGTATAGGCTTCTACGAGTATCACTGGTTTTGTGTAGACGACGTATTCGGGCGACTGAGGAGTCTTCATATTTACAAGAGGGAAGGACGTTGTAGTAGTAGAGCCGGCAGCAGCTTCCGCTACTCCATACCACAATGACAAAAGTTGAAATGCAGATTCGGGGATTTGGATTTTGGTGGTATCGGAACCATCATCGATCAGATCAAGGTCTGAGATCAGTTGGACCGGAGGGATATTTGAGATATCTTCGCCACTGGTGAAGAAATTCCACCACTCCGGATCAATGAAGCAGTATCGCACGCCTGTAGTAGTCTCAGTGCTGGTTCGTAGTCTTCCGATCAATTCCAGTCGGTGGTAATGCTTAGACATGAGATCTTCCTCATGTTTCTGGGTACGATCCAAATCAACGACACCATCTTCTTGGACGGTACCCTCAGAAGACACTCTGATTTCGCCGCCCTTTGCACGATTTTCCGCATCCAGCGAAGTCGCAGAGGATCTTGAGGAGTCGGTCATTTCCGAGTTCTCGCTGGACAACGACGAGTGCTGTTCTGGCCGAACTGGCGGCTCTGCTTGCGGGGACTGTTGTGGTGAGAACTCCAATGTAGAGAATGGTCGTTTGTGTGAAGACGACGACAGCGACGACGACGATTTAGCGGTCTGCAAGCTGCCGCCATCGGTGCTACTGTTGTCAGCTGGAGGCGCTGGGACTTCAGCGTCGGTCATTGCTGAGTTTCCCGGTGATGACAAGTCATAGACAGGTGTGGAAGGTCGTGAAGAGGGTGGAGAGATGGGCATCTTGTTAGTACTGAGACCTGACACCATGATCCCAAATCTGTCATGTTCAAAAATCAGTTTTTTGCGTTTAGCCTTTATGATCTGGCGGGAAAAGGACAAAAAGGTGTGAAACTTTTGAGGAAAATGACATTGGCAGTAAATTCAGTATCTGCTCACCTTTTTCTTTCAACGATTAAACCGTTCAAAGTGCCATTTACTGTTGTTGATTGTGAATATGACAAAGTTCAATTCCAACATAAGAAAGCTGACAGGTCTCTGATTACATAAGTGATGAAGTAACAAACGTACTGATGTTACGTAATGGGGGTCTGTGTAGACTGGGTGGACTGGGTGGTGATGGAGGGGTTTAAAAAGAGAAAAAAAGGTCAGCTGGGCTGTATTGACCGATATGAGGCTCATGAGTATATTTAAGATAGATTCGAGGTTGGAAAAGGCCTGTTTGCGCGGTCCCTAAATTGTATCCAACTCCGTGCTGACATGGAATTTATGTAATTGATAGGCACACAACCTCACTAGTTATGTTAGTTAAAATGTTTGATTGCTTATGTAACTGGAGTCAGACTAGTGGGCACAACAGAACATTAATTACTTCCAGGGCAAATTGGACAGAGCAGATCGGACAGAATCCAGGGCAAAGGGGACACATCCAGGACAAATTGGCCAATTGATTTACATGCAATATGTCAGGGGAAAGACATGAACGATTTATTTCTAAAGATTTAATCTACTTTCTGAATTTTTTGTCTGATATGAAATAGCATATTTAAGGATACAGTCTACGTAACTTTCACCGTCAGGACTCATCTTGTATGAAGCTACCTGTATTTGTGAACGGCAGATATGACAGTAACAATGTCCGGTTTTGCCCTGGAATTCAACTTGACTGCTTATATTAGCACTTACATAACTCATCGATAGACTGATTTAAGTTGCCGCAAACCATAGATCAGTGAGTTGGCCAGAACTAAGATTTAAAACTGTTTGTTGTGTACATAATACTATCCTGTTCAATTACTATCTTGCGTAAAGCACCCAGTGTAATCTTGACATAATTGATCATTTGAAATAGTAAATTCAACTCGTGGACCCCCGTACCGTTCAACCCCGTCTCTGCTCCGTCCTGTACCTCCTCCGACCTCCTCCCGAAAACGTACCCCACCCTACCCTCGGACCGCCTGTTTACCCCAGGTTTTTACCATATCGCTTATAATAAATCCGTTTTGCTGCCCTTCACGACGCAACTAATCCAAGACATACTCATATTACTTTCGACATGCTGCGAACATCTAAATTCCATGTCGAACGCAAATTAAAGCACACATTGAGGCAAATTGTTGCAGTAAACAGTGTCAATGCCTCGTCTTCACCTTATGCTGCCCACTATTCCAGTGCTGCTGGAGGAGAACCGGTGAATGTCAAACCTCTGCAAAACCTTTGTATTGCCAACAGAGGAGAAATCGTGCACAGAGTCGGGCGGACTGCTCTGAAATTAGGCATCAAAACCACATCTCTCTACACAGACCCCGACGTTGACCTTCCGTCGGCGACGTCGAGTCTCGTCAACTTGAATCTCGGAGCTCCCTCGGGATACATTGATATTGAAAAGATCGTACAAACTGCCAAACAGGCAGGCTGTGACTCAATCCACCCTGGCTATGGGTTCTTGTCTGAGAATAGCCATTTTGCTAAACGAGTGCGAGAGGAAGGACTGGTCTTTGTGGGCCCGCCTCAGCACGCAATTGAAGCTATGGGAGCCAAGGATCGATCTAAAGAAATCATGGAAAGTGCCGGAGTACCATGCGTGCCAGGGTACCATGGCAAGGAGCAAGGCATTGATTTTCTTGAAAAGGAAGCCGAGAAAATCGGCTATCCCGTATTGATCAAGGCAGTCCTCGGAGGAGGAGGTAAAGGGATGAGAATCGTAAACAAACCAGAAGACTTTCGAGCTCAATTGGAGTCGTCCAAATCAGAGGCATTGTCTTCGTTTGGTGATTCCAATGTACTGATTGAAAAGTACATCACCACTCCTCGTCATATTGAAGTTCAAGTTTTTGCCGACAAGTACGGCAATGTGGTGTCCCTGGGAGAACGAGACTGCAGTGTGCAGCGAAGACATCAAAAGGTTCTGGAAGAGAGTCCGGCTCCTGGCTTGAGTGAGGAAATCAGAGAGGATATTCAGGCTAAAGCTCGAGCTGCTGCAAAGGCAGTGGGTTACGAGGGAGCGGGAACTGTCGAGTTTATTTTTGACAACGACACAAATCAATTTTTCTTCATGGAAATGAACACTCGACTACAGGTGGAACACCCTGTAACGGAAGCAGTGTGCGGAGAAGACCTGGTCGAGTGGCAGTTGCTGATAGCTGCCGGTTTCCCATTACCCAAAACCCAGGACCAAGTCAAATTGACCGGCCATGCCTTTGAAGCGCGAATTTACTGCGAGGACCCTTCCAAAGGATTCTTGCCATCCAGTGGTCAGATAGTTCACTTGCAGGCTCCCACAACTGGTGATCCTCGACTGGATTTTACGTTCAGAGAAGGAGACACAGTCTCATCATTATATGATCCTATGATTGGAAAGCTCATTGTCTCTGGTTCTAATCGGGACGAGGCTCTGGCAAAGCTCAGAATTGCATTGGATCAGCTAGAAGTCGTTGGACCAACCACAAATATCGAGTTCGTCAAACGAGTAGCATCGCATCCCAATTTTATGTCTGAAAATCCAAAAGGGCTTGAAACCGGATTTATTCCCAAGAACGAAGCAGACCTGTTTGCGGTTGAACCAGTTCCTAACGAAGTATACGCACAGGCTGCGATTGGTCTGTTACTTACTTCCCAGAATGCTATCAAGCAACCGAATCGCTCGAGTTTTGGAGCAATAAACGGATGGGCAGCCAGTACCTTCGAAAAAAGCGTGGTTTTCGGAGATGCCGAATCTGCTATCAATGTCTCAGTGACGAAACAAGGCGAGAACAACTTTAAAGTGCAGCTTCAAGGCCACAGTTTGCCAGTGTTTGCCAAATACGACCCGGCTACCAAGAAACTGCACACAGAGTTCACTACCAGCCAATTCATCAACACCGTAGTCGTCGAGGAACACAATGTTCATGTCTTCCATGATGGCAAGCATTTCAATCTGAGTCTCCCTCATCCTCAGTGGCTACTCAAAGCTTTAGGAGAAGAAGAACTGAAAAACTCCGTGGTTGCACCGATGCCTTGTACCATTGCCCGAGTCAACGTTGCACCTGGGGACACGGTAAAGAAGGATCAGGAATTGGTGGTCATTCTGAGTATGAAGATGGAAACTAGTATACGAAGCCCTAGTGATGGAGTTATCAAGCGAGTTGCACATGGGGTGGGTGAGCTGGTAAAGCAGGGAACCCTGCTGGTAGAATTCGAGGGAGAAGAGTAGCTCTAGAAATTGACTTTTTGGTATAATATTGCATATATCTATAAATTTTTTGCACAATGCGAATTACTTTAATCAAAGTAAATTATTATTATTGCTACAGTTCTCTACACAACAGCCTTGTTCTGCAATTCCTCCTTGACACGCTCCGTCGCTACGACCTTTAAGTCGACCTTTCTGATCTTGCCAGAAGCTGTCTTGGGGAAATCGTCCACAAAATACCAGTATTTCGGAACCATGTAATGACCCAGCTTTTCATTGATCAAAGCACTTAATTCTTCGGTAGAAGGAGGACTATGTTTGTGCGTATGCTCCAAAATAACAAAAGCGGCAACGGCTTCGCCATACTTTTCATCAGGCACGCCAACGACAGAAGCTTGAGAAATGGCAGGATGAGTAAATAAAACGTTCTCGATTTCCAGAGGGTGAATATTTTCGCCTCCTCGAATAATCAGGTCTTTAATTCTTCCAGTGACTTTCATATAGCCATTCTCATCAATTACTCCTTCATCCCCAGTTCTCATCCACCTTGTCCCATTTTCGTCAAACACCATTGCTTCCTGAGTCTTTACAGGATCTTCATAATACCCAGCCTGCAAAAGGTACCCAGAAATGATAATCTCTCCTCGTGTATTCACTGGTAAAGGTTCTAAAGAGTCCACCCCTACAATTCTTGCATTCGTATGAGGCATAACCGTGCCCACAGTGGACACTCGTCGCTCCAATGTGTCATCAGGAAATGTCATGAAGCTGACCGGTGAAGTTTCGGTCATTCCGTAGCAGATAGTGAGCTCTTCGAGATTGAACCTTGAAACCAGTTTTCTCATCATCTCAACAGGCACCGAAGACCCAGCGGCAATGCCGGTGCGGAGATACTCGAGACCTCCCTTTTCCAATTCTTCCTCGAGTTCCATTTCAGCTGCAAACATCGTAGGCACTCCGTGGAGCGCTGTACAATGAAACTTCCTGATAGCCCCAATAACAGCTTTAGGATCAAAGGAGTCCGATGGGAGCACAATGCAAGCTCCTGAGCTGAAGGCAGCCATGTTTGTGAGAACAAGTCCGAAGCAATGGAACATTGGTACGGGAGCGCAAACATGGTCTTGGCCAGTTGGGTGGTTGATGTTTTCGGCTTTGAGTCCCATCCGTAAGGCAATAAGGTTCCCGTTGTTGACCAAATTTCGATGAGATAGGCAAGATATCTTAGGGAAAGAGGTGGTGCCTGATGTGAATTGCATGTTTATGGTTTCATCGGGATGGAGAGCAGGGAGCTCAGCAGCTGCAGCAACCTGGGTTGGCTCTTCAAGAAGTTCGCTTAGCTGATGAACCTTGAAGGCATTGTCAGTGTCAACGTGCTTGGAAAAAGTATCTGGAAGTCTCTCCTTTGAAGTGGTGACGTAAATTCTCTTAATGTCAGGACAGTCCTTTCCACATGCATGAGCAATCTCAAGTCCGTCGCGAGGAGGTTTAGACCTTCCTCGGCCCAACTGGTCTTGGATGATGAATGCAACTGCTCTGCTCCGCTGAAGGGCATGTGTGAATTGATTGATAGTAAATGCTGGGTTTAAAGGTACAAGCACAGCACCCAATTTGGCAAGCCCGATTTGAATTACATGGTACTGCCAGAGGGAGCCTGCACAGACTCCCACCGCGTCGCCCTTTTGCACCCCATGAGCTAACAGATTCTTGGCAAGCACCTCACTGAGTCTGTCCAGTTCGTTGTACGACAAAGTAACATTCTGGTGGACAGAGATGACAGCTGGTTTGTCACCGTATTTGAGGGCTGTCTGGTGAACCAGTTCACCTGTTGTGAACTCGAGTAACGGCGGCTCACTAGGACCAGTGACATCTGAAATAGTCAGAGCAGAAGACGGGCTGTAGGAGTAAGAGTAAGGCGGCTGCTTGTCGCTCGGTACTGTAGTAGAGCAGTAGCGAGCACTGACAAGCGAAGGCTGGCCCTTAAGCGAAATCGCCAGGGACCGTCTTAGACTTGGGCTCTGAAAAGCTCCCAAGGTCGAATGTGCCCGCTGCACACCCCTTGCGCTTGCAATTCGATTTGAATTCCACAATAGTCTGGTATTTCTAACGATCATTCTGACAATTAGCTCAGAAAAAAAATCACAGGCTGGGAATGCCCTTATTATTACTTGGTTCACTGACCGATGCGTAGCCGTGATGGAGGTTGTTATCGGCACAAGGTCGGTTAGATTGTGGGGATCATAGTTAATGTGGGGTACATAGGCGATAAGATAAGGATTAGGTCAAAAGGGCCGAACATAGGCCGGGTAGTAGAGAGTATAGCATTCTATACTTAGCTAATTACAGTTGTGATTATAGGTGGTCATATACGATGAGATTTGTTGAGGGTCAAAAAGTCAGAGTCAATAAATATCGAACGTTTCCGTCACTCTTGTCTTTGGATGAGTTGTATGATATTTCCTAAAACCTCACGGGAATTCAATATGTGATGCAATTTTGAAGCTCAGATACCCGTCTTGAGATCTAAGCAAAGCCATTGAGATGAAAGTGAAAGGAAAATACATTTATTTTACTTTCATGGTAAGCAAAATTGTATACAGTAAAAAATACTTGCAACTCATTTTGAAAAGTTCAATTTGGTTGGCTGCTCAGTGAATGCCCAGATATCAAGTTCAGGGCTACCGTATGTCGGTGGTCCGATTAATGAATCTATTAATATTGTATACCATAGTCAGGTTTTGGTATATGCAATATAGTTTGGGTAGCACTTTCATCCATTACGACTCGTAGGGTATGCTCGCTAGTTCTAACCTCACTAATTCTAGTTCTATGCTTATTATTTCTATGCTCATTAGTTCTATGACCATTGGTCGTATGCTCAATAACTCTATGCCTAATAACTCTATGCTCAGTACCTCTGAATTTAGTAAGTCATATCATTTACTCTTCCCCTTGGGCAGGCAGCCGTATTTCGAGACATTCGAATCGGCACATCGGCCCCGAGTGCAAACACCAAATAGCCACTCCCGAGCTCTACAACTCCAAACCGTTCAGATCGTTGCTTGATCCACTATGCACAGTATTTTTTTGACTTTTTGACCAAAAACAAAATATGCAAAGTTCGGATCAGAGTATCCGGGCGGAATTAATTTTACGGTGCAGGCCCTCGCATAAAATATTTATACGGTGCTTGCTAAAGCGGACATGAACGACGGAGCAATCGGACATGGCCACCGAAATAGCGACGGAATTACTCCATATTTGGAATTGCGGACACACGACACTGAGGTACGGCGTAGGGCCAACGGACATTAAGAGGGTCTAGACGAAACAACTAGAACGAACAAGCTGACCGAACAAACAACAGCTCAAAAAGATCCACGTTTAAAGCGGAGCAGACACGAGATACGAAAAAGATTGTGTAAAGCTACAAGTCTAACATCTTTCGTTGATAAAAGTATGAAAGACACAAATAAGAAAGAGATTCACGGCAGCTTAGCTAAGAGCTCTGTGATACTTTTTGATTTCCACTGTACAAAGTTTAACTTCTTATAACCACTTTGCAATGGGTCACATTAAGTGAGGCTGTAGTTTATTGAGAAACGGTTCTGGCAGGAAATTGACTGCATGCATGCAACAAAGGATGTGCACACCAAGAAGGAGGCAATCGATAACTACAGCAGGGAGACAACGGGCAGAATCAGGGGTAAGAATGATCTGCGAAAGTAAAGTTTAATTAATTAAGGTTAACAGCCGCACCTTCGATAGGGAGAACGGCTGATGAGGATGAGAAATTACAGGAAAGAGAGAGGCGAAAAACAGCAAAAACAGCATCTACTCTGAGTGAATGATTAATATCTAGTATAATAAACACCAGAAACCAGATACCAGACGTCAACTATATTCTAATATTTATTACATAAACATACTAGATACAAATAAACTCTAACTACAACAGGATCTAGTCTAAACTGTGCTCGTATACCTAAAACTGGGCACCAATCAAAATCGATCGCACTCAATGAACCCTGCATTTCTCAAACCAAACTCACGCCAAACTCACGCACACCGGCTTTCGTAGCCTGTTTGAAGTATAGGAGACAAGTGGACAAAGTTCCCACAAATCGTTTCCTAAACTGGAGATGCAAACTATGAAGTATAGGGAAAAACGGAACAACTCAATTACGGAACTAGCGGGCCATCTCAACTGAGGAAGGTTTAGCCGTTAAGTCGATAAGTCAGGTTTGCTCATGGCTTTACGGTACTTGCAATTATGCTATGCTATGAATTACACTATCATTTTTACTGAGAATGGCAAAATTGCGGACAGTTGCAGAATTTATTATTATTATTATATACGTCTAGCTTAGTTTGGCACTGCGCCAATTTCCGGATATCGGAGTTTTACCGCGAAAGCGCGCAATACACACACAAAATACATACCCTCATACGTTTTTTAGTATATGCTCAGTAGTTTAGTTAGATTGTCTTGATTCTTGTCAGTGTTTTGGCTCAATGTCACAGCCGTACTTTTCCCCTCAATGCGGTTAGGCTGCAAAATGCACCCCTCATGTTGAAATTGAACCGGACCTGCCGTGATCTCTTGCCCAGGTATGCCCGCAACGGCCAGCCAGAGAGACAAGGTTGCATTCAATGTCACTCTATGTCCGCTTTGCCGCCGTGTCCTAGCGTGTAGATGCTCAAGCCGTGCGTATAGGGCGATGCACCAAAAGGTGCATTTCCGCGGACTCAGCGGAGAAATAAAATCCAAGAAATACGGGGCTGTCGGGACTGCAAGTAACGGATCTACGTTAGTGACTGACTACAGACGATGCGATACGAATTGGGTCTGTAACCGGTCGGAGATGGCCGTGTTCAAAGTTGTCAACTCGCAACTGTCAAACACCACTGGTACGGTAGGTAGTGAGTGCAGCGAGCATCTATTGTACGGCTTTCACTTTTTCAGTATGGCAGTTTCTTGGTGGAGTTTCTTGGTGGAGTTTCGTATCGGTGTTTTTTATGGTGTTCGCCAATTCCTGATCCATTAAATAATTTATAGTACATAATAATAAACAATCCAAAGCCTCCAATCTTCAATCATCATCTCCAGTCTTCAATTACTTCGTTTCTACTGACCAATCTCTGGATTCTCCTCCTTAATCTTGTTGACTTTCTGAATCCCTAGACAAACACCGGACTCAATATGCTGCAAAATCCACTCATCCGCATTCTCAAACGTCTCGCCACAACCTCGACACTTGCCATGCATGCCACTTCGGTCTCGCTTCTTGGTTCCGGCAGGATACTCAAAGTGCATTGCTTTCAAGTGGTTCTTGTACGTGTCGCAGCGCGAAAATCCTCCGTTTTGGTGGCAGGCTGGCTCCAGAAATACAAAAGAATTCTGGCTGAGCGACGTCTTGAGGAAAAGCGGGCATCGGAAAGGAGCCTCCCCTCGATGGGATTTCTGATGCCGGAATAAATCATTGGGTCGAGCAAAACCTCGTCCGCACTCTTCGCAGGTATGAGGTCTAGAGTTGAATTCTAAGTGGATAGACTTGTGGGTTGCGAGATTGCTGAACCACCCGCGGCATTGTGAGCATTGTCGCTTCTTTCTGCCGTTGGGGTTCTCACTGGCTAGAGCACCCAGACCGGGAATGCTGGTGAAAGTGTCTAGAGGAAGCGAATGAGAATCAGCCGAATGCCCGTTTGCATTGTGCTGATGATGGGAGTGGTGGTCGTGGTCGTGATGACTGTCGGGGCTGCCTGTAGAGTTTGTAGGGTTGGTGAGACTAGCAATAGAAATCTTTGGCACAGAAGTAGTTGACTGACTAGGCTCTGCAGTCGATTCCTCACTGGAACCAGGTCCACCTACTCCCAGTAATCGCGAATCAACTTGTGATTCTGAAAGAGAGGCAGCCATGGTTGAAGGAGTTGTAGCAGCAGTGCTTGGGGCAGACCCGTTGCTGGCACTTTCAGTACTCGGTGTGCCGCTACCGCTATGCGGTGATGTAGTAGTGGTAGTAGGGCCGAAAACCGTGGATAGAGCTCTAGCAGTAATAGATGACGGTGAACTAGGGGAAGAACCAGGTTCAGGCGATGTTAAAGTCGGTGTGGTTTTCACAAAGCTGTTGGAAGCAGTAGCAGTGCGAGGGCCGTTCTCAGTCATATCGCTGTCTCTGTCCTCCTCCTTTACACTTTGTTCACTCTCGCTATTCGAGTCACTGGTTGCTCCTCCGTCACTTCGCTCGTGCCGACTCACAAAAGGAAACGCTAGTCCTCTTGACCAAGGGGCAGGCAGAACGGGTCTTTTGGCAAAACTAGAACTAACGCCGCCAAAGGGAGAAGAGTTGATGCCACTTTCAGATGTGTATCTGGAATCAAACGATGTACTGTTTACAGACAAAAAAGAAACTGATCCAGCGGTCAACATGTTTGCTGGGGTTATCCAGCAATTAGAAGTAGTAGTGGGCTTCGGTGATAGAAACTTGAGATTTTCAGACGCCCGTTTTTCCCGCAACTAAGCCGTGCGGATATGTCTAATAAGCAGGCAATTAGTCAAGTCCAGTCCAAATTGTATTCAGATGTTTCACAGAGCTCTTTAATAGCAACCTCTGTTTTCAACAGCCTTTTTTGTATCGAACCTGTTTATTTTACCAATCAGACGAAATCTCTCAGCCTGATTAATAAGAAGCGGAGTTGTGTTCGAAAAGGGTGGAACTATCGGGGATATGTGAGGAGAGTTTCGGTGCAGTTCCGGTTCCGAGGATTGGGGGGTTACCCGGGGGATTGGCAATGTACGGCTGGGCGTGTGGTGCAACAATTAGATCGATGGGGTCAGCCTCACTCTGAAATTAGTCGCAATAAAGTGCACTTAATACGAAGGGGTGCAGGGACAGTTTGTGGCGATGATCGCTGGAAACACAAGTGTTTGTTGAGAAGAATCTGTGTGCGTACTGTTGCAATTTAATGCTGGTCGTGCTGTCCGGGTTTGTTGGCCACTGGTAATTCCACTTTTATGTGCAAAAACGATCGGCAGATACGGTCAATCTCCTTGTCACCACAAATGCAGACAAGCCGTGCCAGTTATGTACCGTATGTAAGCACACAAGAGCTACCCTTTTGGGACTAGTTTGCAGGAACGTTTGGGAAAAAAATATGGGTAACGATAAGAAATTATAATATTTCTCTCAGGCTGCTGTAGGAACACTTGTACCAACTGGTTAGTTGTAATCATAGAGTGTGGGAGTCATTGGGGGCGGCGGAATTGCAAATTTCAAATTCCGAGCTGCATTAAGTCCGGGGGTGGGCGGCCCTCAAAGAGACACCACACCACCACAAAGTTTGGAAAGAGAAATTCCATACTAACCGAAACCTAGAACGGTTTTCCGGAGAGCCGTGTGAGTGCGGCCAGTGATCGTGCGGCCAACCAGCCACCAAACTAACACCGTCGCTTTCAAGTCACCGAGAAACGACGTGATGTCATGGATCACGTAATATGGCCAAGAGAACATCCGAACGGAGAAAATGACTAAAACATGAGTAAAAACAGCGAAACTCGCTCGGAGTAACCACGAAACTCGGAAACCCGGCTGTTTTGGTGGTTCTGGTCGTGGTCTTGAATGATAGAGGTTACTATCTCTTCCTCTTCTCAATTGATTTCAAATCCCTGCCTCCAGACCTTTGCCTCCTCTCAAAGGAAATCAAAATACACATACCTCGTAATATCTGGGGCCCAGACTGGTCGAATTAGTAATTAGGTGAGTAGGTGAGTGACGTAAATATGAGACCAACTAACGTATATTGTGGCCTTGAGATGTACTGTCGAGATCAGAGTGAATACTAAATCCAAGCAGACTATCGTTTGGTGTCTGACTCTGTTGGTTGAAGTTGCTTAATTACAGTTCTACTTGATCTTTTAGGTGCTTTGAGTACTATACTATACTCCTCTTCCTTTTAGATCAATGCTTGAATAGTAACTATAGTTTACAACCAATTTGTCGAATAATATCAGTAATATGTTGTATACAGTCGCTCTTCGATGTGCGTGGTAATTCCTGGCTGGTTCTATATTCTATACTCTATCTTCCGTCGGTTCTTGTATCAACCCAAAACGTACGAGGACTTGAAGCTTACTTTATATAATCGTATAACACTCCACAAGCCCACCAATTTAATTACTCAGTCAGTAGTAGTACCGCGGGCTGCGGGGGCGGTCGGGTCTAACAACCTCACTCAGCGCATCGGAGCATCTCTTACAAAAAAAGGGGATAGGTCGATCCAACCGGATGCCTGTGCGATTGTTGCTTTTTATGAGGCTGAGAAATCCCAGGAAAAACAAAAGAAAGACGCTACGATGATATTCGATGATATAGAAGTTCTTAGAAGCGGTTGCAAAAACAAAAAGAACTAATAACAATACAAGGGAAAAAACAACCCAAAGCACACCACTGAAGGGGTGTAGAGAGGACGCGTTAATACTGTTATGTTTAGTTTATGTAGTCTACTTGTTGTCAGTCGTATTGTACGGTGAGTAAGCACCGTTTCATCATCGTGACCTTCCTACCCTTACCACTGCAGATGGCAGTATGCAGAGCATTGCAGCTCTCCAACCGTCAATAAGCAATCATTTCCGTTGATACAGCGTAGCCGTTTCAAGAATGGCTGCAGGACAAGGCTGACGAGAGGCTTCCATTTCAAAGTCCAGCCGTTCGTACATATTACCTGTCAGTTGGCAATACGAGAAATCTGACCACTGCTGGACGAGTTTCACAGTCATCCACAGAATACAAAATGTGCTGGATATCTTACTCAAACTACTTTGGGGGCTTAATGTTTCTACTGCTCTTACAAGACAGCCCGCGTAAGATTGACGTAATGGGGTGACCAAGATCATGGAATCTTCGGACATACCCATTGACTTCTCCAAGACGCCGCATGAGCCCCACAGGTTACTCCAAAAGAAAAGGGCAGCGGAGGAGTCGATCGGTTCGAAAGAACCTCCGCTAGCGGTGTACACGGCTTTGGGATATAGCCACATGCAGCCATGCAACCGTCTCTGTAGCGCACAGCAGCATCGAAGGAGATGATGATTTTAATGGACTTGAAAGTTGACTTTACACTTCATTTTGATCGTTACGCGAGATGGAGATAAAACTCCTTTTTTTTTTGGAGACACCCGCTTCTCCATCCTATTTGGGAAACCTCCGCGGAATGACATTTTTCATGTAATATAGAGGCGGTCACGGCCAACTCTTCTAGAACCACCAACCTCCACCAAATCCATTATTAAGTCCACGCCACTAGCGGCCAACCTCATTCTTATCACTTACGTATCACTTACGTATTAGATACTGTATAATCGCAGCCTTGTACTCATTGCGTCTAAAGCGGGAACTAAATCATGGGCTACCGCGTAGAGTCGAGGAGAACAATAACCGTTATGTGGCTGAAACTAGCATTTCGAATCGACACTGGGACATGACAGCAGTGCAGATATTTGTAGCTAAAACATGTAGAGTGGCTTCATCCTAGTAAAGTGACTTGGCAATCAAGTTCTCGTGCTGCGGTCGACCTATATTGGTTATGGATACTATTCGTGTATGATTTGACGACCGTACGGCTCGTTCCTGATTGCAGTTAGATGTATTTTATATCAGATATTCATGATTTGAATCCATTTTATCCACTGTATACCCGTCGGGATTCGGTCCGACTTTCCAGCCGGTTTATTGACGTGAAATCGTAAAACCGCATCAATAGGAGCATTTAGCGTGTGATATTCAACCACGTAGTGCAATGCAGTAAGTTTTATCCCTTTTCAGTCTTCATAATATCTATATACATCTATAGATATCTGAATAGGGACTCAGGCTTGAATGGCTAGATTCATGTATGGGTTCATTTCATAGACTTTGAGTTGCAGGATGTGGAACGCTGTGGATCAGGAGTTTATCAGGAGCTTATCAGCAGGAGACTGTTGAAGCGGTTATGTTTCTAGTCTCCGAATTTCATGATTTAGAAATATATAGTTTTTATATTGTTTGCTCCTTTCTGTCGGTTTTTTTTTGTATTCTGACACATCCGCAATTTTTGTTCATCCTCATGAATTACAATTAACTATACGTTGCCAAGAAGTGGTACATTTACAGTGACCATTTGTAAATACAGTAAAATTTCCGTCACATTTGCTCAAACTCTTTCATTAGCAATCATCTCCAATGTTTTTTGGTTAATACTATTCACGATGTTAGAACCCCACTCCTGATGCACATTTTTTCCGACGCATGCAACTTTAAATCAATTAAACTTTTCACCCGTGTGCATGTGCCAAAGCATCAATGCAAATCTTCCTTCAACAAAAGAATGTACAAAGCAATTTCGCTGAATCTATCAGGTTTGTACGAGTTGTCATAAATTATTTGACTCACCAAGCAAACCACGCCATACTACGCTGAACCACCTCTTATCAGAACTCTTATTCACTCGGATCACATTATATATATACACCTACTTGTTACATTATATGAATAATCATCACTTGCTATACCTGTTCATCAAATCCTACAGCGTCAACCAATCATCAAATCACCCTTGACCTCTCATCATAATCTCACCACCGCACTCCTCTTCACACACTTAAACCTTTCTGGTTCTGGTGGATCGGTCAACTCCAGAACTCTTTCCCTCAGCCTTGTCTACGGGATCAACGGTGGTGTTGGCAGCAGCTCGAGCAGCGGCCTTCTTGGATCGACCCTTGGCATACACTCGAATGTAGAATGAAATGAACAAGACCAAGTAAGAACTCAACAATCCGCAACCATAAATAGCAGCAAACTCCTCACCAGCACAAGATCCCATATTAGGCAACCAGGGCCAGTAGGTCGAGGTGAAATAAGTGTAGGAAGCAAAGTACACGAAGCCAAGATCAATGACAAATTGAATGATCTGGAATCGAGTGACCCACTCTTTCCACCAAACTCGGATGCCTCGGGACGCCAAGAAGTAATACCAGTACATGACGACGTGAACAAACAAGTTCAACACAATAGGAACCCACGAAACAGAAGTTCGACCGAGCAGCTGAGTATAACACAACAACGCAGTAGCACCATGGTGATAAGTGTGCAAGAAGGTCAAGGGCTTCTTTCGCACAACCAGGAACAAAGTGTCAAACAACTCATAGAACTTGGTAAGGTAGTTCAAGTAGTAAAGAGTAACAATAGGCTGAGTCCACGATCCCTTGTTGCAGATCGCATACAAAATACCGTGTCGATAGAGAATAGGGAACAACTGCTCAACCAACAGAACCAACAAAGTTCCCGACAACAAAGTCAGAAACAAGTTGTGGATCTGGAACAACCAGTTCAATTTAATGGCCGGGAAAGACTTCAACACAAATCGTCCTCCAAAGATCACGACATAGTACGTGACGATTGGAATCACAACTTCAGGAAGAGTACTGAAGGGGACATGTCCCTGGACAAACTGGAAGTGAGATGGTTTCCAGCCCAAGAGTTGTTCAGTCCAGTGGTCAAACACTGCCCACAAGTACACTCCAAACGGTCTATCGACCGAGGGGGTTTGGACTTGCAGCCATTCGACAGAACCGAGAGATTGAAATGAAAACGATTCCATGGTAGTTTTTTTTGAATCGAAGAGAGATTACAATAAAAAAATATATACTAAAATAGAACTTCAATGATAGACTGGGTGAGAAACGAATCTATACGCGAACTGATACAGACTTTTTTATCTCAAGAAATGAATATAAAGAAGAAAAAAAAACTTGAAAGACGCGTTGTTCGATCAGGATCCGTTAAATTAGATTTTTTTTTTCTTTACAAGGGCGTATGTTTCTGGCAAACAAACTAAAGTTTTCTTTTAAAAAAAGTTAAGAAGTGAATCAGAAAAAAAATGGACTAGGATTTACTAAAAAATCTTTCGCCTGATATGCTCTATAACTCAAAGAACGCACAGCTATTCGTGTAAATAAGAACTATGGAGGTTGGGAACTTTCAGGAGGTGACACGGTTTTGGAAAATATTATTCAGAGCCCCGGTTATGTAAGCCGAAATTTGGGTCTGCTGCTGCGCCGAGGCTGTGTGAGACCGAGGAGCGATCCAAAGTCAGGGGTAATCATTAGAGCCATGCGAATCATAGTGGGGAAATTAGAAGTGCGTGGGATGCTGTTATGCGGTGTTACTCTCTGATTGCCTCGCGTGTTCATACATAATTATAATCTATACATCACTCATTACTAACCAAAGTCCAATCACTGCTACTGGTCATAGAATCGTTTCTTACATCCTCCTTATCGATCGAGGGCCTGTCAACTGACCGAACACCATCGACTGACGGCCGTGTCAAATCAGCTTTGCTCCCTCGCTTGTTGTTAGCCTTTTCCCAAAAATCCAGTGACACTACCTCATCGAATCCGTTTTCATCCTCGTGAACATAGACAATCTCTCGAGTGCTCTCATGTAAAAATCGAATGTTTTCGCCTGTAATCACTCGTACCAGATCCGCAGTCTCCATATGACGGATTTCAATAAAATTAGAGTCAAAAGCGATCAAGTAGGGATATGACAGAGCGAAATGCGATGGCAATCCTTCCCAGTAAATCATAAATTCAGGTCGACTTCTCCAGCCATTTCCATTGACAAAGAACGAGAAGTCCGAGTAGTTCAGAAGGAAATCGCTGTGGATTCGGTAAATCGAAATCGGTTTCAGTGCCTCTTTCCTAATAGCAAAATCCAACGATGTGTCAGCTGGATCTAGCAGCGATTGCGTCTCGAGCGTATCCAGATTAACAATCTCAAATCCCTTCGCACATCCAACACATAGACTCTTTCGCAAAAACGAAATACTCAACGTCTCTGATGGCACGTAAAACTCTTTGAAGATCTTCAATCCCTCTGACTGCGACTGCAACAGACGTCTCAGCGGCTGCTGCTTCCTCGATCGTGGCTGGGGATCAAACGGTTCCATCACCTTGACCGTGGAATTTGTAGTTCCCGACTTAACCGTACAGACCAAAATTCGTCCCAGACACATGTCCACCTTGTAGAAATTAATATGCCCACTAACTTTTTTACTTCGTCGATGATTGGCAACAGGGTTTGGCGACTCCAAGCAATCCAACGGCCAGGAATACAGAGCTTTATCACTCAGGGCTAGCAATGTCATATACTCGTCAAGAACATCGACCTGCGTCACATTAGGAATGTTGATGACTTTGACCGGCGATGAACTCGTAGGCCCATTGGGTCCATATTTGACATCACTCATGAAAATACCATCGTCTGTTCCAAACAGTAGTTTTCTTCCTCCGTCAAACGGAGCAAGACAGTTGATACGGTTGGATGACGAGAAATGGCGAGATTGAAGGATTCGCACAGTGTAAATGTCTGCCTTTTCAATCAACACTTGCTTCTGCTGCTCGATATATTCTATCCACTTCTTTCGGCTAATAAAAGTAGTGGCATACAACGTCAAATCGTACCCTCTTCGTCCCAAATGCTGAAACGTTATAGGAAACTTATTTCCTGTGACATTGTCATTCTTCAGAGCTGGCTTGTTTGGAATCAACGAACTACTTGTGGGTCTCTTCGCCAAAGCCTTTGGAACAATCTCCTCACCTTCGGCTATGGTCAGCAACTCCAAAGGAATAGGCTTTCGATGGACTTTAAGCTGCTCTCTCTTGTTGACCGTCTTGATCTTGATAAACAACAAACTGTTATCGAATAAATAAACTTGCACGCCTCCTTGGTTATCCTTTTGGTCTTGGCGCTTTTTCAGGAACCCCTTGAAAATGATCTGTCTGTTTTCATCAGTGAGCTTCAGATCAACGTACTCTCCGTGATTATACACCAACGACTGACTCAACTGGAACAAGTTGAATCGGTTTTCAGCCCTTCCGGTCTCGACATTAACTCGGGTCAAGAAGTCTTTGATGATGGCAACCACATCAGGAAGGTTCTTGCTGTCGGGGTTGTCCTCGCTCGTGTGTTTCAACACAGCCTCAAGAAGCAGTGGGTACCTTGCCAGACGCGTAGTGGGTTTTGTCAAGTAACCATTGAGTTCTAGTTTTCGTGATTCTTTCATCCGTTCGGTGTCATCGACGAATTTAGCAAACGCTGTGTTCATTCGTTTTTCTCGCTCAAACTCGTACTTTCCGTACAATTGGTTAGCTCCGTACTTGATAAAAGGCTCAAACCGAGTTACATGCTCTAAGAACACATCTCCAATCTGACGAACGACTGGAGCCAGTTGCTGTCGTCTAGTCAGCGCTTCAGCCAGCTTGATGTTGATTGAATGGACTTCTAAAATGTGAGAGAACACAGCTCGTACAAACTTTTCGCGACGGGGTTCCGGAATAATATTAGTGGTGGAAAGTGGCTTGATCCAAAAGTCACGGAGATATTCAAGGTCCTTGACAAAGTCGCGCTCTGTGTAAATAACTTCGCAAATGACTTCTTGTCTCTTTTTCTCTCTGTCATCAACACTGTCGGCGACTTCTTTGGATACGGTGTGAATCCACAGTTTCTGCTCAACCTCGTCGTCGCCATGAATAGAGAGCCGACTTTCGGCTCTTTTCAGACCAGGCTGAGGTTTCATGTGAAGTCTGGCCTGCTGTTCCAACCGCCGCGGACAAGCAATTGAATAACAGAGTTGATCTCTAGTGCAGGTTGGCGAATAACATTCAGCTAGCAAAGTGAAAATACCATTGACTTGCACTGCACCTTCTCGCTGTTGACGGTCGTCCGCGGGCTCCTGGTGTCGTTGCTGTTCTTGCTTTTCATCAATGATGAGCTCATTTAACTGATAAACTTCGTTTTGTGTGTCTCGCAGACGATGGTCGTACGTCACATCGTGGAAAAACTTCTGGGCATCCAAAGCTCGCCCTAGTAGTAACGCCAAATTTCTATCAGGCGTCTTTATAATATGAGCTATGGCGTCAACGGCGTCGGCACCAGTAAAGGCGTTTTTGTATGTCAGACCGTTCTTCTGTTTATCACCCAAAACAATGATTTGCCTGAAAGTCTCTGCAACTCTTGATAACACTGCGGGATAGACCAGCGGGGACCTACTGGCTGCCAGAATAGTCGAGTGCGAGCTGATACTGGGTCGCGTCGAGCCACCGTCGCTGCTGCTGGTAGACGTACTTCTTTGGTTCTGCGACTTGGGATCCGAGCGAGTATTAGGGGCAGCTTTAAGACCAAACAATGCATTTGCAGATTTCGAGTTTTGGCTCATTAACAAATCATTTGGCTGTCTCTGGGGGATTACTCGGCCGCTGAGTGTCATGTTACTGGATCGAACTTCACCACGGTCATATCGTGCAGTAGCAGTGGTCAACGACATGGTTCTGTTGGAGGGCACGGTGTTTGATGCATTCCCGTAAGGGTTGACTGGGCCTGCCGCAGATATCGATAAACCTGACAGCCCAGCACTTGACGATGCTCCTGATGGAATGGAGGGACCACCAGACAATCCTGGCTGACCTGATCTCATTGCATATGCGTTTCCGGTTGGAGGTCCTCCTACACCAGACACTGGCGTGGAAACGGATCTACTCGAACCGGGAAACTGTTGTTGGAGAGGAGAATGAGGAGAGTGTTGTTGATAAGGATTTGGAGGTATCTGGGAAGGATTCTGCTGCTGCTGCTGATAAGGCTTTTGTTGTTGATAAGGGCCCTGCATTTTGGGAGCAGCCGAATGACGGTTTGGCGCGGCAGGTCCGTACGAGCCAGGAGGAGGAGGACCCTGAGATCGTCTATAACCACCAAACTCGGCAGATGCTTGTTTTCTCAATGCTGCCTGGGGCCCATTGCCGCCACCTTGTCTGCCCCCCGCCATGTTACCAGGCATCATGTTACCGGGCACAGGCCCGTATCCATAGGGACCATGACTTTGAGGATGATGATAACTCTGTTGGGCGGGGTTGGGACTTGCAGACCACTCATCTCGCGGCAGGTCAGGGCTATCAGTCCGGCGGCCGTTCAAGTACGGGCTATTAATATTATCACTAGGAGGAATCTGCTGGTGCTGCTGCTGATGGCCATATGGAGGGCCATTGGGAGCCATGGTGGGGGGACTTCTTCCGGGGCTCTTACCAGGCGGCGCAGGACTCCCACTGGTGGCACGACTAGGAGAATTCGGTGACATACCACCGTTTTGATATTGTGATGATAACCCATTTGGAGGAGCGGGTTGAAACTCCGCCGAAGGTTCTAAATTAGGAACCGCGGTAGAAGACGTCAGAGTAGCTGATCTTCCTGGAGGCGGAGCGCTTCCAAAGATATTTGAGAAAGCGACATCTCTGCTCGTAGGACCACCTCTTTGTGATTGCAAGTTACTGGCGTCTGCCATGTCCGTATCTCATATCTGGTTAGTTTCTGACACACACATAATAATGAGCCGCTGCAGCACTACTTACCATTCAATAGACCTAATTGTGAGTACAAAATGTTATAGAAACGCACCACACACACACTTTCCAAAAAACAACAACGAAAACGAATGCTTTTGTTCAGAGAAAGACACGGTTTTCCTCAACAGGGCAAATTTACAAAACACTATTTTTTTTTCAAAACGATAAGACGATACTATATAACAATAAACGTAAAGAAGAGATTCTAAACAATATATATTTTCGAGCAACTTTCAAAACAACAAACCCCAAACAACAAAAACTAAAAGAATTATTTTCTTGTAATATTATTAGTGACAATAATATCAGTTCTGATAAATAGAGATGATGATGTTTATCACCAGGTTAATGACCATTAGTTTTAAGACAAGCAACGGGATAGTGTAGACCCAAGTGTGACGGCGGGCTGGACGGTTATGCCGAGCCGCACGTCTCAGCCACGCATCATTGGGAGTGTACGCTGTATACCCGGTGATATATAATATCGACATTGAACCTAATTAGTGTGGTTAAACCAAAAATTGTAGTTGCAATTGTCTTGTTCACTGAAAGAAATGCCTGCGAGAAACTCAACTTTCCTGGCTAGCGATGCCGACTCCAGAATCGTAGGAAACTTCGCTGTCCTGCCCCTAAAGACCAAGTTCCGGGGCCCCGCGTATCCATCTCAGGAAGACTATGATATCGTGGATGAAGTTTTGGATCTGTTTAGAGTAAATACATTTTTCCGAAACTTTGAGATAAGAGGTCCTGCTGACCGAGCATTGGTCTATGGGATCCTGTTTATCTCGGACTGCCTGAACAAGCTGAAGCCCACTACCACCAAGAGTGAAGCAAATAAGGCACTAAATACATTGGCCATAGATCACTTTTCTGTTCCCGGTGAACCTGGGTTCCCGTTGAACACACTGTACCAGGCCCCCAGAGATAGACTGGAATTTGATCTGCTAAAGGGATATTTAAGTCAGTTTCGTCAGGAATTAGCATTGCGGCTGATTGACAGGATTTATGAGACTGCGGATAAGCCAAACAAGTTTTGGTTGGCATTTACAAGAAGGAAGTTTATGAATTTGTCACTGTAGTGATAACAGCGAGCGATAGCGAGTTGCGAGTGGACAGTTTTGTACTCCAACAGCCTAGATGAATCCATGTCAAGCTGCTCAGCATCTACCACACCTCTACCTCTCTACCTCTACGCCTCAACCCCTCACACCGACGCCCTAAATATCTATCATGTACACTCCGTCAACAATAAATTACATTACTATACATCATAACTTCATTCTCATCGTTATCATAATTGGTGCTTCAAGGCTGCCATCGTACTACTATCACCTCCCCCGCTCGTTACTCTCCCTCTGAGCAGGCTGGTAATCATACAATGAAGGCATCTGGTTCAACTGATCAGAAGCATAGTACGGATTTCGAGGACCCGACATCGGCGACCCAAAAGGAGGCGGCGACTGGGACGGTCGAGGAGCCGGTAGTTGCTGTCCCAAATTGGGAAATGCAGAAGTACCGGGTTGCGGTTGTTGTGGTTGTGGTCCACCAGGGAACCCCGGTTGAGGTAACCCTCTACTCCATCGGTCTCCATCCAACGGTGGCAGAATCGAATGCCGTGATTCTTCCTCTCGTTTAATTTCTGGAGCTGGCCCATTAAGTATCGAGGCAATAGTGGACTTGCGGCTAGGATGCAGCACCGGCCGAGGAGCATGATGGTAAATGTCCGTCCCCTCGTAGCTTTTGATTATAGAAGGAAGCCCTTGCTGTTCACTTGGCTGAAGCTGTGAGTACATTCCAAGGTGATGGGACTGACCAAACTGGTTTGACTGACTCAATTGTTGAGCTTGTTGCTGGCCGTGAAGACCTTGCTGATTCTGAAGACCCTGCTGACCTTGAAGACCCTGCTGACCTTGAAGACCTTGCTGACCTTGAAGTCCCTGTTGGCCTTGATGGCCCTGTCTACCCCCATATGACTCTCCAAATCCTTGATTCAATCCCAACACCTGCGTGGGCCGAGCCCGGGGAGCAAAATACCCTGGCAACGGACCCCGACCCGGCTGTGACATCGGATTCAGCGAAGGCTGAAGAACTTGAATCGGCTGCTGGGAAGAAGCTTGACTGGTCTGCGCTTGCTGCATCCCCATCTGCGGTGGTGCCTGCATGCCCATAACCTGTGGTTGTTGCAACTGTCCAGGTGGGCTCAACTGTTGAACATTCGTCGCCGGCAGTACGTTTTGCTGGCTCACACTTGGAGGAGCGTTTGACATGGCGTTCTGTTGAATCTGGTGCGATTGCTGTGGCTGAACTGGCTGATATTCATGTCTCTTCTGCACCTGAGCAATAAGCAGATCATATCCTCTCTCACCAGCATGTTTCAAGTAATAGTTCTTCAACATGACTGCGGTTTTGAATTTCATTTGCTTTGCAATCTCTTCCCAATTATTGCCAAACATCTCCATTAGTCTCTCAAACTGCCCGACTTCAACCAGACTCCAGTAACTGGACACCTTTTCCTTTGGCTCGGCTACTGTCACCTGAACGACTCCTGCAGGTGACGTAGAAATACCTTGTTGTTGCGGCTGTTGTTGTTGTTGCTGCTGCAGTTCTTCTTCCACCTGCTTGGCTTTCTTGGCTCCCCTCTTCCCCGTTCTTGATCTCTTCTTAGTTTCCGACCCGTCGGTCGCCTGCTTCCTTTTCTTTCCAACCTCTTCTCTCATGACGAGAGAAGCAGCCGTAGCCAACGCATCAAATGGACTGCTCACAGCAGGAACGTCAGGAGCAGCGGTGACCGTGCTGGTAACAACTTCACCCGTAGTAACTGGGGTAAGAGCAAAACTGTCCTCTGACTCAGCCGTCTTTTCTCTAATCGCCTTCCTTCTGGCTTTTCGTGCTGTGCGCCGATTGCGATTCATGATCAAGGCTTTATAATCCACCTTATATTTCGTCTGGTAATAATGAAGCACACAGTCATGGAATGTTTTATGATCACCCATTACACTTGCAATCTTTCCAAATTGCTTGGGATACATGACATATGCATCACAGAATATTTCATGTTCTTCCGGAGTAAAAGGATCAATACTGTCAGTGACCAGCCGCTTATATGGAATACTCTTATCGACAATGAGATTGTTGTGATCGACAAATCGGAACTTCTCTCGTTCTACAGGATCAAAAATCATGTTCGGCACTTTCGCAGAGGTTAATTGAGCTCGCACCGAGGGATCTCGGGCATTCTCGCGCTCAAGGTTGGCAAGAATCTCCAAGAACTCGGCTTCACTTCGTACAGAGTCTGCCTGAAATGTCGAGCGTCCCCGTCGACTAGCGGCAGTTGTCGGTGCAGTAAGAGCACTTACAGCGGTATTGCTCACTACAGCTTTCGCAATTTCTTGACCAACCAAGCTGGCGGTCTCGCTTCGCACACCGTTGCCATTGACTGCTGCAGAGCTGTTGCTGCTATTCCACAACGCTTCACGCTGCTTGAGCTCTTCTTCAGTGGCATTGCAAAACTCTTGCCATTCTTTATACATTTGCTTGTACTCTTCGGCCAGTCGACTCTCCTCAACATCCAAGTTCTTTACGGAAGACGTGACGAGAGAAGCGATTTTATCCTTCAAAAGCCTATGCATTTTGATCTCAGTTCGCAGAAACTTGAAAGAGCCTGAATCTTTGACTCTGCCAGCCTGCAGATACTTCATCTGAAGACGTCTCTCGGATGGGTCCATCATTTCAACCTTTACCAGCTCTGCTTCTACCTGAGACGCGTGGTCTGCAGCAGATGTATCGGGCGCACTCTTAACATCCCCATTAATTAACTTCTTTCGAGACGGTTCGTGGGTCAGAGGCGTCAACTGAGGTTCGTACTCCGATTCAGAAGAACGGTCAAACGGTGTCGATTCAGGAGGAACGGCAGAGATCTCGTTGTCGGCTGGTTGGTCGCTTCTAAGCTTGAGAGGCTCAGATAATGGTTGTTTGGAAATTTCCGGAGGTAAAGATGGCGCTATTATATCGTCGTGCTTTGGTGGCTCCGTTTCGTGGAGGGGAGCTGATAGCGCTTCAACTCCATGTTTGGTAGTCACAGCTGCGATCACTTCCTTCAGATCTTCTTTGGGAATGACTTCCGCAGCTAGAGTCAATATACTCAGTTCCGATGATTTCAATTTAGGGGCTGTCTCTGCATGTCCAAAGCTTTGTTCACTTTGAGGTACGCTTGCCGCAACCAAATCCTTGGCAGTCTCAGAAGTGGATGCGGGAGCCGCAGTAGTAACAGGGCTTTCCACGACCTCTGGTAACTGCGCTGTCTTGTTTCCAGGCACCACAGCAGGAGATTCTTCAGGCTCTGCTACCTGTGGTGCTGGCTCCACCCTTCCTTCCTCTTTAGTAACCTCCCGCAATTGCTCTACCTTTTCTTGGGGTCTCGCCGTAGGCTTAGGACTTGACGATTCCCTCTTAACATCTGACACAGGAGGGCTCTTAAAGGAACCAGTGACGTGAGATGGCGACCCCGATTGTGGACGACCACCCGGAAGCGATTCTCGGTAGGGAGGTTCTCTACTGACCTCTCGAGCATGGGCAATAGCATCCCGGAATTTCGGTTTGTCGTCAAACAGATCGTGATCTCGACCATTATTAAATTCTTCAGAGACTCTTCTACTAGTAGTATCTTCAAATTTAACTTCGTCAGATACTCGCCTATCTTCTGGTCGTCTTTCGTCGCTTACTCTCCGTTCATCAAACCTCCTTTCATCGCTAACTCTTCGTTCCTCAAACCTTGCTTCGTCGCTTACTCTTCGCTCTTCATATCGTCCATCAAATCTACCTTCATATCTGTTGTCAAATCGTCCATCAAACCTCCTTTCCTTGTCCCATCTCATTCTATCGCCGCCATCTCTTCGTTCCCAGTGCCTTGGAGGTGGCCGCCAGTACGGCCTGCTCCGACCACCTCTGCCTGAATGCTCTGGTTCTCTACGTTGTAGCTCACCATACGGTTTTGACTCTTGGGAATCGAACCGTCGATATGGAGGTGCGTGCTGGGTATGCGGAGCTTGTGAAGGATGTGGAGGATGTGAAGGATGTAAAGGTTGTGAAGAATGTGTAGGATGTGCTGGGGACGGATGAGATGGCTGATGGGGACCGCCATGAGGACCACCATGAGCACCATAAAATTCTCTTGGTGGCGATCTCTGGCGATAGAACTCGTGCCTGAAATCTCTACGCGGCGAAGTTTCTCTACGCGGCTGGTTAGTAGTGTACAAATAGCAATGGGCAGTTCAACTAGTGATTCTCATCAAATATCAGAGTTCTCTGTGCATGCTCTAGAACTCCATCGATGTGAGCATGCTCTACAATCACACAGAAACACACCCAACATGGCACAAAGCTCAAATACTCGATGACGTCTCACTCTTTGCAACTTGGACGTCTTGAACGCTCAGAGCGGCTAATCTCCAAACATACCTCTGGACGATCGGTCGGTCGATCTGTTCTCCCTGGCCGTTCTGACCTCTCTGGACGGTCTGGACGGTCTGTTCGTTCCGTCCTTTCAACTCTCTCAACTCTGTCTGACCTCTCAGGCCTCTCTTGTCGTTCTGTTCGCTCCAGTTGCCATTCACCAGGTCGCTCTCCTCGATGGTCTCGATCGACTCGATCGTACAACGGCGGCCGTTCGCGCTCCGGCCGGTCAATATGACGGCGTTTCTTGTACTCGGCAGCTTCACGCTCACGCCTATCTCGTTCTCGCTCTCTATCTTCGAATCGACGGTCACCACCGCCATACGGCGAATTTCCTGGCAGCGGTGGCATTACGTAATCCAATAGCGCTGTGGTTTAATATACGGTCTCGCGGTTATTCCGACACTTCATGGCATGCGCCAGGCATATAAATTAGATGAAGTGGTAACAAGACAGTTGGGTCTACACCGTCGGTTGCTCCCGTTATAAAGAGCTCGTTTTATGGCAGGTTTCGAGCTCGCTCAAAGTGAAGTGTGAAAATGGTGAAGTGAAACTGGTGATGCTGATATACAAATGGCGGGGGTTCGAATCCGGGGGGTGTTGTTTTAGATTGTGACCAGAAAAATGATCACAGAAAAACCTACGAATTGCGGGATACAAAATCTTACAAGAATATACATTGAAAATCTGTAATATATTTCAGTCTAGCTACTCCCTCAAATTCGCCCTTTCGTGCTCAGGGCACTGGTCCAAAACTCACATTCCATCTGCGTAGCGGTAGCAAATATGTCAACAAACTCATCAATTCTCTGCGGGGCAACCTGAAGAACATGTGTTTCCAGTAACTCCCTCCCAGTATGCCCAGCCTCCACAAAATCCGGGGCCACGTAGTTTGTGACCCATTTCCAGAACTTGTTGCCGGGCTTTGACAGAGGATCATCGAGCACAATCTTTGCTGCCTCCAAGTATCCAAACAAACAAGGACTGAGAGCTACTTGTAAAGCGAGCCAGTCCTGCTGCGACCCGACGTCCAGTAGATATCTTGAATAAGCAAAACATGCCATACTTTCCTGCGCCGATTCTAGCTGAGCCTTTGTAACTCCAAAACTCTCGCAATACTCCATGTGCATTTTCAATTCTTCCTGTATGTGCAATACGATCTGAGCTGACTTGGCTGTTACGTCCATTTCTTTTGCTTTGAATCCGGCCAACGAGTGGCACCGAGCATAGTGTCGTAGGTACAAGTAGTCTTGGACTAGGAAATACCTGAAACTGTCCATATCCAACTCGTCCCGTCCCAGCTGTTGCACAAAAGGATGGTTGACGTACTGCTCCCAAATTGGTTTTATTTTGGGGTGAGAGAGAAGAAAGTCTATAAAGTGTCCAGACACAAAAGGTCGAGTATGAATGTTGTGCAGGTGATTGACAGGTCCATGGCCCTTCCCAAGAGGAGTGGCCGTTTCGATGGCTCGATGGACAAATTGAATAGCACGTTTCACAGATAGCTTCAGATCTTTGTTCTGAGCAAGATTAGATGCAATAGCAGATGCTAGCGTGCAGCCGGTCCCATGCGTACTCTTGCTGTCCACCGTTTCACTTGCAAACTCGTAATATCTGTCTCCGTCGTACAGGACATCAATCACTTTACGGTCGGCTCTATTGAGATGTCCACCCTTTACAAGAACTGCCTTGGACCCCAAACTGTGCAGTCTCCTGGCCAAGCATTTCATATGCTCCACATCAACCTCAGCTTCGCGGTCGTACTCTCCAAAAGCAGCTTCGCACAATGCTCGAGCTTCGGGCAGATTCGGAGTGATCAAAGTAGCCAGTGGGATCAACTCGTCAATGTACTTCCTTATAGCCCCCGTATCAATCAGGTGGCTCCCAGAAGTTGCAACCATAACTGGGTCCACAACTAGCGGTTTGTCGGCATGCAATTGTCTCAGCACTTCAGCCACAGTCTCAATAGTCTGCGACGAGGTCAGCATGCCCGTTTTCACAACGTCGACTCCTACATCCTCGAAAACAGCCTCCAACGTGTTTCTGATCATGGATTGAGACGTCACAGGGTATATCTGGCGTACTCCCGTGGTGTTCTGGGCAGTTAATCCAGTAATACAAGTCATTCCATAGCAGCCATGGACCGTAAAAGTCTTTAGATCTGCCTCAATTCCCGCTCCTCCCGAGCTGTCGGAACCTCGTTAATACCACAGATGGTACCAGGAACACATGGAGGACCCAAACAAGTGTAAAACTTTGTTCTCATCCTACAAACTTACCGGCAATGGTCAAAACTCTAGGAACTATCATCTTTATGGGGTGATGTTATATGCGATGCAAAGTTCCGGGAAGAGATGGGGGACCAATAAAACGGTGAGCTGCCGGCGAACAAAAAGCCGGACAACGTTTGTCCGACAGAACCGGTAAGACTTGTGGAGCCGGTAAGACTTGTGACCAAATTTCGGGAAACGAACAACTTGGCTTCAGTGTGTAGCTTATATAGCCATTAAGCCATATAGAATAGTATAGAGTACCAGATTCATCACGTTCGATCCTTATTTAATCGTAGTTCACCACCATTGGTCAGAACTCTCAGCCTCCATGGAATGTCATTAACTCATCCACCCAGTTTTACAGCAGGGTCTTGCTCATTGGATTTACTGTCTCCACAGACTCGACAGCGCACAAGACTCTAACTCGTTTCATCGTCTCCTACAAGATCCATAACTACGGCCTCCAAAGCAGCCAATCTCTTGGCCACTTCACTAGGATCCGGACGGATCACCCCCAACACCTCCTCGGTGACACTCTCTATACTATTGCCTCCTAACTGATAACTCTTTACGGCTTTTGTATAGACAGTGTACGCGCCTCTGATATGATCTAACCCGCGACTCGTACTCTGATACATCCTACCTAGTAGGGCTCCACACGTGCAATTTACTTCGCAGTACGTACTGCCAGCATCATCTGGCGGTTCAGTATCTAGTGGTACAGTGATTAATTGGTTCTTGGACGTTACGATATTATTAGAGACTATTTCTGATAGAGTGAACGCGTTTAAGAACGAGCACGCTGCTACCCAGGAAGTACTATCACCGATTATTGAAAGACATTCTATGCATTGAAAGACAATGCCATCTACGGACATGAGATTAAACAGAGAATTTAGGGAAGATGTGGTGGTCTTTACGGGTCAGTATACTAGGAGAGTGATGAAGTTCAGGTTCGCGCGAAGCTGGAAAAAAACGTCCCCACGTTTAAAAGTTGCAATTATGCAGGGGGGATGATGGCTAAAGCGCTTATAATAGTATTCAAATCTAACAAATGATTAGTCGTTAATGCTGTAGTACATAACGGCATACTGAGATGTTTCGTCCTATAGACAAAATCAGTGCAATAGTAAATGGATACATGTATCTACGGTTGTTTTAGCAAATAATTAAGCAATTAACTAGCAATATTTAAGTATTAACCAATTGAGAATATTACCATACCAGATGACGAAGCCTAACTTCAAATTATAGGTGAATGTGGATTTCCGACGCTCGATAAAGCGTGGCCACAAAACATCTGAAGGAAAAAAAAGGTCTAAAAGCGAGTTTGAGCAATCATTAGCCAACCTCCTAGCGACTATCCTGTTCGTTTCATTCGATTCGCATATTCATTCCGGTTTTTCCTCTTTTTGTTCTTATTTGCCTTTCTTGTATTTGTGTTGTTTTGTTTTTGTTTAAACAAAATCTCTGTAACGATTCAATAGCTAAACATCCTAGCAAGTTTTGGTGACCATCTTTTTCAAAGTGATGGTCACAAGGAAGAGAACAATTCGGGGAAAAAAGCCCTTTATATATTCAGAGCGGGTCGGATAAACTCTGCTGCAAGGTCAGTGAGGTTAGTAATCACAGGATATAACGGTTATTGCATTGAAATCCACGAAACAGAACCTTACTATTATTTAAATCCGCTTTAATAAACAGAATTCTCATACATATTATTATTGAGGTATAAAACACAGTATTATTGAACCGGCCCAAATCTACTCCTCAATTCGATTGTGTTACGTCCCCCAGCTTCCTGTACAATGGAACCCGAGAAGCATAAGTCGGTATTAATTGCTTCGTTGATATAGCGACAGCGACCATCCGTCGACCATCCATCCAACAGCTTTTAATTTATTTATTTATTATTATCTATAGAAATGTGCTTTCACTTTCAATATCGGTTCACATATAACGTGCATGCAGACTCCCCGGACTTTATCGATCGCCCCCACGGACTCCGACCTGCCTGAAATTTGTCAACTCTTCCAACATTGAATCAACTTCCACGAATTAGTAAACCTCCCTTTACAAAACTCGACCCCCTTAAAATGGCGACTAAACTCGTTTCTAGCATTCCTCGATCTGGCATCTCCACCGTCGTTGGTAGACTCGCCTGCCAAAATGACTCCTACCTAAAGTCCCTGAAGACTCGAGTCGTGGCTTGCGAAAAAGTCGCTACCGCACCTAAGAAAGAGAAATCCGGAGAAACTGTGTGGAGCGGATATGAAGTGGAATTTCAAGACACTGTCTTGTTCCCCGAGGGAGGCGGCCAGCCATATGACACGGGAGTTGTTTTGGTTGACGGCAAAGAAGTCAAAGTGAAGAACGTCCAAAGAGACGGTCTGACTGCTGTGCATCTCCTCGAAGAGGAAATCGCCAAAGATAGCGAAGTCGAGCTTCAGGTGGACTGGAGACGACGGCTGGATCACATGCAGCAACATACAGGTCAGCATCTGCTTTCTGCAGTTCTAGATAAACGGAATCTCGAGACACTCGGCTGGAACATGGGTGCCAAACTCAACTATATTGAACTTCCTCGAAAATTGACAGACGACGAGGTCGCTGAAGTGCAGCAGGAAGTAAACGACGAAATCTTTAAAAACAATCCAATTCATGTAGAGCATCCTGAACAGGAAGAACACGACAGTCATGACCACAAGGTCCCCGACAACTACGACTTGACAAAAGGAGTTTTGCGAGTTGTTCACATTAAAGGGCTAGATGCCAATCCTTGTTGCGGGACTCATTTGAAGAGCACGGGAGAGATTGGTGCTCTTGCACTGTTGCACAGTCTACCTATTCGAGGAACCAACTCGAGGCTGTTCTTTGTGGCAGGAGATCGAGTCGCAAACTATGCCGCTGAGATGAACACGATTGTACGGAAGGCAAATGCATTGCTGTCTTGCCAAGCTGATGAGGTGGAAGATAAAATTAGTCGATTGAACTTGCAGGTAAAAGATCTGGTATCACGAGAGAAGTCTTGGCAGTCTCAAGTAGCTCGATTTGAAGCGCAGCAAATTAGAAGGGATCTAGAAGAGAAGAAGCTGGCTATACTGCACAAGCCGGAAGCTACAATGGATTATTTGAGGGTAGTAGAGAAAGAGCTGGGTAAACTTGAACCTGGACAAGGAACGTTGGTTTTACTGACGGGACTGGGTAAAACTGGTGGTTCCGTAGTGATCTCAGGAGATAAGACAGAAGAGATTGCTGCCAAGGTGAAAGAAAATGTCACCAACGTTAAAGGGGGTGGAAAGGGCAAGTGGCAGGGCAAAGTTCCGTCGTGGGAAAAGGGAGCCATTGATGGTATTTTGGCGCTCAAATTAGAGTAAAGTACATGCATAGACATCTATCATCAAAAATTAGGATTAGTATTGAGAGGCAAGGGATAGAGCGGAGAATAGTCAAAGAAAAAACGTAGTAACTGGTACTAATTGAGAGTAGTAAAGTAGACAATAAACTCGAGAGTCGGGTTGTGAGAAATGCATGAGAGGGGAACCACAATCTGGCCATGAGCCGATCAGGAGAAAGCAATTGATTCAGTCTATTTACAACGCAACGAAATTGCGGTCTGACCCATGAAATCTATGCCCCTGCATCTCATTCACCCGCGACCAGTTTAGTCTACGATTATAAAACCGCACTAGTCACCAGCCTGGTTGCAATATCATACAGTAAAACCTTGATAACACGATGCAATCCAGATCGCTATTCCTCATCGTGTTATGGAGATATCATGTTGCCCAAATCTTAGTGTGTTGAATGTTTTGAATTGGGAATCCGAAATTTGACGATATTATCCAGAAATCGTCTTATGCACGATCGTGTTATCAAGGTATTAATACTAATTATAAGTATGGACCAAGTGGACTTGATATCTCAATAGAGGTCTAGAAGATATCGGAGACTCTGCCTAAGACAATTGCGTATCAAGAGGTCTATAAGGAGAGTACATATGTCTACATATTAAGGGTTCAGTTAACTAATCTACAGTTTAGTTAATTAAATATAACCATATGCGTAATATTGCTCGCTTAAGTCACTTCCCGCTGGAGCGCAGGTACCTTAGGTAGGTAGGCAGGGTAACCTGAACTTAAATACGAATAAGGTTCTGACCTAATACATGTACATGCAGTTACATTGTATTATTAATATAAGTGTATAAGCTATTAGCCACAACTCGACTTTAGCTAATCAAATCGTGAACTAGATCTGATCATTGCATCAAATCGTGAACTACATCTGTTCATTGCAACAAATCGCACATGGGAGCTATCTGCCACACGACAAAAATGCATAAGTAGCAATTGCGTTCTTATATAACTCTCATATATTGTCGACGCTAGCTGTACCGATATAATATGACGGGACTACAAAGGGAGACCCCGACCGGTGCATCACTCGTTGCTGAAGCTGAACCTGAAGCCACAGATCTGTCTGGCTTGAAGCCTCTCAGTTGTACGAGCTGTCGACAGCGAAAGATTAAGTGCGACAAGTCTAATCCGTGCTCTAACTGCACGCGGTCGGGCATCGAATGCATTTTCCCGAAGCGAACTCGCATCCCGAGAGGAGGGCGCCAAAGGGGTAGGAGCTACAAATCCAGGGACAATGAGCTCCTCCGGCGTATTGGAAAGCTTGAAGCTCTTGTCCAGACGATGGGAGGAGGAGACAGTACCATCCCCCTGATCTCTGGAGAGTCCAGTGATCGACGGGCTACATCATCAGATTTTTTCCCTTCTGGCGATAAAGGCAGTTGCAAGCCTCAGGCTCTGGCGACGGGAGAGCCGACACTTGTCGAGAAGAAATATATTAGCGGCGACTTTTGGACTAACCTGGGGGGCGAAGTCGATGGGCTGCGGTCTTTGCTTGAACAACCTCTAGACGACGACGGAAACAATGACGAGGAGGTCGCCGAATCCACTCCGTCAATTACTGATCCGATGATTCATTCGTCGCTACTTGATTTCGTCTTTCACCGAGGCAGCATCCTAGAGCGGATGGATTTCCCAATATCGCACCATCACTTCAAGGCGCTTCTAAACACCTATTTTACGAATGTCGATCCAGTTTTCAAAATTCTTCACAGACCAACGACCCTCTCCTCTATAGCTGCTAGTACTCGCAACTTCTCAGCGCCGCCAAATAATAGCGTAACCGAACTAATCATGTTATGCATGTACTTTGCTGCAATCATGTCATTGCCGCCGGAGGAGTGCCAGCAGACACTCCATCAAGACCCTCAAAACTTGCTTGTCAAGTTTAGACGTGGCGCAGAGCTTGCCTTTGCAAGGGAGAGTCTGCTTATGACGAATGACTTCCAGGTTCTACAAGCCTTCACCCTCTACGTTTTTGCACTGCGAGCACAGAGCAGAACCCCGTCCACGTGGACTCTCTTTGCACTAGTACTCCGAATTGCCCAGTCGTTTGGCATACATAAAGATGCCGAGAACGCCAACGTATCTTTCTTTGAGGCCCAGCAAAGGAGCCTCCTCTGGTGGCAAATCGTCGTGCTCGACATCCGCTGCGCAGAGGATCGAGGTACTCAACCAATGATATTCAATGGCTCCTTCAACACACCTATGCCACTCCACATTAACGACGATAGCTATGGGCCCGAAACAAGTGAGCCCATTCCAGAGTTTCCGGGTTTGACGGACATGACCCTCAGCCATGTCACCCATAAATCGGTACTCACTTTCCGAAAGCTTCTATTTCCTAGTCAGATGAGTGTTCAGGAGAAAGAACGGAAGATCAAAAGTTTGAGCTTTGAATTTGAGACGCTATACTTTCAAAAGTGTGACGTAAACGTTCCTATCCAGTGGTTCATCTCGATAACCGGACGATTATTGATACTCAAGATGTGGTTATCACTGAGATATCCGCTGCGAGCTCAGGACAAACCGGCATACGCGAATGGAACCCCAGAAACCCTTCGTACAGCAGTCTCGATCCTCGAACTTATGAACCTGTACGAGAACAGTCCGAATAGGTTTCATTTCAGGTGGGTCGGGAGAACATGGGTGCAATGGCATCCCCTAGCCGCCGTATTGGCCGAACTCTGCGTTCAAACCGAGGGGCCGCTAGTAGACAGAGCATGGGCCGTGGTGGAGAGTGTTTGGAATACGTATAGGGACCGAGTTACGGATACCCTGGGGGTGACATTATGGCAGCCGCTGAAGAAGCTACTTAAGAAGGCACAAGCTGCATACCGAGAAGCACTTACCAAGAGAGAGGTACAAATCGGTGACATGGCCACCAATAGTATTGCTCAGCTTCTTCCGGATCCCATGTTTGATCTTAGTCAAATGTCGATCAAGGACTACGACCAGACGCTGTTGTTTGGCAACGGCGCTGCTGTTGAGTCACAGATACCCGTCGGATACGGCTTTGATGCATCCTACCAAACAATTCCGATTTCGGAGAACACCATGAATACGGACATGAATACGGACATGAATACGCACTATGGGGATCAAATCAACTGGGAAATCTGGCAAGGATTTCTCATGGATTCTGAAGTCCCACACTCGATAGAGGAAAATGCATATGAGGAATGGCCACTTTTTTTTAACACTCGCTGAGCTGAAGGTCGCACACTTGTGTAGGCTACCAGCAGCGAGGGGTAGCCCGACATTCCAGAAGCTGGGATTGCACGACCGAAAAGAGGTGGAGTGGTAAGCGAGAGTAGTGGACGACAAGTGCCTATCGAAAAGGACACAGGAAGAGGTTCAGAAACCTGGACCTGAAAGGGTGGAAGCAAGCCGAGGATACCTATTCTCCACCAGTTTCGATTCGGGTTAGTTCACGCAAATGAACACACTCTCTCTACTAAGGTGGTGAGTACCCCTAGAATAATAAATGTTGAAAACAAGTGCGTAGTTTTCAGGAGGAACACAGTTCGGCCTCTACAAAGACGACAGAAGTCAAACTGAGGAACCTCGAGCAACGCATTGTAATTAGATGCGTATTGTGCAGAAGCCCCTCCGTCCTACAGAATGTTATCTTCTTTTCCGGAGTCGGAACAGGATGTCTTCCAAGTGTGTTGTGTGATATTGGTAAATTCATTATACAGCTGAATATTCATCGCAGCATGTGAGGAGAGATTAGATTTTGATATATGCTACGTAATCAGATTTATTGGAGGACATGTTGCGTAATCACCGAAAGTCATCAAGCCACGAGTAGGATGTCAGAAGCAGCTTAAGAGAGCAAAGTTAGGGATGCTCTTTATACTTTGCCGAAATCAATATTTGGGATTTTAGTTCACAGCGGCCATTGCCAGCTTGGCGAATATTTACATGGTTAGAAATGGAGGAAAGACTCTGCGAATGCGGAGAATTGGAAACTCGGGAACATGCGCTTCAACAATGTCAAATGTATGACAGTGCAAGAACAACCTTGATATCACCGGAAATCTTCAAAGCCTATTGGGAGCCAATCCAGGACTTGAAAAGCTGTCAGAACTTCTCCACACGAATGGGCGCCGGAGAGTCAGAAATGACACCCCCGTAGTCGTGGGCTTTCAAGCAAACTACTGCGGGGATGGGTAACATCAGAACAACCACCTCGGACTTGAATTTCCCGTCTCTAGGACTTGAATTTCCCGTCATCTCGGACTTGAGTTTCCCGTCATCTTGGACTTGAATTTCCCGTCATCTAGGTGCATGCCTGATCAATGACGTATTTTATTATGTAATATTAAATTTTGTTAATAGTTAACGTTAAACATAACCTTAATATTATTATATGCGTAATCACCGAACAGATTGAATCATCCAATTGACTGACTAAAGAAACATAACTCGCCAAAGGACCTTTTGCAGGATTTGGTAATCCCCTAAATTCCTTAGGATATTATGGGGAGCCGAATGGCCTTCATCAGTATAAGTACTGCGATTTGTAATTCTACGGACTCGGCCGGCATAACCACTCGGACTTCGGACTTCATTACGTGTTCCGCGACAGCGAAATTAGAAACCGCCTGCACGTCAATTCGTTTTAGTGGCTGAGGAAGCACTAGAAGATAGAAGCTCTAGCTGTGTGTTGGAACATGCCCCGTTCTATTTTAGCCGGTCCAGCCCAAACATGGTACCATTATGTCAAGCTATATATATATACCTGATGCCCTTCTCTTATATCCAATTCATCATCCACCTAATCAAAGATAAAAGTTTCACCGAAACAACTGTAGTCTCAATCGAACCACTCTATAGCAATTAGAATAAAACTAGCATCCCCGGAACAACCATCCTCAATATGCGTATTCTTATCATTGGTGGTAATGGACAGACTGGCCGTTTCGTCGTCGATGAGGCACTGCAGCGGGGCCACAAGGTTACAGCCTTGATTCGTAATCTCTCTACCCTCGAAGCTAGGGAAGGCCTTCAGATCGTGAAAGGCACACCACTGGAGCCTTCAGATGTCGAAAGCGCTTTCAGCGCAGTACCAGGCGACCCCCCGACCGCCGTGATCGTCACGCTTGGATCCTCGAAAGAAAAGGGAACTCGACTTATGGTCAACTCGCACGAAAACCTCCTAGTTTCTATGAAGAAGCATGGCGTCTCTAAGATTGCGACATTATCTTCATTTGGAGTGGGGTCTTCTTACCCGAATATCAATTTCCTTATGAGATGGGCGATTGCCAACACCAGCCTCGAACATGGCTTTGCTGACCATAACCGTGTCGACGAGACACTCAAGGCAAGCGGTGTGAAATTTGTGTTGCTTAGACCCGCGAGATTGACGATGGGGAAAAAGGCGCCCGTTGAGTTTCTTAGCGACGATGGGAAAGGACTCGGCATTTTTGCCGGCCTTGGGGGGATCTCGAGGGCCAGTGTGGCGGGGTGTCTGGTGGATGCTGTTGAGAAAAGCACTTGGGATGGAAAGACGCCTGTAATAACGAACTGATTCTGTGGAGACCTGGCGCACATACTAGAAGGATTGTATCATCTATGGATTTTATGTTGGCTACAAGTTATACTTGTTTAATATCGAGCCAGAGTAATTCAATCCATCCTGTCTTAGTCTTATATTAATACGGTTATTAGCGAATACAGACTGGTGAACTTTATGCCCTACCGTAGGACTACAAGCTGTATGCCTCTTTAGAAATCTCGTCATAGCCCTACTCTAATATCTCTGACTTGGAGGAATATACTATGCTACAGGTTCCGCATGACCAGAGCACGTTCAGAATGATCACCCATCTCTTCCAATGCATATATCCAAAACACTTCTCTACTTCAGCACCCTGTGATATTCCTCAGGCATTGGTGTCACACTCCCCAACCGTAACGGCCCATGATAATTTGTCCATTTTTTACAACTGCCTTTTCCAGAGTTGTATCCTGGCCCACATTATTGCCTGCGCAGTAAACTTCAAGTTGGGCCCTTCTATTGTCAGAAGTAAAGATCCTGAGTAGATCACTGACCTGTCTTAGATAATCTACGCAATGGTCAACATGAAGAGGAGTCTTGGATATTGTGTGGTTAAGTCCTGATGCACTGAGTGGCTTCTCAATCGACGCCACCAAGTGTGGAACATCAGCGTTGGATTTCGAATGAGAAGGATCATGTTCCCTTGCTAAAGCCAGCTTAATCGTAGCCTGTACCTAACAATCAGTGATGGATCTTGAACAACACAACACATTAGCTCTACTAGGCAATGCAGCTGGTGAAACATAGATATGCAATATTCCTCTGCATCAGATGTCGAGCCATCACTCGGGTCTCCCCATGAAGATCCCAGGATGCAGGAGATTCCACTCTTATAAATCTTATTCCCGCTGCATTTACAGTTAGCCACCAGTAAAGGTTGATTGGACTGCCTTACGAGGCACTAGAGCGTCCCATGCTGAATGTGCCCCTCCAGAATACCTATCATCCGGAAGAAATGTAACCAGCGTGTTGGGAACTATTAAGCGAATAGTACTGAGAGAAGCGTCAGACACTCATCACCATAAAACAGCATTATCGGATAGACCGATAGTAGGACGTAAAAATAGAACCCGACAATCCAGGCGGACGTTTCTGTCACTTCATGTTGCGCGTCGATGCGAGCACTCTGGGTGGTCACCGTCGTCGTCGCCCAACACCACAGGATGGTATTTGAGACTCCATTGCAGCACAGGACCGTAAGATCACCGTAAACTACACAGTTGTGACCACTCCCCACAGTCAAGTCCAGAATTATACATGCAAATAAATAATCGTCAGGGGGAGAATAAAATAGTATATTGTTCTTCCAATCAGAAATTCTCGGTGTGCCGTACTGTGTGTGTCAGGAGAGCAGTCGTGAAGTTGAAGTAACCTCAACAGTGAAAGAGCAAAGCTAAACTGAAGAACTACCATCACAGTGAGTCATGATGCGTGACGGTGACTCACCAATAAATATCTTCAACTGTATCTCAATCCCTCAGATCGGTCAACAGCCCCTTTAACCTCCATCTCCACCTAAACCTCCTCATCAATGCGGTCAACCATCCACTGTTACTCTCCTCAAGTACATAATATGTCTCTCCCGGGCGTTCTAGCGATTCCTGCATCTCGATTTTAAGAACTTGCGAAAAGGTATCAAACATAGGATCTCTTGAATCAATGCAACGGCCACAGAGATACTTCAATGGCTTTTGGGACACAGGGCCATTGGTTGGCACAAAAAGGTCCGCAGGCAGTGCTTTCTGACATCCAAAGCATTTTTTCTGAGCAGGATGGAAAGTATGCTGCGGTGGAACCTCAAATTGAGAAACTCGACCGCCAAAATCACTAGCATCATCCATCTCATGATCAAAGGGAGGAGTAGGAGGAGCAATATAGTCCTCCACTATACTCAGTCGGTCACTATCAATCGACACCGAGGGGAAATGCGTCAGCCGACTATTGTCTATCAGATCCAGTTTAGACTGAATCTGCCGCAAGATCTTCTGTTTCTTAGGACGGTCCAGCGCATAGTACGACTTTCTCTTTTGAATGAAATGATGCTGAGCATGCATCTGGCTCAGCTGCCCGCTCGCTTTCCGCGAAACCCGTCGAATCGCATTGGCCCCGAGTGCCGACTCAACCGCAGTTTCAAGCGCTGCAGCAGTGTTTGCATTCACGCCAACAGAGTCCACAGTTGCATTGATGCTTTCAATCTGTACTCTCGGTTTCTTCATATTGATCGACAGCCCGATGTCTGAATGAGACGACTGCGACGTTTGCGAGCAGTTGCTGTCCACCGAAGTAGAAAGAAGCGTTTCCGAGGACATGCCTAAATCCTCGGCCAGCTCAAACAGTTTTGCGTCTAATTCTTTAATGAATTGAGGCTGTGTTGCATCAATGTGACGGGGAATGAGCGGCTCAACAACCGGCACTGGCAATGTGCCCGAACCATCGCTGACAGTCTTCCGGGCAGGAGGAGCGGGATTCTCCACAACAAACGTTTTCAGACCGCCCGCAGAAATCTTGTGATATAATCCTGGATTTGCATTCATGGAGAACAGAATAATGACTACGATATATCACTCCAGTACAGAAAATATTATTTAAACGTCGAATATTAAGTTTCGTTTTTAGTGTTGTTTGGTCCACTTTGTCAGGTTAATTACTAAACAATTAGTTCAAATTGCTTCCATTGTGGTTTGATGATGTTCTTCCTGATCGGCACAGTGTCGATGTTGTGGAAGCCCCTGAAACGTCCAATGACGTAGATGAGATGGGTGCAGCAGCTGTCAGATAGTTACTTTATATTGAAAATATTAACAACTGTAATCATATTATTTTTTTATTTATTGCGGAATATGAACGAAACTCCGTGAGTTCTTGTGACAGATGCAGATTTGACGGTTTTATAAATAAGTATGTACAATAATATTAATCAACTATGCTGGTATTGTGGTATTAAAATTGACCGTCCTTGGTCCCTGGTTCTGGTCCTTGTCCTCTCTCATCGTTTCTCTGTAAAACGATTATGCCAAGTTCTCTGTAAATCAACTCACATAAATCTCAATATCGGAATATCCGCCCCATTTATTCAGAGTCCTCGTAATCCATCCATCAAATGCATCAAAATATCTCTCAGTGATAGTACCGTTCCACCAATTGGGATCTGGATGATAAGAAGTACGGTACTGAACAGAAAGACCGGACCTGATTTGACCAACCAGGAATGCAAGAAAGAGCAGTAGCATGGCGACAAGTACAAATCCTCGGCTGTGGTAGGTAGACTCAAACACCACCTGGCCATTGTCCAGCCGTCTCATGACTGTATTCTGTTTGTAGAGAGAGGATAGCAGGTATTGAGCAAAGTTTTCTGGTTCACGGCCAAGAATACCAGTGGTCACTAACTGGTTCTGAACAGGAGATGGCAGGACAATTGAGTCGCTTACTACTTTCTGCTTAAACTTTTCTTGCAAACTGTCAATCTTTTTCTGTAGTTCTCGTTTCTCTCTAGCAATATCAGTGATTGTACTGAGGTAGCCAATGTTTTCTTGTCGTAAATCGTCCAGCTGTTTGGTCAGCTTTTTCATAATCTCATCATGACTAGAGGAAGCTCCTACAGGTGATTTCTTTTGTTCTGACACGGTCCTGCTTTTGAGTTGGGCGACTGAGGATTCGAGTTGAGACTCCAATGCTTGAATATGCTGTTCTTTCCGTGAATTGTCTGTACTAATCTCATGAAGTTTTGACTGGATAGAGGATAGTTGTCGCTGTAGTTCTAGCTTTTCGTTTTCTGCTTGATGCGCTCTCACTTCGTAATCCGAGATGGTGGCCAGCTGTTCCTCTTCAATCTGCCGGAGTCGGCCAGGAGAAATTCGCGGTGGTTCTTCACTGTGTTGCTGTACATCATGTTGTAGTTGTTGGAGTTGGAACGAGTTCTGTCCAATGTCCTTCAGTCCAAAGTTCTTGTTTTTGTTGCTACTGGTCTCTGCCTCCATCTCTGCATTTATCTCTTCGCCCATATACGCTACTTTGGTTGGCATTGGCGTTGAGAAACTCAATGGCATGGGTTCTTTGCTCCGGCGAATTCTTCCAATTCCGCTGCCAGGACGTGGTCTACTAAATCCTGGAATCGGCGTAGTGGTTGACGGATTGGCTGTCGCTTCAAGGAGGGCTGCTGGGTGTGGAGGAGACTGGGCAAACTGAGCAAACTGTTCATTGGATTCTCGAGCCTGTACAAAATCTTCCATGGACTCCTCAAGCCGGTATCCCAGGTCCGAGAGCGGTGACCGTGATTCTTGAGGAAAACTACGGAGGGGCCTGGTGCTGCTGATATGCGTATTATGAGGCTGAGTTTGGGGATATTTCCAGTTTCTGTCCAGGAGATTCTCGTTTTGAACTCTTGGTGGTAAAGCCGCCTCATTATGTGTTCTGGGTAAATACCCATTGTGAGTCTTTCTAAACTCATCATTCTGTGCAGCGGTTGTTTGTCCGTCCCCACGATATTTGCGTGCTCGGGGGCCAGCCCCATTGGAAACAAACACCTGCTCAAACCTTTTCCCAGTAAGCTGATAGAACAATTGATAAAATTCCTGCTCACTGTACACTTCAATGGGTCCTGGTTCGCCTGCTCCTTCGATATCTCTTTTTTCATGCTCTGAAATCATCGAACCCAGCGAAGATTTCATGCCAATTGCCTCGGTGAACGATTCAATGACTTGTAGCAATTTCCTCCTTTCGACGAGTCCGACCGAGTTGGCAAATCCCGACCAAACATGGTGGAAAACTTGGCCGATGGCAGAAGACTGCGGGTCAAATTTCTCGTTTGACATCTCTCACTGAAACTGAGCTCATAAGGGGGTTGAGGTGAGAAGCTCTGGGATTTGAACCGCACCAAGAAGAATCCGTCGTATTACACGTAAGATTTTCTTAGGTGATATTTTTTACACAAACGCGATATAAACTACGCGATTTAGGAAACGCGAATTCCGCACTAAGATTTAGTTTTCACTAACTCTGATTGGAATTAAGCGAGCTAGTGGAGGTAGACCCGCGAAAGAATGAGTGTTCGCGATCAAAACACAACCCCAAATAAGGAAAATGGAAAACAGCTGAAGCAGCCCCCACATTTACTCTGTATGACATAAATATAAGTATCAGGGACCTATAGACAGAATCTTACTTTACACTGAAATTTTTCAGGAAGCTTTCAGGGGAAATGATGTTGAAACAGTTTGTTCATTAGTTTCCATCTGTAATTGTAGTTCGTGTATGTATTTTGATAATACAGAAAAAGTAAGCTAACTGTTTTGGACGTCTAACTTGGTGGGTGATATGAGAAAAAGGCTGAAATGTCAGTATTCTGGTGATGGGCAGTACTAGTGAAAGATATCCTGACAAAACTACCACTAAGAATGTTAATGTGGAATCTTTTAGGTTCGCCCTTCCGTATAAGTAACAAATTCGAATTCAATAGACCAGTTGCCTCTACTAGCCGAAGATAGGATACGGTACGGTCAGCCAACTTCTAAGCCAATACAAATTAGGATTCTATAGCAATATACCACAGGGCGCTATGACTCTATATCGTCTGCCTGTGCTTCTTACCGTTAACGTGATTATTTCTATTGCTCCGTTTTCTTTGGATATACTGCTCTGATCTCCAACTGCCCCATTTACCCCTGCATACTGCATACACAGTGGGTCGTTGCTTAATGTCAAATGTTCCACAATTTACAATAAAGAAAGATGTAGAAAAAAGTCTAATACCTTGAACGAATAGGAGGATAGATGTCAGATGGTTTCCTCTTTCTGTATCATGGACGTCAGCCAGCTTTGCGTCTTATCAAATATCCTAAGCTGGTCTGCTACTATTGAACTCTGACTGATCTCTACTATAGTCTCATCACTTTTAATAACAAACTCATAACATATTCATTGCTCATATACTGGTCATATCTTCTCATCTACTTACAGCAGCCCTCCAATTTGCCACATCATCATCGGGTGAATATATCCACTCTAGACAGTCCTTCAATATCTCCCTTGATGTCTCCATTTCCATTAACCACTCTGCCTCTTTCATCCGAAATTCAAATATCTCGCAGCCCTCTATTAATGCAGGACTGCAAATACGCTCTTTGTACTTCCTAAACTGAAGTATAGGTTTCATATTGGTGATTTGAATACAGCCTCGAAGTTCGAGAACTGACAGGTTCTTGGTGTATGGGAGAATCTGCGGGATTGACCGGTCGGTCAGAAGATGGCAGTTGTTCAGTGATAGTCGTTCAATGCGATGTCCCCGTGTTCTGGCTATTTCCCACACTGTTCGGTCATCTATAAAGCACCCTGCTAGACCGAGTGTATTAACCTGTGTGCGTCGTACGATATGTTTCACACCCTTAAAAGTGATCATTTCACCTCCAGAGGTCCTTCCAACATTGAGCAGTTTGAGTTTGAGGCACGTCTTTGCAATTGCTTTCAGACCACGATCTGAGACTTGCTCACAGGCTCGGAGATCTAGATGTTCTAGCTGATGGCAGTTTTGCGATATCAAGTAACACGTCGTGTCATCAACTCGAGTGCATCCGGGTAGAACGAGCCGAGTCAATAGCTGTCCCGATAGAAGCGTTCGAGTAGGAGCAATGTTTGGACACGTGTAGAACTCCAGCCACTTGAGCCGACCCCCCAAAGAGTCTAAACTGCAAACCTCTTCTTGACGGGCCTCACTTATCTTATGCAGAACCAATACACTTGGCTTTTTTCTGACGGGATCAACGTCGCCGTGGGCTATGAAATTCATCCACCGCTTGTGATCTCGGAAATGCAGCTTTTCATACATCACCTCGTAAGCAACTTTATGCCATTGCTGGCACACTAGCATGCAATTGTGAAGGCCTGCTCCTTTGTCAAACAGTCCAGTCGAGTCAGGCCCCGAAAGTGTATCATTTTGAGCTTCCTTCCAAGCCGCTCTAGCAGCAGGAGTATCTCCGTATATGAGAATGGCATGCCTAGGTGACATGGGTTTCCGTCTTCTTTGAGATACTTCATGTGGGACGACATTGGAAGCGTCAACGTACTGAAGAATGAGTCTCATAATCTCGGGAACCAGTAGGGCTCTATGGGGCCCACTAGGAACATCGCTAGGGAACTCGCTAGCCGCTGTGTATAAACTACAAACGCTGCTCGCATCCCATTGCTGCTGTTCGGGAGGAAATCTTTCACCAGAGAGTTGTTGAGGCGTGCTATGTGTGTGATGCAAGGTTTTGTACAGTACCAATTGGCTGCTCACTTCTGATGACCGGCCATCCTCTGATAACCGTCGGCCATTCACCTCCGGTTCTTCTACTGGCGATATCAAAGACGTCTCGACTTCGTCATTCTCAGCTACTGTATTACTTTTGTTGAGAAAGTTCAACAGTGATATCCGTAACGAGAACTTCCTATTCTTCTTTGGCACAGCATTTCTCACCGCCGAACTTCTCTCTTCGTACGTCCTTTCCTCGCTCAACTTCTGAGGTTCAGATGCACTACGCCGAACTGTCCATATTTTGTTCGACTTGTTGAACTTTTTCTCATATGTTATTTCTCCCATCCTCCAAAAAAGCTATATCTAGTATCTCAATCTACCTTTCCTCTATCCTCCAATTCCTCAGGAACAGATCACAGGATAGAAAGAAAAAAGAGAGATATGGAGAGAAACAAAAGGGAAAGCCCAGAAGGCGGGTTTATGGATGGTTTTTTACCTGCCGCTCGCTAAAAGCCACATGTAAATCAGATTTATCTGCACAACCCCTTTATTACATGAAAAGCTAAAAGAAAAAGAGAAAAAGAGTCTTACAATCAAAGAATAATGGAAATGGCTGGGTCGCAGTACGTCAAGGTACGCTGCAGGCTAAGTTTAAGGTTGAGTTAGATCCAAGGGGGCTTGTCAGATGAATGTTAAATTAATCTGGCAAGGTAAGAGCACAAATGGACTTGGTGCAAGTTTTGAGTTAAAGTCAAGCTCGAATTGAGTAAATGAACTGTCAATTGGCCAAAATATGTTTATAGATCTCAATCAAATTAAAGTGGCAGGTTGCAGCCGCACATTAGAGCCGCGTTGCCAATTAAGCTTGCATTGCAGATCTATGCACGGTTGGTGATGTATATTAAAAAATTATATTCGAAACGTTAACCACCGTTTTATTATAACAGGGATGTACAAATCTATAAAATATTTTTGCTGGACAGACCACAATATATGCATAAATATGAGATAGCCACAAATTTGCAATTTTTTATACAGTACTGCAACAATGTTGTAAACCACATGATGCGAGATCGGCTATGATTGCCAGCGACGCCATTTTCGGCATCAAACATGTCCCATGGAATTTGGTCCAGTGGTACACTGTTTAACATCAGATCGGTTCTTTGTACAACATTCATCTCTTAAGATTCCTTTGACGCTCTGCATTCTCAATCAGCTTCGCATGGACAGGTAAACCCTTCCTCTTTCGAATACCGTTGACGTAGCGTAATGCAATGTTCTCCTTATCAGCAAGCTCACCCAGCTCTTCAAGCTCCTCTTCCGTAGTCGGCACCCAAAAAGGATCTTCGGGCAGTATCTCAAATCCATTGAAAACCAGCTGAGGGTTAGCGGCTCCGGATGTTCGCTTTCGCATCTCCTCTGAGAACCCAAACGATTCCACCACAGGAATGGACGAGTGAATCGTGAAAAACGGCGTACCTTCTTTCATCTCCTCAGTAAGGATCTTTCCTCTCCGCTTGGTAATTACCCCATAGACCTTTCCAAGAGCTTCACTGGTGGTCTGAATGTCGCACAAGTAGGTTGCCAGTTTCAAACGCATGGCCCGCTGGGAAATTCCTTGGACAAGAAGCTCTCTTGTAGTTGTAATAAACCGTCCCTGAGTCGCAGCCGCGGCAGTATCAGATTCACTTTCCTCCGACTGGGTCTCCCCTGCTTCCACGAGACTAACAGCTACCCCTTCCAACGGTTCACCACAAAGGGGACCGCTGGTCATGGCCAATTGAAACCCAGTAATAATATTTTCTTCAAAATACAGTCGCGAACCCCTCGATTCGGACGGAAACACTCTTTTTCCTATTAAACCGGCCCTGTCGAAGAAAATATTCGGGCCAATTCGTCGAGGACCAAGTGAAACAATGTCCTCAACAGAGAACTTTGTTCCCTCTAATAAATCGGCCAGTTGACGTTTGAACACTTTGACCTCAGAGTCGCTAGTCTCCACTAAACACATTTCTTCATCTTCCTCTCGAGTAGTGCGCCCAATGAATCCCCGGATTCGGTCAGCATTGTCATTAATAAATCTCACTACTGCTTCAGGTAGGAGTTCCAGCTGGTATTTAATGTGATGTGTACCAATCTGAGCTTCGACGGTACTGCTGTCAGACGATCCATTGGCAATAAACGTCTCTCTAAACGGAACAATCGGCTTGGAGTAAGTGATTTCACACTTTGCAAACCGCTCCTTTAAATCTTTAATACATCGCTCTAAGTGCAATTCACCGGCAGTGGCCAAAATGTGTTCACCGTTCTCTTGAATAGTAACATGGACACAAGGATCGGAAATGTTGAGCAGTTTGAGTCCTTGTTCAAGCTGAGGAAGTTTGGTAGGATCAGCGGATTCCACAGCCACCCGCAGAATAGGATATGCAATGCTGTTTGTACTGGCAAGATTAGGTCCCCCAAAGTCTTGAGATACCAAGGTTCCAGATTTCAGGATTTTCCCGTCTAATCCGCCAATCCCTACAATAGCACCAGCCGGTGCCTTGGGGATAGCCAAAAGATCTTTACCCATCAAAAGATAGAGACCAGTGATGGTGACTTCGGTGCAAAATTCGTTTGGATTACGAGGGTTATAGCGGGGCCCAAGACAGTTTAATGTCTGACCAACTTCCAGGGTACCACTAAACACTCGAGCAAACCCAATTATAACTTCTTGAGATGCAGAGGAAGAGTCGGTTATAGAGTAGCTTTGGAGGTCGTCAGCCAAGTCGTCTGCATCACCACTCATAGCCAATGCGAGTTCTCGTGCTTTCTGACTCTTAATACGCAGGTTGTCTAAGTCTCGGTCTGCCTGAGATATGCTTTCATCAATCTCACCGGGTTTGGGGATATCACTTACCGGGATAGCTTGGACTTTGGAGATAAAGGCTGCCACTGGGCCATTCATGTCACAACTCTGCATGGAGTGGACTACTTTGGGGTTGATGTCGACATAACCTGGTGTACTTTCCAAGATTTTGTCCATGCGGTCTTGTTGTGCAGTGACTGGGGAGGGAAGCTTTTCAATGACAGAGAGAAGAACCGCACGGGACATCGGGATCCATTGGTTGAAAATATTGGTCAATAGTGCACGAGAATCTTTAGTTCTAAGATCTCGGGGTAGAAGCTTCACGTTCAGAGCTCCTACAATCTTCTCTATCTTTTCTTGATCTCTCGTCAGAATCACATTATGATACACAGCCCATATGTTTTCGAGAATCAACTGCACAAACATCGGTTTCGCTGATGCTGCTTTGCTTTTCAGATTTTGTGCTCCTTGGACAACTTTCTTTGTCTTGGCATTGTAGTAGTTGTCTCCATATAAATAATTAACCAGTTCTCCACTGGGGACTCCAAGCTTAGATTCGTAGATATTGGCAAATTGCTGCAAGTTGAATCCCCAGCCATCTATAGCACTTCCGAAGATTACGTTGTTCGTTTCGGGAGCAAAGTACAAGTTTTCATCCGACGCCTCTACGAAATCGGTAGTCTGCCCTCCTTCTTGGCTCTCTCGCCATTTGAGATCTTCTTCCATCCGCTGGCCGGCGAAGAAACTGCCTACCACCGCATTGACCTGCTCGATCAGTTTGTTTATATGGATATATGCCTCGACTGGAGTCAGCTGTAATTCCAGGATCAGCCGGTCCATTTTATTGATCAGAAGCAGAGGTTTCAGCCGCTCCACCCAGCATTGGCGGAGGACCGTTACAGTTTGTGAGCAAACTCCTTCGACAGCATCTACTACAACGATTGCGCCATCACAGAGCCGAGACGCTGTGGAAACTTCGCTGCTGAAGTCAATATGCCCAGGTGAATCGATGAGATTGATGACATACTCGTTCAGCACCGGTTTCTCCCCGTCTTTCAGCTTCTTGGCTACTTTGAAGTAAAGCGATATAGCACTAGATTCCATTGTAATTCCTCTCAACTGCTCGTCCGGCCGAGAATCCAAGAACCGGATCTTTCCCTGGAGGTTCTGGGAGATGATTCCGTTGCTGGCGAGCAGGCAGTCGGAAAGGGAGGTCTTTCCGTGGTCCACATGGGCCAGAATACATATATTCCGTTCGAATTGCGGGTGTGATAGTTGTTTTATGAAATTTTCAATTGGAACAGGCATTGCGAACTGAAATCGAGTTGAATTCTTAGACAGCCTTAAAGTTCCTGAAGATATGAGAATATTTCATGATCATATTAATATAAGGTGCATATGCATGCATGACTAATCATGACTTGGATGGTTACGGAGTCTAGTGAGGTCAGAGAGTCAAGTCACTATTCTATGCCCATTTATTATGCTATACAATTCATGCATTCTGCTCTAGCAGCAGTAAATATTATTTCTGCCCAGAGGTTATAGGAAGTGTGGGACATTGTAATGTACAAGTGCTCACAACATACACACAACTCAATGGTCTCAGTTTTCCAACTAATGTTTAGTTGATTCAAACACTTATTCGGATTGACTACCGTCATACTTTTCAACGGTCTTTTTGATGCTGACGCAGCTATCGCACTTCCTGTTGCCCTTGATCGTAAAATCCATGATTCAATGCATACGTAGAAGCAGCATACTCGCTGTTCCCATCATATCTATCTTCGTCCAGAATCTCTTTAATATCCCAGCTGTTGTCCACATTGCTGACTGAAAACTCCAAGTCTTCCTTGGTAACCATGTCCCAGTACTTGTAGACCATCATCACAGCAAACAGGTTACACACTGTCGCAAAGAATGCTCCATCAATATAATGCTTTACCTTGTTGCAAATGGTGTTGGAAAAGGCATACAGCAAAACCTGGCCAGCCACAAAGAAAAAACACCCCAATATGATGGCCCCCGCACTCCATCTGTCTCGCAAAATAACAATCGAGACAATCAACTGCGAAATCACATAGATTATGATAAACACAGCATTTAATAAATACAGCACCACAAACAGCGCCAAAGTACTGGTGGTCGAGAACACGTTAGCCACAATGTCCTTGAACGTCAGCAGCGAGAACACAAAGCACAGGGCAAACGCGGCCAGGGACGCTATCCGCAGCACCCAGATAGCCATAGGAGTGCCGTCTTCGTACAAGTTGAAACCCACCAGGCCCACGAACATCAGGCAGCAGCATACCGCCGCAGACATACCGTTCTGCACAGACACCATATAGGGGAAGGCCGGTGATCCCGGCGGCGTGACCCCACTGTCTATGACAAGGGACACCAGCGTAAGGAACATGAAAAATGCGAAAAAATGCAAAATTTCCGACCGGCCCATGGCAGTGATTTTGGGCATAATGTTGAATATTATCAGCGTCAGCACCAGCAACGCCGCGATATGGATAAAGCAGGTGCCCACGGCGAAGATGACCGTGTTGGCCAGATCAATAGTCCGTGAATAGCATTGCGGCAGCACTCCAGTGGTCAGAAACGTCACGGTCGAGTTCCCAAAGGGGCCCACCAAGGAGCACGTCGGTAGCGACGTGGTTTTACATATAAAGTCGAATCCTCCGAACATGATAACGTCCGCTTAAACGAAAGGATAGATTGACACGCAGAGTAGGGATGTCACACAAAGAGTGCCGTAGCGGTGTGTTAAATTCCTTTTTTAAAATTCCTTATTTATGGAAGCTTCGTGAATTTCTTGAACCCGCCGCCCACTAATTATATGAAATAATTCTAAATTTAGGTTAATATGTAGTGATGGGATATACGTCGGGTCGTGATGGGATGTACGTGTGGATGACATCGTGCATTAAGTGTATGCAGATTTCAACATAATTCGAGATTAGTGCGCAGGAGCACTGACATATTCGAGATCGATGAAGTGCGCAAATGCTCATGTTAGATGTAGTCTATTAATCAATTCAAGTATACGTAGTATAAAACATGTAAATCGCGGTTGTAGTACGAGACAGTATAGCGCGGCAACTGCTCTCGCTTTTCCGGGCCAAGGATATCAGAAACCTGGCATGTTGAAACTTCTATATAATTCACATCCCTCAATTGTAACTCCGCTGCTCGAAGAACTGGACGACAGCACCAAACAGTCGCTCTCGTCTGCTCTTCTGGACGAATCTACTACCATAGACGTAAATGAAACCAGCAATGCTCAGCCATTACTGTTGACTGCTTCATATGCCTACTATAAGGCTTTTGTAGAACTGAGTGACAAAGAGAGTATCAAGTCAGTTACACACGTCTTTGGACACTCCCTTGGTGAGTACACTGCTCTGGTTTCTGCAAACGTGCTCTCATTCTCCGATGCTCTCAAGCTTGTCTGCCAACGAGGAGAAGCAATGCTGGAAGCGACAGAAAACATCCCAAACCTCTCAATGACCACTGTACTCTCTACATCGAAAACTTGTTCGCAAGTGTCTGAGTCAATTGCTCGGCTCGTGCCGAACTACGACAAGGTCTCCATTGCGAACTTCAATGCTCCAACCGTGATAACTCTCTCTGGTGACAGTTCTCAAATAGATAGTTTGATCTCTGAACTCAATTCTTCAATCAAACCTCGTGTACGGTCTCGCCGCCTAAAAGTATCTGGCCCCTTCCACTCGCAGTATATGATTCCTGCTGCTGAGATAGTAGACAGTGTTTTGGACAAAACTTCACTCAGCTGGCCGCCGTCGTATCAGATCATCTCTAATCTGACTGCTCGGCCATTTGGCTCTGTCGACGAACTTCGCAAGAACCTTGTACTCTCAATGACTCGGCCAGTCCAGTGGGTGGACTCTCTCCGGTACCTGGAGAACCAAGTACAAACTGTCCTGTCTGTTGGTCCTGGTGATATTGGCAAGCTATGTTCCGGGTATAGCTTTACTGTAAATAGACTATTTAATGAGTACGAATGAACATACAATGAAAAAACATGACAATCATTTAATAGTAATATTTCACATATCTATACCCAGAATATTTATCTAGACTAAGATTCAGCCAGAATGTATAGCTTTTTCAAGCCTCGGACTGATCCATCTTATTCTTCCTGTACTCCTCCCTCCTCTGTCTCTTGAACTCTTCTATCTGTGCTTTGAGTTCATGATTGGGAACAACATCCTCCAGTTTTAATGGCTCTCGGTTGAATGGATCTTTGGCATCTGACAATAGATGCGATTTGATAGTACTCAAATCAATGCTCACCTTTGACGACGGCAACACTACCGGTTCTTCCATCAGTGTGTACATCAGTGGATCCAAGTATTCGTCAGGAATGTCGCCAAGCTCAAGTTCACCTTCTTCGTCCTCTTGCTTAACATTCTCCGTCTTGACAATAAAATCCCTCAACTCTTTCACTTGAGCCGGGCTTTTAAGACTCCATCTTGACACGATATCTATAGCTCGGGTGAAATTAGCCACATTATATGACCGTCCATCGCGAGCAATTGATCTGGCAAACACATCATGCTTCATAAGATTCAAGTACACATCAGACAGATCTGAAAGCAGCAATCGAGGATTGAACGAATACTTTTCAGGATTCTTAACCTTAAGCTCACGGCATTTCGGCCCAACCAGAGCCGCCAAATTATAATTCAACATAGCTGCTAAACGATCAATGATTTCTGGCGTAATGAAAGCTTCAGCCACCGCAGAAGTAAACAGTTTCAGCAACACCACCGTCTGGTTTGTCAACTGCATATAGGACTGAGCGTGTCGTTCACTAGTTGCCAATCTTTGTCTTTTCTCTTTGGTTTCTTGATCTTCAGCAGGATGAGGAAGTGAGTCTCCAAGTTCTTTTTGCAATTTGTGAATATCTGTGAGTGCAGTCAAAGACTCGTCTAATAGATATGTCGAGTCATTGAGCAGCAGTGCAACAAAGTGCACAAAGAAATCTGGATCTCGTTCACTTTCTTGTCTCAGTCGGTTTCTATACACATTGTTCGACCAGATATTTTTAATAATCTGTGAGATATAATATCTGGTGTTGAACTTATCATAAAATTGGGAACTTGCACCAGTTCGTTCCACTTCGATGTAGAAATTCATCAATGCATGAAATAAATGGTCCAGACAAATAGGTTCAGAGTCGAAAAGCTGAACAAAATAGCCTTTGACACCGTTAGGGATGTCTAGGGTGCCGTAAAACAAAACCTCAACCAGTTTGGCTTTGAGATAGGGATTCTTTACGTAAGAAGTATTTCGAAGGAATGCAACCATGACCACGACAAGTTTTTGTGACGGATTCCTGACAAGGATCTGTGGAAGTTGTCGAGAAACGTACAAACTCAATGCTATTGGTGATTCCAGTAAAAACTCTGGATAGTTGGAAAACTCTTCAGGTACATTGTCACCTTCAAATGGCAGCTGTAGGGTCTGCTTGGGATATTGGTGAGTAGGTTCAGCTGCTCGAACCAAAAACGTCAACTGGAAAACAGCAAACTCAAAATATTCTGTCATTTGGTCCACATCACGAAGAACACTGTCCAGCGCAAGTTTCAAGCTCTTGATTGCCATCAGAGAGTTTTTAACTCGTTCGAACATGCCACGGGCCATGGTTTGACGAGAATCGTTCGGGTTCATTCGCCGCAGCTCTGCCTCCAAGAGGGCTATCTGTTCCTCAGCCTCATCAACACTCCGTTTTAATCGTTGTTGAGATTGTATAGAGCCACCAAGACCATAATGATAATATGCACAAGTTAAGAAGAAGATATGAGTGGTGAAGTTGACATCACTGGACAAGGGATTTTCGTAGTACTCCTTGGACTGAGTCAAATCAGACAGAACTTTTGTTTCTTCGGAGATGTCATAGACAGGTTGATGGCGGAAGTACGTTGGGTCGATTTTGTCAACCTTGGTCGCGAACGAGTCGACAAAAGGTTCGCATAGTCTTGTAAGTATGGACGTGATGTTGAGCATGAGTCCGTCGGAGGAAACGGTATTTGCCTCCACCCGGTGGGCAGTACGACGGTGGTTGAGATCGATGATTTTTCCAAAATATTGTAGCAAAGCCTGTCTAGCGGCTGGAGAGCTTCGCACAATCTTATCTATAATATAAAACAGCCGGTTCTGTATAATTTTCAGTTCTGATCGCATGTCGGCGCCTCGTCGATCAATTTCGGGGCCTGACATGATCTGGGGGTTGTCAAAGATCCCAAGGCTGGACTGGCCATCGAGCGGGCTAATGGTTAAGAGAGGGCCGAGTAAGGTCGAGGTGACAATATCAGACGGTTTCATGGCTGATTCGATGGCAAAATAAGGCGACTCTGTCATGGCAGTGCACACCTGTTTATTGGCAACCAGGTTTTCCATGACAGTTATATATGGCTTGTAGTCGCCGGTGTAGCCGACTTTTGCTAAATCATCCCGAAGTTGTAGCATGACTGGGTCGATCAAGTCAGGTAAGAGACCCTGTTCTTCAGAGTGTGTGACTATAGCGTTGAGGAAATCCCAAGGAAGAGGATCTTTGCCGGAGCTGGCCCTTGAAACCAGCCGTGTGGCTAACGTTGGGTATGATTCCTCGGTGATGTCAGAAGTGCTAAATACGCTCGCCATTGCCACGCATTGTCGCTGTATTTCGTCAATAAGATTTGTTTTGGCAGCGATGTCAGCTTCTTTGAACTTGAGTCTTCTCTTGATACTGGATGCCCTCGAATAGCAGCCCAACAGATAGTCAAATGGCGATATGCTGATCTTATGCTGAGTTAAACGAGACCATACGAGTTTGTCCAGCATGTCGGCTGTGAACAGCGTTTTCGGGGTGATTTCAGCGTTATTTTCTTCTTGTAGCTCTTCAACCAGATGCGACAAATACATATAGCTCGGTTCCTCAGGATCAAACGTCATATGGAAGGCTTCTTTGATAAAGCTGTGCTCAAAGGGAACATTGACATTATTAATTGGCTGGGACGATGGTTTCGATGATCCCGCCAGTTGTGAGGGTTGAGCAGCCACGACACTGTTAGATTCAACAGGTGCCGCCTTTGGCTGGTCCTTAGTGGCGGTAGTTTTGTCATTTTCAACCGCGACGACCTTCTCGGGGGTTCTACTCTGCCCCGTTCCGCTGCTTTCGGGTCCTGGGCCCGCTTTCGGTCCAACACTGGAGTTAGACGAGCTTCCCAGCTTTGCTAACCGCTTTCTTCGAATCTAGTTAGGAAATTGTCTTTAAATAAATCTGTCATCACTCACCTCATCCGCTGATGCGTCCATTAATTATAAATATATCAATATCAATTGAGGATGAATAATGTATAAATTGGGGTACATATGCGTGCAAGAGTTTGTGTGTGTTGATATGAGTCCAAGTGTGCATATCTATGTCACAATGTGCTGTTGTGTCTATGTAGGCTAATTCATGTCATTGTGTGTATAAGAGTGTCAAGGTGCGTTTCACCACTATTATTGAGATCAAGTACCAGCAACTTTCTCGTAAACTGTATATTATTTTGAAGAGTGGTGTGACTGATTCCGTCATTAACCGGTACTGTAAACTAGTTTGGATATCTGTTGACTACGTACCTGCCCAATTTTCTGCAATATACCAGCAGATAATCTCAGGTTCCTGCATCTGAATTTAGGTCCGCAGTGATCCAATTTTGAATCAGATCCGGCGGTTGAGAGGATATTTGTAGAGCCTACATATACATTATTGTATAAGCGTGCTGTCTACGCCACTCAAATGACATCGGGTGTTTTGGCTGGAACGGGTCCAGATGGAGCCAAAGACCTGGCGCCAGAATTCAGCAGTACGGCTGATTCGGCCACTGGATTCGAGACAGAAGGTTCTAGAGAACACAGCGCGAGCGCTCTAAAGACAGACGGTCAAGCTCCCAGTCTACATGGCGAACTCCACTCTGACACCTCTCTGACTAAACCTCTCGATTCTACCTTGAATGAAGCACTTCAAGATCCCAAAAGTCGGATGTTTCTCCTTCTTTTAGAAAAAAAACTGTTAAAATGGGTTGACTCAAATATCAATTCTCTAGAATTGGAACCAATGAATGGGTACTTACGTCTGCTAAGTCATAAAATGGCTGAATATTACAGAGTGAGCCACACATCTAACATGGATGGGTCGGCCGTTGTGTGGTACAAGCCAGTAAGTGGATTATCAGAGACGCTGCCTATGAAATTATCGGATATTGGAATTCAGACTCAGCCAGAAAGCGCGTCTCCGCCAGCAACTCCAGCAACAAAACCTAGGATTATGATGAAAAAGCCTGCTTTGCTGAAAAAGAGTGCAGGAACAGCGTCTACAACATCAACAACCTCCACTCTATCCACTAGTGACTCTCCTACAAATGCCTCTGAACCTGAACCCAAGGTGCTTACCCCCCAAAGGAGTATAGAAACTGTTGGCCAGACGGCATGTACTCCACCAATCGACACCACTCAAAGCGATATTTCAGTAACCATCAACAATGAAAGTGAATCCAGCCGGCCATCCACTGCAAATACCTCTGCATCTGTCATTCCCCCAAAAGGTCTCGGTTCTTTTGAAGCTCGGGCTGCTGCCTATGAAGAAGCTAGAGCTAGAATTTTCAAAGACTTTACAGAACAAAATATCGATACATTAGACGACACAGAACAGAAAGAAGTTCTTGCTCAGTTGGAAGCCATGTATGATCCCGATTATATCAAAGGTCCTCTGCTAACCATGGGATGGCCTCAGGGACCTCCAATGCCTTTCGCTCCACCCCCTATGCCAATCTATGGCCAGCCCATTCCGCAGTATGGCCCAACAGTTTTAGGGCCTGGCCCAATTCCTCCGCCGGGACAGCTTTATCCTGTTGCAATGCGTCCAGATGGTGATCGACCCGGTTCTGCACCTCCTTCAGAGTCTTTTTCTGTGATGGCCAATAATCCTTTGGGTGCTTCCAGTCCATACATTTCTGGAGCCCCCGGATCAGGGCCCCCTGGCTCTCCTGTTCCATTCATAGCCGCTTCTCATCCTTCTCGTCCTCCTTCGAATGTGCCTGTACAGGATGATCCACCACTGGATCAATATAGCGATTCTAACCTTAAGCAAGACATACGGCAAACAAGATTCAAATTTAAGGGACAATCATTTGTTCCAGGGAAATTCGAGAGTACCCATTAACTATTATTATTACATCAGTCAGGGGAAAATCACAGGTAAGTTTTGAATATTGTGAATGCCTCTTCAGTACTACATTCTAACGCGGCTAAGCCCAAATTGCCCCAGCCGTGCGATGCGAACGCCTTTTGGCGATGGACGCCCTGATTGATCTCATTGCATACGTCGCATTCAATACGAGATAATCTAAATTGACAAGGAAAGAGGTGAACTACAGTGATGATTATTATTATTAGTAGTATTCGTTTTGGGTCATTACTCAACTACAAACGGTAGTCATATGGGAACTTCTATGCTATCAGAGTCTATTTTGTGATCTCAAACAACCACGGGAATGCTGCGTGGATCACGTTATCGTCATCTTTCAAGAAAGTCTGAGCTTTGAATTGTCCTCTGGCAATAAATCCACCGGGAACAATTCGCTCTGGTAGACTGTATTCATAGTATGGACGATCGGCAGTGTTGGGAGCATAGGCTCCACAGATCTCTCTGATTTTGTTAAAAGTGATACCATGTCTTTTGTTGACCTGGTAGTAATGCAAGCCGGTGATGATTTCGTGTTGGACTCGGAATCTCACAACCAAGTGGTATTTTGTTCGCTGTTTTATCCTTATAGGGTTGTGCTGCATTGCATTAAGTTGGCTGACGTCAGTGAAATCAACTACTATAGGGTCCCTGCCTTCGACAAAAGACGTGATGGTCAGCAAGACCAGGTTTCGTTTGTCGTTTGGGTCTCCAATGGTTCGGGCTCCAGGGGTCAAGGAAAGGCCCAGAGACTCCTTCCATCGTCTTAGAGACGCATCGTGGTAGTCCAGTTGAACATATTCTTCTATTTGTTTCTTTGCCGGAGCTACATATCCCGTATGGTCTTCTTCGTCATCTTCTATCTCAGAGTGATCATGATTACTACTGGCCGTCTCGACATCTCTTTCTCTTCCGGGACTCATTTCTAAATAAAGTCTTCTGCAAGTAAAAAGTGTAAAGTTTTGACGAACTACTTTAAGAAATAAACTTTACTCCCCCAACCTTAAATATATGTTTGAGATACGCACGGAAACGGTTTTTGAAATAGGAAGGATTTGCTAATTACTTGGATACATCTAAATTAATACGATTCCTGGCAAGGATTTTCGGAAGAGGTGGGGACATAATCCAGGAGTGCCTGCTGATGATCTACAGGTGGAATTACTGGTCGAAGTTGACATAAGTGGAGACTCATGCCACCTATTGATGTAAGACCTATAAAGAGGTTGCAGGTTTTTGCTTCTGTTGCCGACATGAGCTTTTGCTTTTTTCAAGAGGTACAGGAAAGGCATTTGGGCCGATCGGTGCAGTTGGCTTAGCTGAAAGATTTACCACCTGTTTGGAATTTTCAGTGTTGAACTAACATATATGGGGTGGGTTTGTGTGGGATAACCTCGAATCTACCCCTGAATCGACGATGGACGATTCGTTGGATGTTATGAGGATTTTCATGATCTGTGGTGATACTAGAGTGTGTCAATAGGTTGATTGCTGTACTGTTTGAGATGCCCCAAGGGGTTTGGAATTAGCATATAACCTAATGTAAACTAAGGTGTTGCCGTTAGCCGTATATGCGGCATTCGGCAAGAGTAAGGAACCGAGAGAAGTAGCCTTTATCAGATGACCAACGATAATAGCTCTTTCAAAACCTGACTGACGCTAATACATTGGCATTGGTACTAGCGCTCGAGGATTCTTTTTCTCCTGAGTTTGTTGGCAAAACCCATTACCATGGCCGTGGACCTATGTCGGTGGTTCATGCGTGAGGAATTCAATTCAGTGTTTAACAAACTATGCCTTTGATTGAATCATTTGAGTATATTTTGATAATCTTTTCCCTTCGCACACCGCATTATGTGTTCTATCTGGTGTTTTAAATTTTTACCCCGTCTATAGTGTGGAAAGTTCTATAGATTATACTTCTACATGAGGGGTAGGAAGATATACATGTAGACGGCGGTGCTTTTTGTTGGGCTGCATAAAAGTACATGTCAATTAAGTTGACTGCAGAACAAACGAATCGACTGTTGAGGAAATCGCTTACAGAGTCGAGCTGATGGAGTCTTCCGCCGTATGGGATCGGATAAATGTGATATTACAGTGCATGAGCTGATAGTTTGGTGTGCAAAGTGAGAAAGAGAGAAAGAGCGACATTTGACAGTATTTCAATGGGTTCATAGCAGAATCCCTCGACTGAGAGCAGTTGCATGTTGTCATTATCTACATAGGAACTTATGGTATATTTCCAGAGTAACTGTGGTCGAGCTTTTCCCCTGAGCCGGACTCCGGAAAAATCCCATACACGGTAACCGAGATGTACGTGATACGACATAGTAGATTGTTCAACTGGCAGACAATTGGGTAATAATCAAATATATAAAGTCATACGCGACTCGCATTCCCGATGCGTCGTGATTTCAACTTCCAAATACTGTTAGCAGGCCGCTCGATATATTGTGCACTTTATGCACCGTGCCAAGCAAATGAAACGGTTATGTGCCAATGAAACCGCTAATGTGAACTAATGTATGTTAGGCGTTTGACCCCCTCTTTACGATGTGGAAGGTATATTAGTCAACCGATGCGGTGAAGAGCATTACGAGTCAGTTGACATGCCCGACCAATGCAGTATCGTTTGCGAGGTCTGTTGCATTGTTTCCCTCTGCATCTACTGTACCGTGTGGAGAACTGAACTGACGCTCATAATGTTTAGTTTCCGATCACATTTAGCTGAGATTTATAAATTATATACAGTCTATCATCTCCATGCAAATAGTCTCTGTGACTTTACTACACTTAACAGATAGAAAATGGGAAAACGTCACGATACAGAACCTATACAACTGTATCAGACGCAAAAGCAGCTCAGAGCATGTCTGCAGAGTGATTATTTTAACTGGGCATACGGTCCAAGCAACCCGCACCTTCCCGTGTAGCTTTTACTCTACAGTCAGATCAGGACCTGCAGCACCTCCCAATGCACTAGCAATGGCAGGAGGAGGATCCAGGAGAATCATCACCCGTAGTATGTCCATAATAGGCTCTTTCAGGGTCTTGTCGTAGATGTTCAGCAAATCAACAGGACTAGGGTAGATTCGCAGTGCTCGGTAGAAAGCAAGAGCAGCATTCAAGTATTCACCCTCGCCAGCATTTGACAAATCATCAGCCCGCTGGACTTCTGCCAAAAAGTACTTTTCTCGTTCTTGCAGATCTTCGGGCAGAGGGTCGTTTTCAAGAGATTCTCTGAGGATGGTCTGGATTTTAGTTCGCAATTCAGATTTGCCAGCCTCGGCCGCCAGTTTCTGTTCCTTGTGGTACTTCTTAGCAGATTTCTTGAGCTGCTTTCGGAACTCCACCGAGTTTCGTCGCTTGTAGTCGAAATAAACCAAGTACGACAGCGCTGACACTGCAGCTGTACAAGTGACTATGGTTCCAGTTGATGGCATTTTGGTGTTGTGGAGATGTTTGAGATGACAAGATTTCGCAGCTGCAAATGGCGAAGAAGTTTGAAAAATTAGTGCGTCAGTTACCCGGCTGTGTTTGTAAGGTTGGTGTATGGGGAGATTTGAAGTTAGCGTGTCACTCGTGTAGAGCAATGGTGGGTTGGTATGGGGAGATTTGAAGTTTAGCGTGTCACTCGTGTAGAGCAATAATGTGGTACTTGGCATTTGCCGTTTTTGAAGGTATGGTTTCTCTTGTGCAGTTGTAGTTCGATATGTGGACTACGAATTCTAGCTTGAGGTTCTCAGCCACAACTAGTAACTACCTGTGGGCTATTTAGCTGGTCTATAGCAAATGTCACTGTTAGAGAATGAAAGTAATTGTATGAAATGAACAATAAAACATCAACCTGGACACAGGCTAGTTAGTACGAATGAGTCAACGGTTCCTTCAGTTCAGGGTCTTGAATACGTTTCGTCACACATGAGCCTCACATAATCTCGCATTGACGTGCATTATCAGCACTTCAGGAACAGAAATCCTTTCAGATGAGAGCCTTTCTTTAGATGAGAGTAGCTGAGAATCTTAACTGTTAGATTGAAAGGCGCCATTTACACTCTCAAGTATATGACTCGCTCTTATAGGTCTGTTAACGAGCACATTCAAGTAGACATGGTGTTCTAACGACGAGCACCATAACGGCATTGCATTATTTTATCGACCCGAAGAGGAAACTTGAAGATAATTAGCTTACTGTCCATCTAGAACATTGGGTAATGATACAAGTATTCTTATATAAATTGAAGCCAAAACCCCCGGTTGAACCGAACTCAATGATCTTTCTGAAGAATCCCAGTAGCAGTACTATGTTTTTTTTCAAATGGTTCTCAAATGCCCAAGAAAAAGACACTTCCCTCCCGCCTATGGATGTCTTTCTTCAAGATACAAAAGAAAAGCAAGTTGAACATCTTTCCAAACTATTTGTGGTCAGCGAGACACTCTTCTCGTTCATATCTAAAGAAGTTCTGCCTTCCCGTCCCAGGACTACATTTGTCTAATTCAGAAAACTCGAAAGGCATTCAAAAATCTAGTTTCTGACCTATCCGATGAAAAAGAAGATTTAGGAATTTCCATAATAGAATTTTATCCTCGCCTCGGCAGTGAATGCGATGCCGAGTTTTATGGGAATTTACAAGGCTACATCAGTGAAGAACAGATTCTTGAACTCGAAGAACTTTATGTAGGGTACGAAGTGCAACATGGAGGTCTCCGGTATTTAGTACGCGTGGATGGAATCAGCGCAGAAGAAATCGTCGAAGACATTACGTTCCGAATGGAGGATGTCACATTTTTAGGTGATGAAGTGGACGAAGCAATTGATGTAATTTGCGACAGGGCTCTTATCAGGTTGTGCCGTCGAGATGGGGTCGAAGAAGTGCGGTCCCAAATAAGCAGGCTTCAGTTGAGTTAGAGCACGATCAGTCTACATCCGTGAATCATACTCCGCTTAATTCATCTAGTTATTTTGTATACCAATATCTACTTGGCTCGTTCATTACTACAAATTATGTAGAGCATGGCCATGCATAGTAGCTTCGCCACGCTTAGAGGAAGTAATCTGGCGTCTTCCTACTGACCAAAGGCTCTCCCGGCCGAGGACAAGGATCATACTGCAAAAATGTCTTGTTCAAATTCTCATCCACCTCCATAATCGCTGCCTGATTACCACATCGATAACAGTAGTTAGGAGCCGAGAAAATCGTCACCACCTGCTGCTCATGCGCCCAAGCATAACCCTCCATGATCAGCTGATGCGCTCGAGATATCAGATTCAAGTCGTTGGTATGATTGAACTGTTCACTGATATCCTGGCCGAACGTGAACCCAGCTCCTCGAGGCGACACCCCCCACGAACCTCGGTCGTCAGGATCACTCCATAATAAATCACACATTGGACCATCATGAGGCACCTCTTGGAAGCGGTTCAGTTCTCGGATATTGTCAATTGTCTCGATATTAGGACTCAATCCACCGTGTAAGCAAAATATTTTGTTTTCCACCAAGGCAGTGATGGGGAAGTAATCAAACAAATCCGTAAACAGCTTCCAAACATTGGCATTGCCGTATTTTCTTAAACATTCGTCGTAAAACCCGTAGACCTGGGTGATTTGTCTACTCTCATGATTTCCTCGTAGAATCGTCAACCGATTGGGATATCGTACTTTCATGGCCACTAAGTACGATACGCTCTCCACGCTATAATATCCTCTATCGACGTAATCTCCCATGAATAAATAGTTTGTATCAGGACAGGGCCCGCCAATCTTGAACAGTTCCATCAGGTCGTGGAATTGTCCGTGCACGTCTCCACAAATGGTCACGGGTGCGTTCACTGGCTGGACGTTTTGTTCAAACTGCAGTATGTCCTTTGCCATGGCACACAGCTGATTGACGTCTTCTTCAGAGAGAGGAGTACATTTCTCCAGGGTTTCAATCCAGCCATCCAGCTGGCCTAAAACTGAACCAGTCAATTCCACAGGCTGCGTGGCTCTGGGGCCCGTCATAGATTGGAACCGGTCCAATCCGTCATTGAAATCGTCAATGTTGGAGTCCAAGGGACTTACGTCTTCCATTTGCACGTCGGGGTCTATGTCCATGATATTTTACAGGAGCAACAAAAAGACAAAAGTGTTAAAGATTCGAAAGTCTATAGCGAAAATGCTCTTCGATAAATGTGGCAGACCTGATTTCTATTAATCCTTCTTTTTTTATTTTTCGCGTGGGAGTTGCTGTCCTGTGACAAATTTGGTTTATTTAAATATTTCGTGTTATCACCACTTGGGGATTGTTGTTTTGTTTGGTCTCGAATCAAATCAATTCTCAGTCAATTATATTCTATTGGTTTTTTGTTATTGCTTGCCAGCTCCCAGCCAAAAGATTGTTTAAACTGTGTGTTGTTAGTGGATTATTCCAACAGTTTTGTTATTGTCTCTGATGACGGGTAAGGTTAAGAAGTAAGGAGTGATGGCCGGGTCAAAGTACTCCTTCTGCACAGTGACGGGAGCCTGGGAACCGGGGATGGCGGGGGTGCAAAGTGAAAATAAAATTATGGCAAAAGAAAATGTTTAGTAATTGTAATTGTAGGATATAGAGTAATAATATCGTAAGAGTGAATCGGAAGAAACGTTTCGCCAAAGTGACCAATGTCAAATTGCAGCGGTTGATGTGAATTGGACAAGTAACGGTCTGACGTGACAAGTTGAGTCAGTACAGCATCAACTACTGTCTACCACAAAAGCATTGACCTTGCAGTACGATCTCTAGAAGTCCTGTATGGTTCTGCACGTTCAGAGCTTTTTGATGACTGCCATTTGTTCGGACAGCTACAGGTTGGTCTTTTGTTGTGCTAGTCTATCGAGAGGCCGATGTTGAAAGAGCAGCATCAGCTTCTACCGTAGTACGGTCTAGCTTTGCATCTCCGGCGGTGGTGCTCATTGGATCAATATTTCCTAAATATTAGGAACAGAAGAACAGAACAATCGCAAATTAGGAGAAACTGCTGCTGATGACAAGCGTCACTGGAGTGAATACATCAGCATGTCAGAGGTCATTGGACTTCCACACAACATGGCTGAATCTGATATTCGACAACTCTGTCATCTTCACAGTTTCACTCAAATCAATCTGCTTGGTGCAATACATTGACTGCTGTTGACAAATAATAATTTCTCAAGATAACGCAAAGAGATTAGATCTTGATTTACTATAAATTTGTTGGAAATGTAATTGTTTAATATTTACAAAAATACTTACGTGCAATTAATTGGCTAGTAATAATTTGAGTGACGGTCCACCTCGAATTTGTGATAACTTCTTTTTTATTCTCGTCGTTTTGTCTTTTTAATTAATTGATCTCTCCACTTCCCATCTTTTCATCCTCACATCTTGCTATGCCCGAACCCACTAGCCCAGAACTTTCAGATACCATTGTCGACGACGATAGTCTCCGAGATATTGTCCAGGATGTGTACGTTGCTAAACCCGTAGATATTACTAAATTTTGCGTGCTCCAATCTGTAGACTTAGACCCAGAGTCACGCAATTCGCGTCTTTCTCGTGTTTCTGAATCATCAAGTAATTATGGCTACTCGCAGCCACCAAATAGTTATTGTAGTGAGCAGACTGATAGACAAATTCGCGCTCCCAGTGTGCCGACAGAGGATCTTTCTGACGACCCGCTGTTTCTCAGCATTGACCTAGGACCCGGTGGAGGCGACCGGGATTTAACTGTAGCAGGGATAGATTATTCGCCAAGGCGACCATTGTATGCTGTGGGTGTGTACTGCCAAACGCGCTAAATGATATACCTCTAAACTACCATCATTGTTAGAAGGCAAGGCTAATAAGAACCAATTAACAGACATCCCCAATTTTCAGTTAATTCAAACAGACTGTTTTATACCAATTTGAGCCATCCATATCACTCTGCCACAGCCGCCGAAGTCACCGACCCAAATCATCCAAATCAAGAACAAGAAACCACCCCTGACGCTTTACCTGAAACCGACCGAACTTGCTGGAAGACTTTTATGTACGTATATCTGGTACCTATCTCTATCTCTAACCAGTGACTTTTTCAATTGTACTAAATAGCTAAGTAATTAATGTAGACCAGACCGATTTATCTATCTCTAAGACCCTAGATCGTACGTAGTAGTCTTGCTCTTTACTCCGCGGCATCGGCAAATCTTTCCACGATATTTGCAACCAACTTGTCAAACTCAGACTCTAGTGCCTTTTCTCCTCGGCTGGGTTCAAAAAATTTGGCTGAAGAGACTGCATGCTTAACATCACCGGTAGCTTCACTCAGTTTAGTCCAACTGGCACCATTGGCAACGGCCTTCTGTGCCTCTTCATAGTAGGTGATGAAACTCTTCATCATGGCAGATGTCTTCCAGATAGGGCAGAATGCATCGTAGCTCGAGTATCCGTTCTGTTGCAAAAAGTCTTCTTTGATGAGAGTAGCGACGTCAAGAGTGATTTTATCGGAATCACTCAATGCACTCTTACCGACCAGCTGAACAACCTGTTCCAACTCCTCGGCGTTGGAGATAATCTCCTTCATCTTGTCCCGCAATTGGGGGAATTCAGGATAGCTTGTTTCATAGTACTTGTCTAGTACAGTGGTGTACTTTGAGTATGACAATGAAGTGTTGATCGAAGGGAAATGCTTTCGCTGGGCAAGTCTCTTGTCGAGACCCCAGAAAACTTGGGTAATACCAAGGGTACTGGTAGTAACAGGGTCAGAGAAATCACCACCGGGAGGGGACACAGCGGCAACAATGGAAACACTTCCATGTCGACCGGGATTGCCCAGAGCAGTAGCTTTTCCAGCTCGTTCGTAGAAGGAAGCGAGTTTGGCACCGAGGTATGCAGGGAAACCTTGATCGGCGGGCATTTCTCCTAATCGACCAGAAATTTCTCGAAGAGCTTCAGCCCATCGAGACGACGAGTCGGCAATCATGGCTACGTTCTTACCTTGGTCTCGGAAGTACTCTGCGAGAGTGATACCAGTGTAGATGGAGGCTTCTCGAGCAGCGACCGGCATGTTTGAAGTGTTGGCCACCAATGCAGTTCGTTTCATGATAGGTTCCTTTCGTCCGTCAATTTCGGTAAACAATTCAGGGAACTCCATCAGCACTTCAGCCATTTCGTTTCCTCGCTCACCGCAACCGACGTAGACGATGATGTCAGAGTTGGAGTATTTGGACAAGGATTGTGAGATGACAGTCTTTCCACATCCAAAAGCACCGGGGATACAAGTAGTTCCGCCCTGGACACAGGGGAAAAGGGCGTCCAAAACTCTTTGACCAGTAACCAAGGGATAATTAGCAGATAGTTTTTCTGTGACGGGTCGGGGGACTCGTACGGGCCAGGTATGGTACATGGAGTAGTTGTATTTCTTGCCATCAAACTCCAATTCGAGAATGTTCTCGTCTACAGAGTAGGAGCCAGCATCGGCCACGTGGGTAATGGTACCTCGAGCTCTAGGGGGGAGCAGAATCTTATGGTCAGAGACCAAGGAATTCTCAAATACGGAACCAAAAATATCACCTCCAGTAATGTGATCTCCGACTTTGAGGGATCCCGGGGTGAAATCATATTTAACACTTCTGTCCAGTGCCGGAACATCGATACCTCGAGGGATATAAATACTCTGAGACTGCTTATTGATAGCTTTTAACGGTCGCTGGATACCATCATAAATAGTCTCCATCAAACCAGGACCCAATTCCACGGACAAAGGTTTGCCAGTTCGCATCACGGGGTCTCCCACTGTGACACCGGCCGTTTCCTCGTACACCTGAATGGTGGCTTTATCAGCATCAATTCGGATGACTTCTCCAATCAGATTGTCGTGGCCGACCTTGACCAATTCGTACATGGCGCAGCCGACCATGTTTTCCGCCACAATAACAGGACCAGACACCGAGTAGATGGATCCATAGTGCGATTCATTGTCATCGAGGGCCAGGTTTTTTAAATCCCTTCTTGCGTTTTCCACTGCTCCGGCCTGGTTAGTTCGACGAGTACTTTGAGGTATAATTTGTTGATGTCGATTGATTGCTTACCATGATGAATTACGGTTGACAGTTGAAATTGAAATTGAGAAGAAACTACAAGTTGGAGGCTTTGATGATTAGGGAGGGAGAAGAGAATAAAGGACGAAGGTAGGATTCGAAAGGGTGGAGGTAAGGGTAGTGAGGGTACAGGGTACATACGTAATTAGGTCGGTAGATAAGGAGTCGTTGGATGGACTATGTATAGATACTGCTACGAAATAATATGTGAGTACAAAAGATGTATACAAACTGGCAATGAGTCATGGCCTAGTAGTGTGCTCAAGAAATCTATTCATCAATCTTTCTTACTATTGGGGCTGGTGTCGATCCATGCAATGATAATGTACCGATCGACAACTTGTAAAAAACCATAGGACAGAAAAGTGAGAGTTCTAGCTCTAACTACAGTTATTTCAGTAGTGTAGAGGTTCAAAGTGAGTAACGTAGTGGCATGAGATGTTTCTCCACAGTAAAATAGACCCGAAAACCGCTGTTTGCGCAGCCCCTAAAATACCCCTATGCTCGCGCTGACATAATTTATATGTCAGTCTCGAGCGAACAAAACTTGTATGTGAAAAGTTGAAAGTTTTGGTAATGATGTAGTCAACAGTTATCAGTCACTAGTGATTAAAGTGACATTCAAAGTCTACTCATCCTGACTCTACCACCTACTTATTGTACGTCACGATCGTACATCGCGATCGTACATCTACTCATTCGAAATGATGACACAGCTCATAAATTACATGCTTGATCTACTCTAACTCAATTTCTACAGTTGAGAAGCCAAAGTAGAACCTATTCTTACTTTCTCTCTTAGGATTTAAGCTCGAATAGCATACTTTCGCTGAGGGAAAGCAATGTTCTTCTTTCGTTGCTTCTCGGTGGTGGCATTAGCTTCGTGTAAGGTCAGTCTTCGTCGAATAGCTCGGGTCTTCTTGGCTCGCAGGTCCTTGGGGATGTATTTCTTTCCTTTGTAGAATTCCTTGAGTTGTTCTCGCTGGGTCAAGTTGATGACAGTGAGGACTCGGGCAATGGAAGTTCGGACATCACCGATTTTATTAGAAGAGACTTTGGTGGAGCCAGTGTTTTGGACTCGGAGCTTGGACAACTCTTGCTTGAGTTCACCGAGCTGAGTCTCGAGTTGAGCCTTGCTCTTTTTTCGGAGGTCAAAGGTTTTAACGGGGGCCTGGTTAGGTCATGAAGAGCTGTATGGAGAGCATGTTGATGTAATCAAATCCAAAGACTTAAAGACATGAGTTTCAGACATGACGCATGGAGCGAAATTCTGTTTGAAGTTGTCATAAATCAAATGTCTAGTTCGAATAGCTGACTGTAATAGTTGACATGTGAATCCATACTATGGAACTGCTGATTTTTATTACGTCGAAGTTCTTCGTTTATGTTTATCGTCTTTGAGTCCGTCTTTGATTCGGCCTACAACCAAACAAAGCATTTCATTGAAGATATTCATTAACGTTCTTGCTCACATCATTTGCCATGGTCGATTTTCGTTCATCCGTCACGTCCGGTCGTTATCTACGTCTGCTTCGATTACATCACAACTCGTCTTATTTCATTCAAATCCACTCACCATTATTGATCTGTCGTTTAGTCGTTAATTAGTCTTTTGAAAAATATGAACAACTCTTTCAAAGGTCCAAAGGGTGCAGCGTGGTTAGGTCTTAGCCGGGATCCAAATTTTCAAACAATTGAGACTGGTTTTCCTAATTGGGGGTATCTGTGCGGCTCAGCTGGCTGCGACTTGCGAGGGCATTGACAATTGCACAGTGAACACAATGATGTCGGCAGAGTGATGAGAGCGTGTTAAAACAATTATACATATACTATTATTCTCCTATATCATATGTCTACGTCAATAATATATAAAAGCTTCTCATTTAATACATCTGCTCCTTCATAATAATATAACCTGCCAACCTCGCTGACAAACAAATCTCTGCAATCTTACGTAACACACTCTCTTGAGCCTCCGCCTCTTGCCAAGTACCACTCAACACGTAAACACTGTAACCCCACCGCCCTGCCTGTTCCACCAGCTCTTCAACTGGCCCGGGTAACCGCCCAATCTCTAATTCTTACCCCTAAGTGACAACGCATACAATTACGGATTTGCCTTTGAGATAATCGCAAGGGGCGGACTTGAATTGTTTATTACTTAGTGGATACAAATAGCAAGGTGAGTGGAGAGAAGATCAAATAGAATAGTGCTAGTTGTAAATGAAATGGGCAATAATCGTAGAGAGAGAGAGGAATGGGTTGATGAGTAGTAGATTGTTTTGCTGCTATTGAAAAACGATGATTGGCCGGGGCCGTAGACGATGAAGTTGAAACTATCGCGTGAGAGTAAAATCTTTAGAGTGGTGACAGCTCAATGATGGATTTAATGGCAGACTCGTTTGCTTTTACATTTTGTTTGATAATCTACGTGATTTATTGTTGATGATTGCGATGATTATTGTTGATTTCACGGCGATTTTGAATTCATGATTTCGTGCGTATGTCGGCCAGGCTGTGCAAAAATAATTGTGTGTGCAAAAGCTGAAATCTCGTGAAGATGATTACTTGTTGCAAAGATTACTGTTACGGTCGTTGGATTAAAACCATCGGGCTGTGTCGTGGCACGGTCAAACGTAGAAACAACGAGATATCATTGGTTTAATCGATAAAAGTGATTCTGCGAAGTGAATGTATACGTGAATTCATTGTTACAGATGAAGATTGGCCATTGGGAATTCATTGTTACAATGAAGATTGGCCATTAATCCGGGCCATTTACGTCGAATCCACCAATGCCGGGATGTTATCATCCCAAACATCACTGAGTCAGCTGACTCTTTACTCAGATCATTGACACAACCAAAATCATCACTCAACTCTTCAACATTTGCCTTGGTCCATTTCACACTATAGTCGACATTTCTAACTAGATGGGATTGTCTATTTCAAAATTGTTACAGGGCCTTTTCGGCCGAAAGGAAATGAGAATTTTAATGGTTGGTCTTGATGCGGCCGGTAAAACCACCATTCTCTACAAATTGAAACTCGGTGAAATCGTTACCACCATCCCCACCATTGGTTTCAACGTCGAAACCGTCGAATACAAAAATATCTCTTTCACCGTGTGGGATGTCGGTGGACAAGACAAAATTAGACCTCTTTGGAGACATTACTTCCAAAACACCCAGGGTATCATCTTTGTGGTTGACAGTAACGACAGAGATCGAATTGGTGAGGCTCGAGAGGAATTACAGCGAATGCTCAATGAAGACGAACTGCGAGATGCTCTTTTGCTCGTTTTCGCCAACAAGCAGGATCTGCCCAATGCCATGAATGCTGCTGAGATCACTGAGAAGCTTGGCCTTCAATCTATACGACAGCGAGCCTGGTACATCCAAGCCACCTGTGCTACTTCGGGTGATGGTCTTTACGAGGGTCTTGAATGGTTGGCTACAAACATTAAGAAGCGTACTTAGATATAGGTTTAAAATCAAATGTATTTTGTAGGTACGCTGTGCTACAGTGAAATGTGTATGCTAGCAGATAAGGGAGTATTAAAGTCGTACATATAACCGTAGTATATGTTAACCTTCGTGCATGTACTTTCGTAGCCTTTACAGTGAACCTTACCCTCCTAACCCATAGCCCCGCAACTGCTAGCTGCGGATACCGTTATCCTTATACGTAGTCAACGCCTGACACAATCAACATGTCCAAACTAGAAGAATGGGAAATCAATAAATACTGGGAAATTTTCTCTGGCCTTAACCCAGTTGGGGGACTGCTCTCTGGAGACAAAGTCGCTCCGGTACTCAAAAACTCGCAGCTGCCAGAACCGGAGCTCGAAAAGATATGGGACCTAAGTGACGTTGATGGCGACGGGACATTGGATTTTGAGGAATTTTGCATAGCCATGAGATTGATCTTTGACATGATAAATGGCAACATGGGACGAGTGCCCGACACATTGCCGGAATGGCTTGTTCCTAGCAGTAAGGTCCATCTAATGACTGCCAACGCTGCGTTGCGGGGAGAGGCGGTATCGACGGAACCGCAGCCGCAGGTTGATGATGACGAGGAGTTGGGATTGTCCACAGACTTCAATTGGTATATTTCACCTGGGGATAGACAGAATTATACTGCTATCTACTCTGCCAATTCGGACTATCATGGGTTGATCTCATTTGACTCTTTGACCGAACTGTATTCTACTCTAGGAAACGTCCCAGACACTGATGTACGGTCTGCGTGGAACCTAGTCAATCCTCGATCTGAGGAGAAGATTGAGAGAGAGCAGGCGATTGTGTTTTTGCATATTCTAAACAACCGGTCCAAGGGAGTGCGGGTTCCGCGGTCGGTGCCAGCTTCTCTAAGAGCGACATTTGAGAAGGCAAAGCCAGAGTACTCGCTGAACTCAAAGCAGTCGGTAGTTAACAGGGATTATGGTTCCACTACGACGACCAGTAAGAAATCTGCTTTTGCAGAGGGTTATCTATCCAGACTGGGCTTAGGAGGCCGTTCGAACTTCAATCAATCGTCTGGTACAGACTTTTCATCTACAAAGAACACTGACTGGGAGGAAGTCCGTCTGAAGAGACAGCTGGCTGATATGGAGAACCTGATAGCCGATGCAGAGGCGGCTGCCGACAGGCGGAAAAAGGGGGTATCAGACTATGGGCGGTCGAAATCTGCATTGATAAAGCGGGAGTTGGAGCAGCTGCTGGATTATAAGGAAAGACAGTTGAGACAGTTACGATCGGGAGGCGGCGGATCCAAGGGTGAACAGGATTTGTCTTCATTTAAAGAGGAGATAGATTTGATTGTGGAGCAAGTTGAGAGTTTGAAGGAGCACCAGGCTACCAAGGAAAAAGAGTTGCAGGAACTAAGGGCTCAGGTGGTTTAGGAGACACCGAAAGGTCCAGATATTAAATTAACGTGAATGGTCAAGGGTGTGGTCGACCTTGCAAAAGAAGTTTGTATTTTGTAGTTTTTCAATGACCAACGATTTTCATTATCTGATCACAAAGTACGAATTCGCAAGAGTTTGGACATGACAATATACTTTTATACTATTAACAAAGTATGGCTTCTTTTATGTGTACTAAGGCTTCTTCTCCTCTTCAGGTTCTTTAGGAGTAGGCAACTTGAAACTGTCTGGCCTGTCATCTCGTCCCGGACCGACTGGCTCCCAGGCTGTAGAGCCAGCTGAGAAATTTCTATAAGCCTGAGTCAGCTCTAATGGTTCATAAACCACCCGTTTCTTTTCCTCATCATATCTAACTTCGGTGTACCCAGTCAATGGGAAATCTTTTCGAAGAGGATAGCCCTCGAAACCATAGTCGGTCAAGATTCGTCGCAGATCAGGATGGCCCTCGAAAAACACTCCATACATATCATAAGTCTCTCGCTCGTACCAGTTAGCTCCATCAAAGATATCAGCTATTGACGGAACAGGACTGGTTTCCGAAGCATATGTTTTGACTCTAATTCGAGAGTTGTGTCGAACAGACAGTAAGTTGTAAACAACCTCGAATCGATTGGTTCGGGTCGGGAAATCTACAGCAGTGATGTCCATGACTGTCTGATATTGAGCAGCAGTGTGAAATTTGAGGAACCGCATGACAGTAGGAATAGCAGCAGGTGCAATGTGAATCGTCAGTTCATCCTTCCACACCGAAAACCGCTGAATATATTTGGGCAGCGCGGTCATCAGATACCGACCGTACTTGTGCAAGTCCTCGACGTGCTGCTTGTATTTATCGGCAGGGTTGACAATGTCAGCATGCAATGCCTGTTTTGGTTCTGCTCGGGGCAGACTTCGTACGTCCAGCAGTCCTTCAGGAGTAACTTGCTTTGCGTACAAGACTCGACCGGATGACACAAATCGCCTGGCTGTTGCGTGGTGGGCGAGGCCAGCGCTTGCCAGGTTCGGGAGTCTTGAGAATCTTTTCATGCCAATAACACAGCTGTACGGAACTTGGGGACAGAGTTTATAAATTAATGCGAGTCCTAATAATTGTCCTTCGAGATCAAAACCAACCAGTGAATATTTCACTCTGATATTCTTACACCTTAAAAACTGGCTCACAATGATTGGCTGGTTCGTTACCCGGGAGACTTGAACGATCTCACTGTCCCCCACTACTACCCTGTCTCCCTTCCCTTACCCTACTTCATGGGGCAGCTTTTCCCGGTTGATTATTCCATCAAAGATTCCTTCACTTTCTATCATTTCATAATTACTGGTCAAGTTCAGGGGAAGGTTTTCTACAGCAAAACGTGTGAAAACAACAACCTATTTCAGAACACATCTTGCATTTGGCGTCTACAAATATTAAATCGGTGAATGTGTCGTTTGTTATCAAGTCGCGTCCAAATCCAATCACAGCATCAAAATGGTTATATCAAACAATAATCAAGATTCATTTATTTCCGATGACGACGAAGAGTTATGGTGAGTTTTAATAGTGTAGTAATTTTTAAGAGGTTGCAAAGGGTGGAGGTGTATAGAGAGATGAGTGGGGGGACCTTGACGGTGTAGCACGCAGTTCTCTACGTTCAACGGTCTCTGCGTTCACCTGTCTCTGCGTTCAACTGTCTCTACGTTCTCAACATTCCCTTGAGTGTTCTGACGTTGATAGTCACTAGAACCAAAACCTCATAGAATATTTTACTGAACATGTTTCTAACAAGCCCCCTCTGCGTAGAGGAAATGGATATTTCCGACAAAAACTTCAGACCATGTCCTTGTGGTTATCAAGTTTGTCAGTTCTGCTACAACAACATTCGATCAAACTTGAACGGAAAATGTCCTGCCTGTCGTAGACCGTATAGCGATGACAATGTCGAATACCGGCTAATCTCTCAAGAAGAGTGGAAACAGGACCACCTTCGGCAAGCTCGAAAAGAACGAGAACGAAAACAGAAAGAACGAGAGAAAAAGGAGGTCGATGTGGCCCCCAAGAAGCATTTGTCTGGCATGCGAGTCATCCAGAAAAATCTCGTCTATGTTATTGGCTTAAATCCAAACATACCGACCGAGGAGCTGCACAACACTCTACGAGGAGATCAATTCTTTGGTCAGTATGGCAGGATCCAGAAAATCGTCATCAATAGACGGACCAATGCCAATGGCAACCCTGGTCTAGGCGTCTATGTGACTTTTGCCCGGAAGGAGGATGCAGCTAGGTGTATTGCCGCCGTGGATGGCTCAATCAACGATGGGAAGTATTTGCGAGCTGCCTATGGCACCACAAAGTATTGCTCTTCTTACCTCCGCGGCCAGCCCTGTCCTAATCCCAATTGCATGTTCTTGCACGAACCTGGTGAGGAAGCTGATTCTTATACTCGACAGGATCTGTCAACTATCCAGCATGCTGCTAGACAGAGCCTGCCCAGTAGCAATAGTACTAACACTGCTGCCAAGCCTACTAGAGTCAAGTCCGGCGCAGTGGGCACTCCCGTCAGTGCTCATTCCACTCCTGTCCCTGTTGCTCCTGCTGCTATCGCTAATAATAACATTTCAGCAGAAGATGATAATCTGCCTGAATCGGCGTCGGCACTACCTCCATCCGTATCGTGGGCCCAAAAAGCGTCTCCTCCTACGGTGAACCAGAAGCTGCATGTCAGTCCACCCCAGCAGCAGCAGCCCCAGCAGGAACAAGCACCCCCTAGTGTCGCTGAACCAGAACCTGCTCCGGTAACCTCGAGTCCACCCATCGACCTTGCAGCCACTTTCATCAACGAAAGCTTCAAAAGTCTCAGTGGAGGTTCATTTGCATTTGTCTTCAGCTCTCCTGTATTGTCCGACAAAGACATGAGTCTGAAGAAATCTCCTAGCTTGTTTGCGTTTTCAAAAGATAATCTATCCAAAGAAACCAAATCGCAGGTCTTGGACTTCAACTCATTACTTGCCAATTTCAACAATCAGTATGGAGCTCTCGGTGACAAAAAAGTTCCCGTCTTTGGAATCGAATATCCTGACCCTAGTCCTGAGTCCGTCCATGCTGCTCCTGTGCAACCAGAACGAGAGAATCAAAAGGCAGCGGGCCCTCTCCCCATGCAGGGCCAGTTGAGTGTTGCCTCAGACCTTTCTAAGACTTCGACACCGCCTCCCGGACTATTCACTGGAGGAATGGCTCTCCCTGTGCAAAATCAAAACAGCCACGAACTGTTAGCCCATTTGATGAATGGCAATCGAGGTGAGAATAACCAATGAAACTTCATTCTTTTTTCCCCCGAGTTCAATACTAATTTATTAGCTATGGATAACAAGCGAACACCAAGTCAAGAGTCGACGAGTTTGGTGAAATCAGGTGCGTATTATTAAAAAAAAAAGAATGGTTGCTTCGGAGGTTTTCTAAGTTGGTTATATCTCATTTCACACAGGGAGAGAAATTTTTCAGCGAATAGGTTTACTAGCTTCACTGCTACTAGGGACATATTCCATATATTTATTTGTAACAAAGTATCTCCTTGTATGTAACAAATATGAGTCTGATAGCCGACTAGAACCTCCTGTTCCATCTGTGATTGTAAATTACTAACGTAGAAAATGGCGATGAAACCGATACTGATAGGAGTAAAATAGAAGACGACAACGACGATGACGAGAGATCTGTTGACAGGAAGATCACACAAAACCTCAACACACTTTCAGATGACGTTGCCCAGAGTTTGGATGAAATTATGGACAGTTTCGTTGAGCAGGTCGAACAACTAGAATGGAAGTGGGATGATTCGAGACCCTCGTCAAAAAACGAGCCAGGTGTATCTCTACTTCCCGGATCAAACCCTGTTTCTTCAAGTAGTTGGACTTACACTCCGTTTCCAACACTGTATCCTCCTCCATTCGCACAGATGGCTTCCGCTCTTCCATTCGATCCTATGCTCCAGCTCCCTTTCAATCCAGCCTTTGGGCCTCCGGTAGCACCTCCACCCGGCTTAGCTGGAGCCGTTCCTCTGCCTTTACATCTCACTGATCCTTCGATTGCTTATGCCTCTCCTGCATATCCACCGCCACCAGCCGATGACCACACTGAAGATGAGAGAATGCTGTTGTCCATGCTAAAACGAGGGCCATTGGCAACACCAGTGGCTGTGAATGAGACCGAATCTGACGGATCCAAACAAACTGGCAAGGAAGATGTGTCGCAAAATGCTGCTGAGGCACTCACAAGCAGCATGGAAGAAGCAGTCGTATTTGAGAAGGAAAGCAAAGGGGAAACAGTAAACTCGGCTGAGTCTTCCTTGGATACCTCAGTTTCTAACTCGTATGCTAAGTCCACTCCTGCCACTCCTGCCAAAAAGGCTGACACAGTAGAAATGAAATCCGAGCCTAAGCTTTCTAGACGGCAACGAAAGAAACTGGAAGAACAGAGGCAACGAGATGAGAGCATGAGAGCTCTTGAAGACATTGCGACATTGGACAGATCAAGAATATTGGCAGGATCATCGCGTCGTGAAAGGGCCAAGGAAGTCAAAGAAGACCAAGGTGAAACTCCTGTTAGGGGTGCGAAAACAAGGGAAGCTGAGAAAGAAGAGGCAGTGACCTCTAGTAAGAATCCGAAGACTTCAACACCAAAAATTGGTGAAAAAGAAAAGGTTAAAACTCCCTTGAAGCCATCGGTGATTAAAAACGTTGAAGAGGATAAGGCGACAATATCCAAGAAAAGTACACCTGTTTTGGCTATACCCAAGAACCATGAGAATGTCAATCCAGCAATTTCTACAAAGGGAACCTTGGAAAAATCGAAAGTATCAGGAAATGATCCTTTTGTGGACTCACCTTCTAATACCTCCAAAACAGTGAAGAAGAGCAAAATTACTTTGCTCAAGAGACCCGCAGGGGATAGCGATGCGCAGCCACCCAAAATTGAAGGTTTGGATCTTCCATCGGTTTCTTCTCGCGGAGGAAGGAGTGTGAAAACTGCTCAACCTATGTTCTCGAAGGTTTCGAACGATGAGAGCTCGCGAGAATTGGCTAAGAAGGTAGCCACATCCCAAGCTGGAGAGCGCACTGCAGAGACCAAAGTGGACCAGGTTCAAGCCAAAGAGGTTCAGCCTAAAATTTTGCTGTCCAAGCCTGAGAAATCCAAACCTGCGGCACCTAAAGGTGTACAGCGAACAGACTCCGAGCCAAAGAGCTTAGAATCTAGTGCTGAAAAGGCAAAGGACGTACAATCGAAGGATGTAGTGCCGCCGAAAGTAGAGCCTGAACCTGTGAAATCGAAAGATTTACTATCCACTATTGAGAGTGTTGCAGGTAACCAGAAACATGATGAGGACTCGAGCTCTGATGTAAGCAAAGATAGGGGAAAACAGAGCCAGGAAACATCGGGAAGTACGGATAAAGTCATGGGCGAAAATACAGCTGTTACTTCGCGCGCCATAGGTAAATTACCCGAAAAACGAACGATGGTCGAAGTAAAAACAGAGACTGAGCCAATAACGGGACCGAACGTCACAAAGGCGGCGTTGCCTAGTTCGATCAGAACGGGTCATGCGTCTGTTGTTTCTTCGATCATCAAGGACGATGGCGACAAGAGTGTGAATAGTTTTAATGATATCAAAGCAAAGTCTGATGAGGATGCAGACGCGGTCGTTGAGAGGAAGAACCGAGAATCGACGGAAAAGCAGAAAGTGAGCTTGAAAACGCAAGCAGAAGTTTTGCCAAAGAAAGACACTAAAGTATCAAAGGATATGAAAACTTCTCCTGATGCTATGAAGGTGGAGGAGAGCTCTGTTGCCAACCAGTCTATACAACAGAAGAACGGGAAGGCGGCAAAGGGGGAGCCTATTAAAAAGCAGACTGTACAGAGCAAAGAAGTTGCGACCGTGTCCACCACATCATCTGCAGCGGCTAGAGCTGGTGAAAGTTCCAACAAACAACTTGTTGACAAAATTATTGCTAAATTTATGTCGGAGCCTGCCACTAGAAAACAAATGACCCTTCTACCTGATGAAGGAGTTAAGGGGCTTGTCGATATGTTTAGCAAGGGTTTAGATGAGTTTGACAACTTGAGTGTTAAGGAGCTTGCTCATAGGATCAACAACATGGCTGAGGGTGGAGAAGAGCTTCCCCGCGGATTTCTACAATTACAGAAAGAAATTTTACTTGCTAAGATCGATAGCGGGAACAGCAACAGTGGTAAGCGAGCACCCAAAAAGCTGTCTATTTCGGCGGAGCAACAGCGCGGGGACAGGATTACCGCGAACGATGTGGCAAAGTGGAAAGCGAGAGCGCCCGGGTTTTGGAAAGCGGAAATTCCGAAGCAGTCTAATAAACCGTCAGACGCGGAACGATCCAGTGCAGAAATGTATTTCTCCACATATCCTTCCAAGAAGTTTGTTACATTCCAACCGGGCGATGAGAATGAAGCTGAGTATACGGCTCCAATCGAGTTGTGGACCACCCTACAGTCGAATAAAAACAGAGAGTTTTCAGTCCAAGAAGCAGACAAATTACGTGACGCTTTATATGGCCTCAATACGTATGATTTCGAAAAGCTCGAGGCAAATGCGGTGTTGTTGGGCAATCACTATCGTTTGGTGGCTTAAAATTAGGAGGAAACTACTACGATTGCAGTACATATATTTATTTATAAATTTAATGAACAACTACACTGTAATGAGATGTTGGCTTTGCTGGCTTGACTGTCGAGGCATCGATGAACGGTGCATAATCACTTATCAACTTTGCTTTTTATGATTAGACGATGTGGTCTGGGATGAGAAGTTCGAGAGAGAATTGGAAATAGAATGAAGATAGGGTATCTAACATCTGCATTGACAATCTTGGAGTTTCGAACAAGCTATTAATATGGCAAAACCGGTGAAAACATTGAAGTAACCTGCGCTATACGGAACTGGTGCTATATGTTTGGTAGTTATCACTCACAGTAAAGCAGGATTTGAAAGTCATCCTTTATCCAGCCATAACTTGGTTTACTTTCGGATATCATAGTATTATGTATACGAGATGTTCTTTTTAAAACAGAAATTTCACTCATTCACGTTTGCAAACCCCCTGCTCCAGTCCCTCTTGCCCAACGGAACTCCCTCCATTCGCAAGATAGCATATGCCATTGCAACATGGAAATATATATTTGGCATATGCTTTAAAGTGACGAGTAATTTAACAGGTACCTCTACGGGGCCGGTATGACGCTGGATAGAAGTCATTCTTTCAGCCGCTTCGTTGACTCCCTCCTTGTCGGTTTCGTCTAGTTCCTTGAGAGCCTGGTCAATGCGTGCATGCATCTTCTCATACGAATTGAGATCCTCTTCGAGCTCTTCTTTCTCTCGCCCGGATAAATTCGCAGCCACTGCTTCGGCTGTAAATGTGGCGTAGTGGACTTGAAAGGTTAGGGGCTTCATATCCTCATGTAGTCGGGCTGTGAAAAACGCGGCTGAGTTAGGGTGCCTTTCCGCCTGGCTAATGATTCTATCGAGAGATCTAAGAGCGCCTTTGGCCATTACGACAGTTGAATCATACAGAGAGTCAGCCATGCTTATTCAGTAGGCGGAGATATGTTTATGCTAGTTACACGCGTGCAGTCAAGGTGCTGACGTAGGCGATCAATTCTGGCCACTGAGAGAACCGCCGGGCCCCGTAACCTATCGGAGTGACCTACATGAGCACAATGCCCTGATGAGACAAGCCCAGCGTCCTTCTGCCCCTGCATATATGTGGCTGCCAAGACGGTAAGAGTAATTTAAGCATCGGATTAACGGTGACGGCCTCTCTTTTAGTAGATCCCAGAGTAAAAAGACCTTAGCTTTACTAGTTTCTCAACAAACGGTCAAGAGGATGCCAAACTGTCGATCAATGGCGATAAGGTCTCGAGATAAGCAGAGGCAATGTAGGTGAACTTTATTTTAAATATTTTCTCGCAGCTGGCTGTGACTCTTTTATAATGCCAGAGTTTAGTGGTAATATACTGGCCATTTCACTTGTGGCATTGGTCGTGGTATTATCCACAGCCTTTGCTATTTTGAATAGCTCTCAACCCCGTCCTCCTGCACCGAGAAGGCAAGCTTCGGTGAATCTATGGACTCTGCTTGCGGCTGGAGCTACTGCTGCGGTCTGCCTGGTGAATGGGCTAGGAGTTTTCGATAGTTTGGGAATTGGGGCAGCGTCTGCTCCGATTTTGAATATAATATTCAAATCAATAGTTGGTATTGGGAGGAGATCAGAGAAGAAGAGGTCCGCTGTGGTGCAGTCCGGCGCGAGTCAATGACGAGATTCGGTGAACGAGAGCGATGGCTGGAGGGTGGAGTGCGGAGATGCACTCAATATTTATTAAATAGGTAGCCTTATAGATCTAGACAATAATGATAAAAGTTTTTGGGTGGCAGAGGTGTCCATGTGAGCATGTATTCATGGGTGGTTGTTTCATTCGACCTCAATTCAATGTACAAGCTATCTGGTTTGGTACTTTCGTTTTTTGGGTGCCGCTCTTCGTTTTATACGCAATTCCTGTTGCACATACAAGGAACGTCATACTTCTCAATCATCTATTCTCGTTGAAGAGTCAAATACATGCCTCGCTCTGGGCTTTGGCTTGCTCACACCTCTTCCTGAATTGACAACTCCAACCTTACCGGTGGAACCTAGAGGCGATTGAAACATCGAAGATTCCCCCAGCTTTTTCGCCTTGACCCCTTTGCCCACTTTCAATCCTTTCTTTGTAAACTCCTGCCATTTCATTTTATTGTTGTCTAGCAGTTGAGCTTGAGACGGCAAGTGTTTGACCTGTTTCTTGGGTGCGTCTGAAGTCTCGCCAAGACGGTTACCAGATGGTAGAGCGGGCTGTTCCGTTTGAGTCCGAGAATGGCCAGGTTTATATGCATTCTGCGTGAAACCAGATGAGTTTGTTCCTGACTTTTGTTTAGTGGGCAATGGCCGGATGCAGTCAGAGTTGATCGTTTCCACAGATTTGATGTCTTTTCTAGTAAACCGGACCGTATACAGAGGATTGTGGCTCGAACCAGTTACAGATGTGATCTTTGCTTGATAATACTGTTTATCTCCAGACAGCCACCGTGCCAGTACAAAGTTTCCCACTTCGTAGCGAACAGGCTTTTTGGATTCCAAGGCATGTTCCGGAGTATGTTCAAGTGCAGTGGAGGTACGTTCAGCAGAAGCACGTTCAGCAGAGGCACGTTCAACAGAAGCACGTTCAACGGAGTTCCGTTCTATCGAACTGCGTTCAGTATACCCATTAGAAGACTCTCTGGACAAAGACTGAGCTTTTTCCGTTTCATGTTCCAAGGGTTTATCCTCTGAAATGCCCTGGCTGATCGCCTGGCGCATCAAATCGATCAGATCTTTCAGTTCATCCTTGAGATTCAACAGAGATTCATTCCCTGGATCTTCTTGTAGACTTTCTACTACAGAGGCGAGTTGCGCTTCATATTCCTCGAGCTCCTCCGCACTCATCGTAGTTTGGTGAATGTGAAGATGAAAAAGACAAAGTGGGGAAAATGATGGGGGATATATCTGTGCAAAGACAGTCGAAAGTTCGGTATTACAGAGTTTATAAATTGTGTTTACAAATATACATACATGCCTACATTCTATCTATAAGACGTTCATTTTGAGCCTGCTTCAAGTAGTTCCCCGTCGGGTCTATACAGAGAGTCTACATTCGATTTCTGTCGGCAGTTCTGGGCTTGGCTCGAATGATGTTATCCACTCGTAATAACAACTCAGCAGCTTCAGACGCACTGGATACAACTGCTCGTTTCAGCTTGTAACTCTCAACGATACCCAACTCTCTCATGTCTGCGATCTTACCATTATCCAGATCTAACCCAGATGTGGTGATTCCATTGTACACAGCGGTTCGCAGTTTAGCCACCAACTCACTTGAATCGAACCCAGCATTGTCAGCAAGGATGGTTGGCAGTTGTCGCAGAGCAGTGGCAAAGGCCTCGACGGCAAGAGCAATTTTGCCATCTTGGTTCTGGGCAGCACTCTCCACGGCTTTGGACATGAGCATTTCGGCACATCCTCCTCCAAGAGTTGTTCGGGTCTCTTTGGTGCTTTGCGAGATTACTGACAGAGCATCGTGGAGTGATCGTTCAGCTTCCTCTAAAACTTGTTCAGTGGCTCCTCGGAGGACAATTGTACAAGCTTCACCGGCACCGACACCAGAAAACTTGATCATGGTGTCCTCGCCGATAATGACCTCCTCTATCAAGTCGCAGTGGCCGTACTTGACCAGTTCTGGGTGGTCAAAGGTAGAAACTACCTCTCCTCCGGTCACCAGGGCCAATCGTTCGACTCCTACAAAGTCAGCATGCTCAATACTGTTGATACCAGCATCGGTAAACAACTGTTCGGGCCAGTTGTAGATCAGCTGTCGGTTCACAAAACAGTTTATGCCGTGAGTCTTGATTTTCTCGACTTTCTTCTTCATCTTTTCTTTCTCGGCCTTTTCCAGCTCAGCCAGCTTACTGGTGGAATCGACTCTGAACTTGGCACCAAAGATCTTGACCTTATCAGTGTCCATTGATGTATTTGCAACCAGGATTTTGGCATTTTTGATCTGTTTAGGTTGGTTGATTCCGAACCTCTTGTTTAATATAAATCCTTCGTCCAAGTACGAGTCGCTCAGTTTGCCCCCCGCTTTCTTGATAATCTGGATCTGCTCGAGATTGGTACTACCTTTTAGTCGCAAAACAGCATCTACAGCCAACTTGGCGAAATGCTCCTTGTCTTGAGATAAAATCTTCGAGCTGAGAGTAGTTTTGGCCATTGAGATCAGTTCCTTTCTGAACGAGTCAGGGTTACCTGATGTGTCAATAGCACTCTTTTCCAGAGCAGTCAGCGCGGCCAGACTGGCCACTCTATACCCCTGAATAATAGTTTGAGGGTGAATCTTTTTGTCAATCAGCTTTTCAGCCTCCCGAAGCAATTCAGCGGCAAGAACAGTCACCGAGGTGGTTCCATCGCCAACCTCGTCGTCTTGCACCTGAGAGATGTTTACCAGCACTTTAGCAGCCGGGTTATTGAACGGAATTGATTTCAAGATGGTGGCACCATCATTTGTGACCAATGAGTCGGTGGTGGTCGACGATTGTAGCAGTTTATCCATTCCTTTAGGTCCCAGGGTGGTCTTGACTAAGTCTCCGACCGCAATTGCACCGACAAAAGCTGACAGTCGGGCGTTTTCAGCACGTTCCTCGACGACTTCATTTCCGAAGATGGGGACAGACTGGTTAGGATTTTTTTGTGGGCTCGATTCAGGTCTGAACGTACCATTGTTTAATGATCTAATTCCGTTGATAACACGCGTACGACCGAGAGATGTATTAAATCTATGAATTATCAGTTAATAAAATCGTGGAAGTTTCTGGTGGGTGGGCCCGATTGGGAAGGTGGAGATCACGTGACCACTTATATCGGGGTATTTTAGGGGCCGCGCGAAAGGGGTGTATATGCGATGGGTTTGCCCTGAAAGTTGGTGGATATAGTGTAATAGGAACTTATTGGTTGAATTGACCTTTTGTGGCAAGTTTACTTCTTATTTTGAACAAGGACAACAGCCTTTAATATAGAGCGCCGCACCGTACAGACGTGCGGCTTTAACTGAGCCTCACAGGCTGACAGGCTGAGCAGACGCTCTCATATTAATGAGTCTGCGATTGGCACGGGTGTAATTACACTGATAGTTTACTTACAGTTTACTCAAATCACTGACGGTTTACTTAATTCACTGACAGTTTATAATTGCAATTTAATGTTGTCTTTTCTGTACTCGCTAACTTACACTGACAGTTTACAATTGCAATTTAATATTGTCTTTTCTGTACTCGCCAACTTACACTGAGAGTTTACAATGTAATTTAACATTATCATTTCTGTACTCGGGTAACTTTCACTGACAATTTACAATTGCTCATATCTTTCTCTATAAAATAAATAAGCCACTAGTAAAGAATGTAGAAAAACACGACTTGTTCAAGCGACTCTTTCTATAGAATGTAAGCGACTGTTCTATGAAATGTCATATGGTTCTCGTTGACGTAAATACCTGCAATGCAAACATACAACAGCTTCTAGGTCTGAACCACTTAAGAACTACATTGACTTGTTTGAATGCTATTGACCCTGAACTTCATGATAAACTCTTACATATCTCTGTATACCATCTATAAGCTAACCTAAACATCATAGGTCTGCCCATCTTTAAGAGGTTCCACATTCCAGATAGATTCTGCATACTCGTTGATGGCTCGGTCAGAACTGAAAAATCCCATATTAGCCACCGCAGTAATGGTCTTCGACAACCAAGTATCTCTATCCTTGAAAGCCTCGTCCACTCTATCTTGAGTCTCCAAGTAAGAGCTAAAGTCGTCACTGACCAAATAATGATCACCACCCTGTCTAATAGAACTAATGAGTCCGTCATAGATATTAGCATCTCCAAAGGTACCTCGTTCAATGGCATCAAATACCTTTCCAAGCTTAGGATCCAACTCAATCCCTTTGTATCTATGACTGTATCGAATATCTTCCACGGCTTCGGCGAGATGGCCAAACAAAAACATGTTTTCTTCTCCCACCTCACGCGAAATTTCAATATTTGCACCGTCGACAGTTCCAATGATCAAGCCACCATTAAGAACAAACTTCATGTTACTGGTTCCTGACGCTTCCGTTCCAGCGGTAGAAATATGCTCGCTGATATCAGATGCCGGGACAATGATTTCAGCCTTGGATACATTGTAGTCAGCCACAAAAACAACCTGCAAAATATCCTTCACATCAGGATCATTGGATACGACCTCACTCACCGCATTGATCAACTTGATAATGGTTTTAGCCATATAGTAACCAGGAGCACTTTTTCCGCCAAACAGGCTGACACGAGGCTGCTGAGCTTTTCGCTTCTCAGGTGACATGGCCTTGAGTTGCAAATATCTATGAATAACCCCGAAGATATTCATCTGCTGTCTCTTGTATTCATGGATTCTCTTCACCTGCACGTCAAACAGTGCATCGGGGTTGATTTCAATACCAGACTGCGATTTAACCAGGGCCGCGAGTCGCTTCTTGTTGAATCGCTTGATCTCGTCCCACTTGGCTTGGAATTCTTTATCATGAGCCAAAGGTTCAATTTTTTTGAGAAGGTCCAGATTTTTCATGAAATCGTAGCTTCCCACCTTTTCTGCGATCAGAGCAGCCAACTTGGGGTTAGCTTGAAGCAACCATCGTCGAGGGGTGATACCGTTGGTTACGTTCATAAACTTGTCGGGTCCGTAATATTTCACAAAGTCTTTAAAGATGGTAGTCTGGATGAGCTCAGAGTGCAACTCAGCTACTCCGTTGACTTTATGTGAACCAACGATAGCCAGGTAAGCCATTCGAACTTGTTTGGGGTTGCTCTCTTCGATGATAGACATTCGGGACAAGAGTTCATAATCCTTGGGGAACTTCTTTTCAACGTTTTTCAAGAATCGGTAGTTGATGTCGTAGATAATGTCCAGGTGACGGGGCAGGAGGTTGCCCAACACGTCGACTGGCCATTTCTCAAGGGCCTCAGGAAGAACGGTGTGATTGGTGTAGGCAAAGGTGCTAGTCACGATAGACCAGGCCGTGTCCCAGTCCAAACGTTCTCTGTCAACCAAGATTCTCATCAGTTCCACAATAGCAAGAGTAGGATGGGTGTCGTTGAGCTGAATAGCCACCTGGTCGGAGAACTCACCCCAGGATCGTCTGGATTTCTTGAACCGTCGAACAATATCACTCAGAGAAGCAGCGACCCAGAAATACTGCTGTTTAAGTCGAAGTTCTTTGCCAGAGTAGAAATTGTCGTTGGGATAAAGCACAGCCGAGATAGTCTCTGCTTCGATTTGATCCTTGACCGCGTTGTTGTAGTCTCCCTCGTTGAACTTGCTGAAGTCGAACTCCACATGGGGCTCAGAGGTCCACAAACGAAGATTGTTGACCGTGTCGGTGTTGTATCCGGGGATTGGCATATCATGGGCCACGGCTCGAACCAAATCTCCGCTGACCCACGATTTGGTGGCATTCCCATCATCGTCGACGTTTTTGACAACGTGACCGTAAAACATGACATCTACGGCAATTTCGTGACGGGCAATTTCCCAGGGGTTGGAGTATGTGAGCCAGTAGTCAGGCTGCTCAACCTGGTATCCATCAACAATGTTTTGTTTGAAAATACCATACTGATATCGAATACCATAACCCCAACCGGGGATATCGGTGGTGGACAAGGAATCGATAAAGCAAGCGGCCAGACGACCGAGACCACCGTTTCCGAGACCTGCATCGGGTTCCTGCTCAAGGACATCCTCGAGTCTGAACCCAAACTCTTTAGTTCCTTCCCGGACCACCGGTTTCAGGCCACTGTTTAGCAAAGCATTGTCCATGGCTCGTCCCATCAGGAACTCCAAGGACAAATAGTAGACCCGCTTAGGGTCGGCCAGAGTTTGTCGCTGCTGGGTCTTGTTCCACTTGACAACCAGCGAGCTCTTCATAGCTCTGGCAGCTGCCTGGTACGCAGCCAATTCGTCGCAATTGTACAAGGATCGACCCAGAGTGGTTTCCACGTGGTTCACAAACGACTGCTGGAAACTCTCCTTGGTGTCAATCTCCTTGACAGCGAACTTCTTCCATTGCTGACGGCTGGCCAAGGGGATCACCGAGTCAATGTACTTGAGCTCTCGCGGGGTGATTCCACTCAAGGCTCTTCGATGTCGCAGTTTCTCTCGAACAGGAGCATCGAATTGAGTTTCACCAAATGGAAAGCTGCCAGCACCAGGCGACGACGGCCCGTACAACGGAGAAGTTGGCCCAGAGACCGAAGACCTAGGACTTGCACTTCCGCTCATTATTTTTTTGTTTCTCGGTTTTAGTTCGTTTTCGGGTCTGATAATTATACAAATCCGATCGGTGAGTGAAGTTGGACTGCAACAAGATTGGGACGTTTACTGCTTTAAATGTCCAGTAAAGTTTAAAACAAATCTATGGTTTTAGCACCGACTGACGTGACAAGACTGTAATTCTGGGATTTTTTTTAAAGTTTATAGAAGTGACGGGTCTTAAAGGTCCCACCAACCAGAGTCGGATTATTCTCAGGTTTCTGAGATCGGCGATGTTTGATAGTCGGAAGTGGGCGGAATGGCGGGAAGAAATAGTCGTTCGAGGTTTGTGTAACGGGGGAAACTCTCTATAAAAAAAGTAGAAAACAATAATTGCAGACAAAACAAATTAACAATGTTGAAAACTTTTGACAAGCAGCAAAGTCAGAATTTGCGAAAGACAAGGAACTTGGACTACAATGATTGATTGATTGTGGTTAATCCTAGCAGCAAACTGCAGGAAAAGTGGTGCGGTCCGATTAGATGATTGCAGGTGGACAAAGAGGAGGCGGGTAAGTGGGGGATTGGTTATAAGGCGTTTGTTGACAGGGCAAATTCAGTCAGGAGTGCTATTTTTACATGTCAAACTTACAGTGGAGAAATTAAGTTCTGCTGTGAAGATGGAGGAGCAATGGTGAGACGGAAAGTGGGAATGTTTTGATTCTAGTCATGATGATGATGATGAAGAGAGCAAAGCGAGGTCAAAACACTCACAGTACGGTCAATGGCTATAATAACTACACCAAAGTTCGGACGCATAAAGATTGATTAGAAACTACCCTTGTCAGCAGGTATTTTACCATGTCACTCCACAGTCTTTCCAGTATATCAACTCTCCTATGGCTCTTCAACTCCATGAGCTCAACACACTGGTATGCATAGCCTATTAACCACCTCATCGATAAGTCAATGCATCATGCAAGATAAGAATTGAAGATCTCGATGTACATTATGCAAGTCGATCAATCGCCTAAAATGGGTTCAACAATTAGAGAACTGAGTACTACACCTGAATTCACAATTTATATCCATGAAATATAAAAAGAACAGCGAAAAATGAGGGGCTGTTGCGCTTTACTGTGCTACAACCATTATTGCCTCTGAAAACTCTACCCGCTATGGTCTCACTCTCACCAGCGTACACAGTAGACCCTGAGCTACTGTCTCAGCTCTTTACGGTGAATACCACAATGGGCCCAGTACAGTACGGGTTCCCAGACTTTGACACCTATATGAATGCTACCCTTACCTACGGAGTGATTTTTGGAGTCCGGTTAGGCGCATTTTGCTGGACAATTGTGTCGCAATTCCTCTATAGCTCGACCTATAAGTCGACTATGTTCCTGATTACCATGACCTCGCTAGTCATCGCTTTGGTCCAGACAATTCTGTTTCTTGTCTATATCTACAGTCCGTTCTGTGACCTAGGGACGCACTTCACTTATTCGTATGCCTCTTTGACTGTGACAGATGTCAATGTTTCAGTAGCTGCGTCTGTGTTTGAAGTTTTCAGTGTTCTCTCGATCATGGTCAGCCTGATCTTCCAAGTCCGGAGTATCTTTAATGACAGTCCTCTACTCAATTGGGTAGTGACTATTGTCGTGGTGGGTGGGGCATGTATCCCTACCGCTCTAATCTGGATTTGGGCTCTTGTCATCAATGCCAAGTTAACGGTTAATCCTGATTACGCTTCAGCATTGGTCAGTATCCCCTGGGTGCTTAGTGCAACCGAGCCCTCTTTTGCTGCGACTATAGTTTTGGTCAGCTTTGTATTGATTGCAAAACTTTTGTACGCTATTATTCGCAGAAAACAACTAGGACTGACCCAGTTTGATGCCACCCAGATCTTCTTCATCTCTTTTGCTCAAACAATGGTCGTCCCTGCTATTTTCACGATCATAGACTTTACGCTCCCATCGTCAATTCCTACCGGCTTCAGCGCCTTTACCACCATGCTGGTAATCATTTCGCTGCCGATGACAGGAGTGTGGGCAAAGTTCAAGGTTATTTCTCCTCAGCCTTACCAAAAGAGAATGATTCCTTACTATGGAACCACAATTCCGACCAAGAGCCAACCTTCTCCTACTTTTTCGGGCACCACAAGGTCCCTCAGTGCAAAAGAACTAATTGATTCTTCTATTCAAGGAATGAACAATGAGAGCATCTCACTTAGCACTCCACGAAGTGCTGTACCGCCCAGGGACTTGACGTATGACGAATTTATTAATGGACATGTTTAGGAACGCTTTGAGGAACATTTGACAAGATGATTATGATACGTAGGGGGGTCTCTTTTACATTTAGGCTAGTTGTAACAAATTATAAGAAACTTTTAGTAAATTACACTATTGTACATATGCAAAGCTTTCATTCTACACTAGCCCCTACCAGATATCTCTCTGAGTAATATGACTTGAACCACCTCGCGTCGAAGAAATCCACTCTCTTCGAGATAAATAATCAGTAGCCAGGTACAGAAAAAGTTAACCAGATGATGCAACCAAAATGATCTCTGTATCCCAAAGACCAACGAGTACAAGCAAACGTAAACCAGCATCAACCGTGTAAACAGCTGCTGAGATAGAGCACTCATCCGTGGAATCATCCTAGATGATGCTATTCGCTCAGTCAGACATATTATAGGAGCAATCGCAAACAGGTTGTGATAAGATTTGAATGGCATAGTCCAATTCACACTCAAGTTGTGGGCCCACACGGCCAAGGTAGGAACACTGGCTGGCAAGATCCAGATCATCATCATCAAAATCGAGACAGTAAAATGGTAGAGATTGTGCATTGCAAGATCGCTATCCTCCACATTAGTAGTCGTAGTAATAGTATTAGAATTAATTGGGTCGTCGTTATCATTAATATTAGGTTTTTCACTGTCGTGGAGTTTGAGTTGTGAAGGGGCTTGTTGTAGTTGTGGTTGTTGAACAAGTTTGCTAATTCGGATTCTTCCTGCCGTCCTTATCCCCGCAAAGAATTGCACAAGGATGACCACAAGAATTGCAAACTGATATGGTACATAGAATGCGATTATCAGTAGTAGCAGTAGTGTCATTATTATTCTTCGAACGGACTGATCTTCCGCATTGCTGCCATGACTTTTGGAGAAAAAGTACCGGCTCCAAACGAGAGTCCAGGATAGTCCTTGAATCAAAACTGTAACAAGAGACAGAGTCACTTGGATGATTCCGCTGGAGACTACCACCAAAACAGGCCCTAGCATGAGCAGCTGATTCCTCTCAAGTCCAAGGAAAAACTTGCTTCGCCGCGTGCTGGTGAAGACTGACTGTGGTCCTTCCCGGATCGAGTAGTCAAGTGAAGGTTCAATAAAGTACAACAACTTCTCGATGAATGGTAGGTTGACTACCAAGGGGAATATTAAACTGAAAGCCAATACCCATGTTAGATAACTTTGCATAAATATCCGAAGACCATCTTGGAATCGAATAAATTCACTGGTTTTGGAATAAATGTCGAACTGGATGAGCAGCACTAGTGAAACAATAGCCAGAGGGAAAGCTACCAGCGAGGTTCGATAGTGCAAAGCCAGTCGCCTCAGAGTACCCCAGTAGTCGAGCTTAAACTTGAGCTGTAAGCCTTTTGAATTGGTGTCGCTGAAGATTTGTAAATGCAAGTTGTTGTAACTATTTTCATCCGACTCATCTCGAAGATTAAACGGCGTGAAAGGAGCGACGCCATGGAAGTTTATATAGAGCCGGCGATCTGGAACGAGATTGAGATAAAATTTTGACTCATAAGGATCATCGATGTACTGTCTCATGAAGGGCAAGAACTCGACCTCGTTCCCCAGATCCCCGCCACCAAAAATCTCTGCTTTGTACTCCAACAAACTGCTCCAGACCGAATTCAACGATATGTCAATCATGAGCGGTGGAGCTGGCGGCAGCTTGATCGATTTCGAACCACCTAACAACAGTTTCCAGGTACTGACTTTTACATCGTGGAAAACATTCTGATTTTCCTCGATCCCGGCCATGACGTATCCAGGAGTATCCAGGTCGTTTGAGTCGACAATGGCGATAAAATCGTAGTTTTTAAGCTCAGTCATATTATAATGAATATATGTAGTTGACGAGTCGATGGAAGGGGGCGACAACGGCAAGGAAGGATTGGCTGCCTTTGGAAGGCTACTTTGATCGGAGGCGATGTTCCGGCATATTAGTCCAGTCATTCTCTTCTGTGACCTGCTCTCACGGATATCCAGAACAGAAAACAAGGTGTCAGATAAGTCTCTTTCAGACGTTGGATACCGACAAGCAAGCGCATATGAGCCTTTTTCAAGATCCGACTCTAGATCATGGAGATTGCTAACATCGACAGTGCTGAACCGAGAGGGAGTCAGCAGAGTCTGATTGGTGATGAGTGTGAACGACAAACTGCTGACGTTACTCTGCTGAATGGACATGAGGTGTACTGATTTGCCCTTTGGTGAACCAAGCTTGTCGCTGCGAAACCGTCTACTGAGAGGTAGAATAGCCTTTCCAATATCATCTGTCAACAACAAAGTATCGGGAGACCATGCGAGACGGGACGATTCGCCAATTGTGTTTGCCATCTCCATGCCTGTCAGCAGGTGTTGTCTAAAACTGTTCATCCGATCGGGAAGTGATTTTGTTCTTGAAGCCGACCGGGCATCAACGATTTCCAACAGCGCCTTCACCACCACCTGCCTTAGCTGGTCGCACCACACTACAGCCTGGTGATCAATACCAGACCACACGGTGGGGATTGAGTTTGTAAAAACGGAGAACCCGTTTGATGGAGGAACAAACGACGACACACCACCGTGGTCAGAGGCAATCATTTGATCCAAACCTCCACCGGTAATGGAAATTAATGATACGTATGCAAGGGGGTTTCTTCCAATAAGCTGTTGCGAAAACGATTCTTCCCAGTATCGGTTTGTAGACTCGTAGATCCCGACAATATCTCTGTCAAACGAAGTTGGAGGTTGTGTGTGCGGGGCAGCAAAAGTCAGAATCGTGTTTACAGAGTCCCTCCGGTAATTAGGCATCAAGAACATGGTTCTGGCAACCATACCGCCCATCGAGTGGCCAATGAGTATGACCGAGGTGGGCAACGGGTACTGTGAATTATGAGTGGCCCGACCATTGAGATTACGATGGAATGGCCGACTGTAGAGGGAAAGAACGTACTCAATGGCATCATTGACGTATTCAGCCTGATCGAGCATAGCCTGGCCGTCAAAAGCCGTGAGGTCTTCACTGAAATCCGCAGTGAAGAAGTCCAACCCTCGTTTATAGTTATCCTTGGAGCCGTCGTTGTCCAGCCAGGCCGTACGCAGAGCTTGATACTGAGTTGCAGCTTCTGCAGCAAACGACCTGACCTGTTTATAGCTCCCGGCGTTTCCCGGAATAAAAATGACAGGCACTCCGTTGAGGTCAGACTCCGAGTCTACGTTCTGCTCACGGTACAGATACAAGGAATACTTTGAGGATAACCGAGTGTGATTGGTGTCTAGGCCAGTCAATTTCGTGTATGACGGACTCATGTAAGACATGTTACACAGCCTCGACTCTGAGTATGGCGACACGTACGAAATGATAGACTGAGCTAGGAATGCAATGGTGAAGAGAGATATCACGAGTGACAGCCATATTGACGATTTAGGCCGTTTTTGTGCTGGTCCCGACGAGGACCGATTGTTATTATTTTGACGAGGTAGAGGTTGTAATGCATTGGCGGGTGACGTAAAGTAGTCTATGTATTCGAATATCGTCTCCGATACATCCTGGTTGTTGCTGTGAAGACTACTGATGTTATCATTTGGAGGAGTTTTAGATCTTGAGACTCGACTCGACACATGGGCGGCGTCTTTTGGAGATGAGGATAATGGTTGTGCAACGTCGTCGGCATCACCCGGTGACGAGGACGGCAGCGGCCGTTTGGAAGGCGACGACCCTCTTCTTAAATAAGAATCTGGCTGTCCAGAATCTTGATTCTTGTTAGCAATTGACCGAATTCAGGCAGCAGATCTCATCAAACGTATATAACTAGTCGACGCGAGGTCAATTGAAGAGTACAATGCAGTATGGTCTACCATGCACTAGTTTACAGCTGCTATCACTAATTCTAAAGCAATTCTTTTGCAAACCCTTCTTTCTTTCCATGCTCAAAAAGTCATTAGGTTTTCGATCGCACAGCCTTAAAAAAACAACTTACCTCCATATAACTCATCAACACTTAAATCAACTTGACATCCCAAGATATATAAAGTGTTTTTTTTACTAATTGGGTTTTAGTACCTATGTAGAAATATAATGCTCCACCTTTTTTCACAATCGCCAGTTGTTTTATGTTATCGCAGGGTCGGTTCTCTCCTGAGACGACGATATCGCTAACTAATTCGTTATTATAATTTGTGATTATTGAATATTCCCGCTTAGATAATCCGGTAGGTCCTCTTTAAACGAGCGTGGGGACGGGGGCAGTGTGAATTAACGGGTGACGACACTGTGCTATAGTCGGGGGGAGAAAAACACCAGCTTATGTTGTACGTAGCGAGTGTATGTGTGCAGAAAGGATTACTACTAAATTAACTTGGAACAAACTAGACCAAACGTTAAATGTTCTACTCTACGAATCGAGAGGGATTTCTTTATAATTTTTTTGGCCTGTCATAGGGTTTGGGCGGGTAACGATTTTCGGCAAGGCGCAGACAATGATGACATAAGATGAAGACATAAGGAGGTGTCATAAAGAAGACTTAGGCTATGACATGGATTATAAGGGTTGAAAGGGTCGTTGTAAGAGTGCAATGAGACAAGGTTACACATGTGTATGTATCTATTATGTTATTTAGTTGGATTTTCTTACAGGTTTTCACACTAACATGGTCCTTTTCCTTTTGAGCCAGATCCAGGGACATTGCATGAAGGTACCCAAATAGGAAGGTTAGGTGCATTAGTATATGCAAGCCCAACCGGTTCAGGAAATTGACGAAACTGGTGTATCCTTAAACCTAGAAATCACATAGAGAGATTGTGGAGTAAAAGCCGAGAGAACAAAACTAATTGACGGGTATTTGAGGTGACCACATTATCTATTTATGTTTTTCTTCGTACAGGAACAACTAATCTCTGTGTAAATTGTTGTCATGGGCTACAGATTTCACAGCAACCTTGGAATCGAGCGTATACGGCTAAACTAGAGAGCCTGTAATTGGTCCAATCTGTGACAGCAGGTGAGAGCAAATCAAGCGAGACAAGGACAGGAGAGCACGTGGAAGGGAAGAAGTAGATGAATGCTGCAGCACGAGCAAATGTATACTTAAGAAACAACGGATAGAACAAAAAAGATTTTGACGGACTCGAAGTTAAACTAAATCAATTGCAGGTAACTTTACCAGCCACTGGTATATTTTATTTTGTTCGTGATTTCCGGATTATCACCACACTAATAAAGATTGACGGTTAATTGAAGTAAGGGTTTTGGTAAGTGATACTCGGTACTGAGTCGAGAAAGCACGGCGTATTAACTGTAGTTACGGTCCACTAAGTAAAGTATGATATCGACTACAAGGGAGATGAATCATTACTATAGATTGAAAAGGGACTCTAAAACAAAAAGGTACATTTTGCCGCGGCATGCTGAATGAGCATGTACTTTTTAATATATGGCCACTGTGAAATTGTCTACCATTCTAACGGGTTTCGCTAGAGATGACCGCCAAGAAAAGATCGGCAACTTTAATGCGCTGATCGCCAGTGCGCTGAAAAATGGGCCAATTCACCACGAACCAGCCGGAGCAAAAGACCACAAAAGACAAAAAAAAAGAACTCCTCGAAGAAAACAGTAAATAATATACCTATTCAAGGTGCTCAGTTCACTAACTAATCATATAATATACTAGAGTACACCATTACACTGCAATTCATACGGTACAATCTGTGGATATCTAATCAAAGCTCGGACGTCAACCTTAAAACCATGCAAATTTACCATACTGTAGATATACTCTAGTACTGTACCGTATAGTTTCTCATCTTAGATACGGAAGTCAGGTACATAGTAAAATAATTACTTGGTGTATACGATGCCTACCAGAAAAATATGCTGGGCATCCAATTATAACTGAGACATTTTCAATGACATGTACACTGTAACAAAGTAACATTTCGCGTGTATACATGTACAGTGCTTTCAACGTACCAGTCACAACGCCGTATTTCTGTATGTACAGTCGTGTAACGGTGCCTATCACACATTAATAGCTCTCCTAGCTTGGCATGCGCTATTTTAGGACTGACACTTACTCTCAATAATGCCGTTTCTCACTCGTCACTGAGAGTAAATTATTACCATTACGTCAGTTGACTCAGATCGAGAAAAACCACACAGTATAATGTATCGAATCGTACAATAATCAATTGTAAATCTTCATTATCATCAAATCCATCGTTTATAGTTCACCAGCCTTTTTGATTTTTATTTACTTTAAACATTCTTTTAAGATTTCCTATTATTCGACCCCTTGAACTAACCGCGTATAGAGAACGATCGTCAAAGTCTGCATAAGCCTTGCATATTGATACGCGTCAGATTTACTGTGTTGGCGCGTGAGCTGATGTTGATCCTAAATAGTGTTAAATTTAGATGGAACAATATAACAATAATAACACGAACAATAGTGCACAGACGGTCTCAGTTTGAAACAGAGAGGCAATACTGTCCAGGCACAGCCTGCCACTCGTTTGTTCACTTAGTCTCGATCCACTCCATCCATTTTTACTATAGTTTTCCCACTAAGTAGTCCACACCACCTCCTTTTTCGAACCCCTGATATTCCAAAAACAGTTTGACGATCCGACGATCCGGGAGATCCCTATGACGATCTCACGATAAATCCAGCCCCTTGCTCGACATAAAACAGCTGTTAGTACTGGCAGCAGTAGCCCTGGGCAGAAACTACACTATAACACGCTGCATTCCCATCTGACCCCTGGACTCGTTCTGTGCTGTCTCATAGTCTCATACGTGGTGTTTGGTGCATTAATTCTGCATACCGTTTGATTCTAGGGGTTGAAAAAAGCTCTATAACATAACGATCTTTGAGACACAATTTGAACGTAGGAGACAGGATTGGAATTGAGTGGCTTGTTAGGCGGTAGTACATACTTTTTATCTTTCATCGCAAGCTCTTTCTCTTCTTCTCCAATTATACTTTGTTCTCATCATCTTTTAATTTTTAATTGACTACTACAACTTTTGGTTGTCCGTACACTCCCTTCTCTCATATTACAGCGTACAGCTAAACGCTGCACTTGCCCACCTGCTGCCCGTTTGTTTCAGCTTTTTTCTTTATACGGTACCTGCCCCTCTCCGCAGTACCACAATTGGGTCTCTCTCCTTGAGCAGCTTTTTTTGGGTGCAGAAGATTTGAATTTGCTCTCTTCTTCTTCACAAACATACACCCATATCACACACTCACGCTCGTTTCACAACCTTCCTTTCTTCTTCTCACACCTCCTCCACAATGTCCTGGCTGACGGCATTCAGCAGTGTCGCCAGCTTGGCCGCTGTGTTAGCCTCGGTCCAGGCAGTCCCACAGCTGAGTTATCCTATCAACCAACAGCTGCCGCCTGTCGCCAGGTACGGCCAGGAGTATTACTATCAGTTCGCACAAGATACATTCACCACGTCTGATAACAATCTAAATTATTCAATCTCTGACAACCCGGACTGGTTGAGCATAGACTCTTCGTCGAGAAGTCTGTCGGGAACCCCGTCGGGCACGGGCTCGCAGACGGTGTCGTTTGTTTTGAGTGCCACGGATTCTACGGGCTCTGCTCAGACCACGGTGGGATTGTTAATCGTAGACTCGCCAGCACCCGAAGTGAACTCGGCGGATTCTTTGACCAGTGTGTTGCAAAACTCCGGTTCTCTATCTGGAGACAGTAGCCTTGTGCTCACTCCGGACAGCAGTTTCAATATCGAGTTTCCCAGCGACTTTTTCGTCTCGGAAGCTTCGCTGGACATTTCATATTCAGCTGTCTCAACAGACGGACATGCTCCTCTGCCTATCTGGTTAAATTTCAACCCAGACAACATGCAGTTTACCGGAGTGGCTCCTACTGTCACCTCGGATATTGCTCCGTCCAAAGTATACGGTGTTAGCTTGATAGCCATTGAACAGCAAGGCTATACTGGGAACCAGATCTTATTCAACTTGGTTGTTGGAGCTCGCCAGTTTACCACCAATGTCACAAAAACCGTGGTAAACGCAACTGCAGATAACCAGTTCAAGTACTTAATTCCGCTGTCTGAGATATTCTTGGATAACCAGCCAATCCAACTGGCCAATATTTCGTCCATCACTCTCAATGACTCGAGCGTCTCTTGGTTGCAAGTGGATGCTTCGAATGGAACAATCACTGGAAATCCTCCTAGCTCATTGAACTCCACCACTCAGTACTACGAAGTAACAGTGGCAGACTCGTACAACGACACTATTTCGTATGAGTTGGTAGTTCAGATTGGTGCTGCAAACGATACGCCAATTTTCAAGTCGAGTTCTCTCGATGCTGTCAATGCCACTCAAGGAAACTATTTCCAGTACAGTATCCAGAAATTCTTGGTAGACCAATCCGCGAATGTCAGTGTCAGCGTGTCACCTAGTGAAAGTTGGATAAACTATCACGCTGAGAACTACACATTCAACGGTGTGGTCCCCAGTTCCTTCAAGCAGGCTGACATCACTGTGACCGGGTCGGACAATGGCCAGACAGAGCAGGCTTCGTTTGAAATTCTAGGAGTTGCACCCAAACCTAGTGCCAGTGCAACTACTACCAGGGCAACTGCCACCGCCACATCATCTACTACTCCCAGTGCAAGCCACATTGCTGCTGCTTCCTCCACTCATGGAGTATCCTCTCGTACTATCGCTATTCTGTGCGGAGTTTTGATCCCCTGCTCTGTTCTGGCCGCTCTCATTCTGCTCTTCTTCTGCTGCAGAAAACGACGATCCGACAATTCTGAAAAGGACGGCAGCATCCACGGAAAAGAAATCTCCAAGCCTATGCCTATTTTGGCCGACATTGAAAAGGGTAAAATGTCTCCACTTCCTTATCCCAGCCGATCTGGAGCAAGTTCTTCTGCTACTACCACCCCTGGTACTGCAGTTGACACTCCCGATGACTTCAAAGACGCCAGAGACGGTTTCGACTGGGATTCTCCCCACAAAGTGTCTGAGTTCAATTTCCTCAAAATGGATAGCGACAGCCATTATCATGAAACAGGAGATGAAACTCTTGGATCAGATGGCCAATTGAGTCCTGCTGCAGATTCCTCGTATCAAGGTAGTGGCCCAGAAAGCCGACCTCCGTCTTCCAATATTTCCGCTCAAGACGCTGCCGCTGCCGCTGCCGCTGCTGCTGCTGTTCCTCGACCACGGAATTCGTGGCGACAAACAGACGGATCCGACAAACGGTGGCAGGACCACCAATCGCTCGGTTCTTTGGCAACCATCTCCACTGATGAATTGTTGACCATGAGACTCGTTGACCGAGACAGTTACGGTACTAGCAACTTAGGAACAGGATCGCGAGGCAGTGCGGTGTCTAGAGATACGTACATGGATCCTACTCGATCAATGATTTTGAGTAACAGTCCTCGAGAGTCGATTGTTCCTCCTCTTCCGTCCGAGTTCCAACATGGTTCGCCAAACATTCGACCAGTTGGATCTCACTCGTCTACTCTGAATTCAATCGGCCATAGCAAAGACAACTCGGTCTCCAATTCTTCGGATGATTTCATGGAGCGACGAGGAGTAGAGATTCCTACAACCATCGGCGAGCGAAATGGATCGTCAAAGTCGAACTACACTGAAGATTCATTCAATGCAGAGCATTACCGAACGGCTAGTTCTGGTGATGATTTCGACGAATTGGAGCACTCAGAACACGAGTACGATATTCGACCATATCGAAATTCGCGGGGCCAGCTTACGTGGAGCAAAGTAACTACGAGTGACGATGAATTCGAGAGTGGAGACGACGCCACGGACATGGAGTCTGATTTCAATAAAATGAATAACAGGGATAGCAGACGAGACACTGCGAGAATAGTGGATTTCACAAGTGTCCGGAATGCTAATTCGTCGCAAAGCGGGTCGTCTGGATTGAAAAATGGGTCATCAGCTGAGCTGGCGTTTCTGTAATTTACGAGTTTAACGATGTCATGTATTTTTATCATTAATATTACGGAGTTTACAAGACCAAAACCGACTGGTACAGTATACCAAAGTAACAGTAGCAGTGCTAAACAGCCTGGTATATATGATATCGCGAAGATCAAATTGTATACTAACTAAAACAGGAATCTAGCCGATCCCAAGTTTATCCGACCCGCTTTAAATATATAAAGGGTCGAGCTCCCATTTCAAATTTCTCCTTGTGACCATCTGGTCACAAAGCTAAAAGTCAATTGCTGCTTTTTCTTTTGTTTCTGATCTACGAGAATGAAACAACTTACTGCTTTGTGAACTTTGCTCCCTAATTAAGATTGTAGATACTCAAGTCCCGTAGCCTCTGCCTATTAAGGTTTTGGGACTAGATATTCACTCAGTTCCTTCGCTAATATTAATGCTAAGATATGGCTTACTGTCGTCGAAGTATTCCACACCATATATTGCGTGGATAAATAATCTGCTAAGATTACCTGCTAGGATTTGCATTCGACTTGTATCTTTGTGATACAAAGTCATCTTCTGTTGAAAGTTCTTTATTTCCAAAACCAAATACGGAAACCGGATACTCCATACTCTTTGGCCGTTTCTGCCACTGTAGTTGGAGACTTTGCTATATAGACTGCTATGAATTGCTAGACATCAATTAAAATAAAACAAACTATTCCCATAGATCCCTTCACTGAAATAAAACACAACTTAAATATATATCTGAACTTCTCCATCTTTTGTAGCCGCCGCTCGATCGGCAAATCACCCTTCTCCTCATCTCCTTCCCACGAAGCTGCCCTATTGGAAAACTGTCAACTTAACGTTTAGTGTCTCACAAATCCTTTGAAAACTGGAGATAGACTAGACGCACTTAGGATGAACCTATTCGGTTTGATCTCATTTGTCTCCCTTGTGTCAATTGCAGTTGGCAAAACCGTGGGAGACGATGAATCCCCAAAGGCCGCTGATTACTATGTCTGGGGTCTGCCGGGACTCGATCCTAAGGAGGCCAAGTTCCATGAAATGCACGCTGGCCATATTATTGTAAAGCCTGAACACCATGGATCATTGTTCTTCTGGCATGTAGCATCGCAGTTTGTGGTGGATGAACCACGAACAATTATATGGCTCAATGGCGGGCCCGGATGTTCGTCATTTGATGGAGCCTTGATGGAAGTAGGACCGTACCGTATGAAGGATGCGGATACTTTGCAAGACAACCCGGGTGCTTGGAATAAATTCGCAGATTTGTTATTTATTGATCAGCCAGTTGGAACTGGTCTTTCCACAATCGATTCAGACAGTTATGTCGCAGATCTGGACGAAATGGCAAGTGACATATTGCTGTTTTTAGACAAATATTTCACTATGTTCCCGGAAAAGTTGAACTCACAGCTCTATATTGCTGGTGAATCGTATGCCGGTCAGTTTATCCCCTATATTGCCAAGGCTATGTTGGACAGGAACAAAAAGGTTGTGCCGGGCCAGCAAAGCCCTCCATTTAGCTTTGACCTGAGAGGAATTATTATTGGTAATGGCTGGATTGATCCCGTACAACAATACCTGTCATATCTGCCGTTCTCCTATTCCCACGGCATTATTCAGTCGGGATCAGAGTGGGCCAACCAGGTCGAACGGGACCACACCGCATGTGTCCACGAGATTCAGAGTATGGAAAATGCCACAGTTGCGATTACGTCGTGCGACACAATGGTCCAAAATATCCTCAAAGCCACGAATGAAAAGACCGGGTCATGTTTGAATGTCTATGATGTGAGATATACAGATGTATACCCCGCATGCGGTATGAACTGGCCGCCAGATTTGAAATACATCACACCGTATCTACACAGGAAGGACGTACTTGCAGCTCTGAACAGTTATCAAAATAGCGCCAAAGGTTGGGTGGAGTGCTCAGGTCAAATAGGTGATGCGATAAGAGCTGGATCATCCCCACCGTCTGTTGAGATTCTCCCTGAATTGCTGGAATCTATAGAAGTGACCATGTTCAATGGAGATCAAGACTTTGTGTGCAATCATCTGGGAAATGAGATGCTCATCGATAAACTACACTGGAAAGGTGCGACGGGATTTGGTGATGGGGTCACTGCAACAGAGTGGAATGTGACGGGACAACCGGCTGGATCTTTCACTAGCGCAAGAGGTTTGAATTATGTTGTCCTGTATAATAGTAGCCATATGGTTCCCTACGACAAACCAGCGGCTGCCCAGAATATGATAAACTCCATATTAGGGCTGAAAGACTGGACCAGTGATGACGACTCTACCAATGTTAGTCCTGAGATTGGATCCCCGAAACATGATCTGCCGCCATCAGGCTCGAAAGCTGACAAACTTGTGAGCGAAGCAACTTGGAAGGCATACTATAGAGCAGGAGAAACAGCTCTTGTGGTTGTAATGATTACGGTCTCTGTGTTTGGAGTGTATCTGTGGAGAAATCGTCGACAAAGACAGTTAGGCGGCAATCCTGGAGCAGGAAAGAGCGACCTTTTCCTGTCATTCGTAGGAGGATTGAGCCGTTGGAAACCCAAGAAGTCGTCTCGCCAACGAGGGACTTATACAGGACTGCGGTCTGGTAGTCGTTTGTCTCCGACACCCGAGGCGGAAGAATTGTACAATGCTAGCCCATATTTGGAGAGTGGGTCTGAACTGGAGGAATTAGTTGTTCCTGAACCAGAGGAGGAGGTTTAGATGAGATATATGTTACCACCGTCTATAGATACTAGACCATAGCGATAATTGCTTCCTTAATACTACGTCCTTGATACCGAAAACATTAGGTTTGACTTCTGTCCCTGATTAAATTATGCAATTACTATTTATTACCACTACTCAGATACAACACTCTGGGTGGTATCCTTTGAGTATCGCTCCTGAAAGAAATCAGCAGTGTCTCGTGCCTTTCTTCGCCCCTCCAGGTACTCCATCATTTCGTTGTAGGTCTGGGGAAGTAGTTCTAGTCCCTGGACAGGAACAAAGTACGAGTAGGTGAACTGCCCAGTATCAGTGGTAGTTCCATGATCCAAGTTTCGAACAGTACTGTCCACTCGAATTTGAATCAGAGTCCCAGGAACCTCGCTGGTTACTGTACCACTGGGACTCTGGGTAGGAATACTTCGCTTGGTGTCTTGAACATATGCTACAGTTGCAGTTAGATACAAGACTGAGCCAACTGGAACTGGATTGCGGAACGTGGTAGAGTCTAGACTGACGTATCGCGGCTGGCTATGAGAAAATGCAGCAGCACAGGCATAAGCCAACTCAAAAGTCTGTCGGAGTAGGTACCCACCAAAAATCATATAAGAATGTCGGTTTCGATACTGAGGCTGCATGATAGAGGTTGAAAAGACTCGGGTGTCAGACATGGGGATAACGGTACTAGGTTTGGACTCTGGGTGTTGGTCGTAGTCTTTCTGTTTAATCCACATGTTGTGAACAAGCTTAGCTTCTTCTTCAGAAGGAGGAGATAGTTGCAATCCTGTCTGCAAAGCGGCAATCTTTTTCTGATTGTTAAACTTTTCAGCTCTTACAAAGTCAAGTTCCTCCTGTTTGTTTCTGGGGACCAGCATGTTAATGGGGAACGCCTTTTGAGTTTCTGGGTCTCGGGCTACAAATGTAAAGTTTGCAGTCAAAAATACGTCCTCATCCTTGATATCCGATTCTTCCAAGATCTTATCTTGATCGAGTTCTTGTCGGTGAGTTGCAGCCTTGATAGTGATCTCCATTGAACTTCGCCCAGTCCACGTAACACTACCGGATAAGGTGACATTACAGCTGGAAATATCATCTAGTCTCTTGAGCATATAGATTCGGTCTACCGAAGCGGTGACGATGACCGGTTCGGCCGGAGAACAATGCCGATAAGCAATGACTCCTGCTAGAGCGTCTAAATCCTGGAAGATCTGCCCAATTCGCAGTCTTCCAGAAGCATTGATGTACGCGTCCATGAACCATGGATCGTCTTTAAATGGAAGAATTGCATAAGTGAACGAATCGTCTCTGCTTCTTTCTACTCTCTCTCTCGTCTTAACCGCAGTATAAGAGTACGTGAGAGAGGCCGGTGGTTTCTCAGTCGAGCCCGGATGGGACTCTTTCCACTCCTTTTCGGCTTTTTCACGAGCTCGCAGAGCCGTGAGCCAGGTAGTGGTTCTCCGCATGGGAGAAATTGAGGACTGAGAGGCCACCGGCTGAAAGAGATGCTGTTCGTGATCGCTGTGAGTCGACAATCTTGCTAAGGCTGCGAGAGCTGAAGAAGACAGATATCGGGAGTTACCTAGAGATTTACTCAAGGAAGTGCCCAAATAGAGCGGTTGTGCCCGGGCAAGGAATCTCGATGTCATTAGCACAGAAAAGAGGAAAAACAGCAATTATATATGAAGGAGGTTGGGTTTCACTAGTATTAATAAAGAAATTTTAGATGCAGATGGGTCAGCCGTGCGCAGCGTTGATCGCTGCTTCGGAGAAATTTTTTCGGAAAATTAAGGAGAGAAGAAGAGTGCACAGGGCAGGGATCTGAAGGAAAGTAAACAAAACGCAGAATAGGGTAGTTGTAGGAGCTTTGAGGTGTTGAAGCGTGAGACGAGGGGTGTGAGTGCTGGTGTTGAAGTAGGTGTAGGTTGGCTAGTTGAAACATAATCTTAGCTTAAATTGCACGTTTTTGAGATTTTCGGTGACCACTGGCCAAACCTTTTGGCGTAGTCTTTAGCTGGTATACTACGTAGTACTATCGCGCATTGTGCGGTTGTACCGTGTGTAGGGCTTCGTTGCTAGGCTGATTGATTAATGACATGTTAATAATTAGGATTGCTCGCCGCAGTGTGGTGGCTGTAATGTGAGTCCGTTACAACCTGTACCCCTACCTGGTATACTGTCAAACGGTTCACCTTGTAGCTTGACTGTATCGATGTTCATTGAACCTTGCTGAAAACTTGAGCCCACTGCTGAAAGGTGTCCTGATTTTGAGGTTCCTCGTCTACAATAGTAAATGCTTAGATGGCACTAGTGCACGATAAGATGATTGCCGCACATAATTATGCACTGATAATGCAGATGATGCATATTTCAGAGGTGATATATTATCTGACGAATTGGACTGAGAATCTATTATAATGTTCGAGAGGTATAGAGGTATGATGCTGCAAGCATACGATACTGGTTATTAGCTTGACTTACAGTTAGACTAGTAACGTTTTTATGTGACAGTACTGAAAAAAATAATATGATCACCATTGTAATAGATTCTTGAATGATTGTAAAATGGAAATGTTGTTGATGCTAATTTTAAAAATACTTGGCTGGTTAACAAGTCCGCTCTGGTATGGAAACAATAGTGGAAAAGTGAGGAGAAGGTTGAATTGTCGCCTTGGCTTCGCATACAATAAAAGAGAGTGAACACTTAATTAAATAAAAATTATGCGAACATTACAGTAGATAACAGGAAGATTTCATCAGTCTTAATTTAAAATAAGTGAATACGGACAAGGTCTGAATGTAGAATCAAAAATACTATAGGCCCCTACGGGACAATTTGGCAAACTTCCGGCTCTCTTCACTGTAGCAGTCTTGCCGAGCCAAAGATATGTCTATTTCTTTTTTTACATCAACACTGTAGGTCTATGCCGGCGGCTATAATTTGAAAAAATTCTAGACAAATTATGAGATAAAGTTGGTAGCGAATGAGATCCGAGTGTTGTTGAGATTACTGGTTCAACTCCAAAATTTGTAGAACATCATTTCTCGATAAATATTAGAGCAAAGGCTCCAGGGCTCAGCCAGCCAGTTCACTTGGGACTCTACTCAAATTATTACGCAATATACCTATAACTCGGACGTGAAAGCCGACTCCGACTGACCACCCCGAGTAAAGAAAAGCTATAGGTCGCATCACCCATCGACGCATCACCAATTAAGTCAGACACAGGTAGATACATTCAGACATATGCATTTAACTGTAGTAACAATCTACATAACACGACACAAACGTTTCAGAGTCACCAACTATAGTTGATATATACGCTCGCTAACTAGACACAGTCAATTACATGATGGAACTACTATATGAGATTGTACTCATCCATGTAGTTTTGTATATACTGTAGTGTTGGTATCCCCGCATTTCGAAGTACGAATACCTATAGACTGTCCGACCCAGATCTATTCCACCACCTTCATCACACCATCGATGCGCATGTTGAACAATTGGATCTACCGGTCTACACGTGTAACTGGCAGGGAAACATGTCAACAGAGATCATGTATGTACGCCTCACGATATTAATTTAAGCTATAGGTCGATCTGACACGAATATGGTAATTAGCTTTCGCACTGTGAATGGTCAACTACTTACATGTAATAGAGTATAGTAGTGTATCACAATGCATTGTCACGCTACTATAGCAATACATACAATTAAGGCACAGCAATAACAATCGTCAGCTCAGTACCAACCAATCACCTATAATTTTCTTACTTTGCTCTCTCTACCGGGCTGTCACTTCATTTGCTGTCTCCAATTCACTATGAAAAGATTTTCTCATCACATTCCGCGGAACCCCCTCAGCCTGCAGGTTCTAACGCACTGATCTTCATTTACTATTTGGCGTGCTAACTTTATCTCGACCGATGTCCCCATATCATTGCCTATTCCATACCTGTCCCCGACATCACGTGCCATGACGATTTCTCAAGTTTGTAATTTGTAATCCGCCGAAAACGGGGACCTAAATATTTGCTGCTGCTAAAACGAGTCAGATCCATTTAAGCGGAGTTTTGTTTCTTTCACAAGTTTTTGCAAGTAGAAAAGGAAAGTTTGCAAAATAAACGCAGCAAACCAGGAAGTTTGAAAAGAAGCCGTATTTGAGTCTCGAATAGAAACCAACCAAGATATTCCTCGTACTCAAACAGTGACCTTATATACAATCAACCATAACCCGGACAGATCACACAACCTCAGCCGAATTGTGAATTTTAAATCTTTTGGTCCCGCGAACAGACATTCCGACCATTCATTGAGTAACTTGATATAGTACTTTCATTATACGACAATTGCCCAACATGTCCAAACAAAGAGACTTGAACGTCTCGCAATTTATTGCCAACCTGAACTCGCTGGAACCGGTGGACTTTCCTACCAACCAGCCAAACCATGAGGAGGAACTGTCGATCTTCTCCAACACCCATTTCTTTGACTTTGACATGGGTCGGTCGACCAACATCGCTGCCACTGTAGATGACCTGCTTATGCAGCAGGAGAAGCAGCTCCAGAACCCAAAGGGGAAGAGCAAAGGTGACCATGACATTGAACACGGAGCAGAAGGCAGCATGATGCCTCTGGACTTTGACACACTGCAGCAGTTTTCGCTGTCTGGAGACCTGCCACTCTTCAACCACCACGCCAGTGGGTCTGGTATCGCTACGCCGTACCATCAAGTCCAGGCTGGGCCGTCGTCATCTTCCTCGACGACTCCCGCTCAAAACAATAACGTCCACAGCAGTCTCCATGACAGCCTGCATGACGATCTGGAGTCGTCTGCAAAGAGGCGCCGTCTGACTTCTGGAAGTGCTTCTAGCAGCTTGAGCGGCAGTGCAGGGAACTCAATCGACCTGACTGGAGCAGACACCCCAAGAGGCTCCAATGTAACTGCTGAAGAGGACAAGCGACGAAGAAACACAGCTGCCAGCGCTCGATTCAGAATCAAGAAGAAACTGAGAGAGCAGGAAATGGAACGCATTGCCCGAGAAATGCAAGAGAAGATCCAGCAGCTAGAAGGAAAAGTCACACAGCTTCAAATGGAGAACAGATGGCTGCGCAATATCGTGGTTGAAAAGAACGAAGCTAGAGACGTTTCTGAGCTCCTAGACCTCAAGAGTCGTATAATAGCGTCTGCGGACCCACTAGTCAAGTCTGAAAACAAGTGATCTTTGACCTGCCCTGGTGCTGCTTGCAGCAGTGCTTGCCTTCCGGTGGACTCCTCCGGAGAGGGTGGGCCCCTGCGGGGTATGGACAATTTTTACGACTAATGACGACGTAGGTCGACTGATGAAATTTTAATGACATTATACAGTAGAGGATAGAGCGGGAGAGTTGGCGAGGCAGTCTGTTAACAGGTAATTGATTGTTTCGAATAACATATATACACATACCAATATACATTTTTCACTGATTTAGCGTTTTCAGATGTGCAGTTTTTCAATATGTTTAGAATGTGATGAGTTGTAATATTGACATTTTAAGCCTTTACTATAATAATATGTACATCAGTAGTTTTGTCTATCTTCCTCCAACTACTGCCTTATCCCAAATTTATACATGCCAACCACGCACTAATCTGTACACAGATGTTGAAGTTAATCCTTGCTCTCCTCTTCTCTGTTTCCCTCCACTCCAAACTTATACGCACTAACTGCTCCTAAAACACCAATTACAAACCATACATAGTACCCATATATCCTCTCCGGTTTATCAGGATTAACTGCCCGAGGTCCCCAAGCACCATAGTTTACAAACCAAATTGCTCGCTTCTCATCAGTATCCAGTTCCTTCCAATCACTTCGCATACGATCTTCGAGATATAGTTGTATGTCTTCTTGATCTAAAGCATCTAATGTGTTCCATCTTTTTTCAATGTTTCGCAAATCAGGAACATCATAGTCTTTGGGATTGTATTTATATCGTTTAGCTTGTTCCTCATCGTCGTCGTGGTTGAACTTGAATGCCAAATCCATCGGATTGTCTTCTTTTCGACGGAGTTGACGCCGTTCTTGTCGGGTGGTGGAGAGCACCGACGATGAGGATACGAATGTTCGTCTGGACAGTATACTGATGCTACGAGATATCAAACATTTACTATTTAAAAGAGACATCTTTTTCGAATCTGTAGAAGTTCAAGTCTGAAGACAAAATTCATGTTGGTGAGCCGCGAGATAATTCCGATCTGCAGTCATATTACCGATTTGAGATTACGAGGTTAGACATGCTGAGCTTAATTGAGCATTTGAACATGTTGATATTACTATGCACATTTTATATATACATAAATTATAGCTTATGACGTCTCGTCATCGGAGAGTTTCTGTTCATTCACAGCCTCATCTTCATGCTTACTCTCCCCTCTAGCCCTCTTCCTTCGCTTCTTTTTACCTTCTGTGCTACCCACCTTTTCCTCAGTTTTACTCTTCTTCTTTACACTGAGTGGATTTGGTTCCTTGGGACCTTTTCTCTTTTTCTTGGGCTTGTCATCCTCTTCGTCCTCTTCCACAGCCCGCTTTTTCTGTACATCATTGAGTCCGCCAGACAACTTCGACGACTCAATATTAGTTCGTACTTTCTCGGTAGCAGGTGACATGGGTTCCATGATCATGACAGCCCTATTTATGTAGATCAATGGTATGGCGGGGATGCGTCGTAGTATACTCCTAAGACGAGTTTTCTGGGTAGCAACTACATAACGATGTTTGTTGGCTCCGTTGACAATGACTACGTTTGACATACAGTCGAATGCTGATTTGAGGTCGGGTTTTTTGGGGTCGGCTACTTTAGAGTCTGGTTTTGCTTTACTGTCGTCTTCTTCACTCTCATCGCTGCTATTTTCGTCGGCTCTCCCTGCCTCTTTCTTTTCCTCGCTCTCTATACTCTTTTCCTCCTTTCTTCTGGCATGAACGCCATGATTACATCTCCGTCTTTCGAAAGTTTTGGCCAGATCAATGGCCTCTGTGTTTTTGGTTCTATACAAGTTCTCTATGGTGCATTGTGTGATCACTGGTTAGCCTTTAGTGCAGCTCTACAATCTCAATATTTCTATCTACTTACTTGGCTTGACCTTTCCCTGCAACGTCCTTTCCAACCCAGCCACTAAATCATATCTTATCTTTACAGCTTCCAGTATTATTTCCTCATCAACTTGTTAGGGCTCGACTTCCAATTATTTGAAGTGGATCTACTCACCTAAAACTTGATATGGCTCTCTGAATTTAAAGTTTAAATGCAAATATGACATTTGCTTTCTATACGACTTGGCTCTTTTCTGTTTCATTTTCGACTACGTTGTATGACAAGAAGAAGAACTTTTCGGATCGCTTTGCACTTTAGAAATTTATATTAATCAAGTTCGACTTTTATTTTTCGTTTTCCGATTTTCGATTTTTCAGGTGAATTACCCTTGACCTGCGCTGCTGTATTGAACGCGGCCTGAACTTTGAACAGCGAATCTGATATTGGCACTATAAATACAATGGTCAAAAGTATAGCAGAGTTAGAAGTATGTAGTGTGAATTTCCAAAACTATAGAAACCAGGACTAACTAGCACCTCTGGAGAAATAGTCCTGCCATTTCCACTGGAATCGGCCTTCCTGCACAGGGGCTGTACGCTGTAGTACTGATAGTTGTTGGTATGTATACAACATTGTAGAGTCACTGTGTAATCATGTAGTAGTTGTAGTTTCTCTTATCCTACAAATCTAACGAGCCCTGGCATTCTCAGGACTTTTCATGCTACAAGACAAATCTACTCTCCAAGGAACAGTGAAATCGACTGTTTTTGGTCTGGGTGCTTCAGTAGCTATTGGGTGAGTGCAATTTCATGACGACAAATAGGTAACCAACTAACAAGCTTCGGATCTGTCTTTCTGATTGACACTGTTGCTGTCTACACCTGAAAAACCAACATATATCAAGCCGTATATTACATATATTAATTTATAGCCATTACTTCTCTTAGTCGTCAGCTCACAAGCTGTCAATCCTGTTTGGGCAACGATCGACTTTCTCCAGATTGCTTCTTGTTAAATAGTCTCGTACAGGCTACTACTCCAGTTATCACTATCTCTCACTAACAAAATGCTCACTTCTATTGCCAAATCCACAGTGAGACACACTTCAGCCACTCGATCATATATCAGATTCTACTCAATTATTCGTAAATCCCCCGCTCTCTATGCTCATCCTCTCCCCGATGCACTGGTCGCAGTGTCTCCTTCCCCGGATCCAAAAGCGATTCCAATGGGGACGTTTCCTGAGACGTACACTGAGCAATTGAAACAGGAACTGGCCGAGTTAGATAGTAAACTGAAAAACTTTGAAGATCCACCCGAGCAGCCTGTTAGCAAACCGGGTACTTTCACAGATCATCCATTGTTCTTGGCCATTTTGCATCAGACACTGAAAGAAAATATTACAGAATGTCCTATAGTTAAATCTCTTGCCCATGCTGTAGCTCTAATTGGCAAGACCGATTATTTCAATGTATATGACCTGCGCGGCCCTCCACCAAGTGGTCGAATCCCATACGTTGAAGATACATTGGGCATGGTTAGGCTAAATAAAGATGGTATAATCAAGGGAAGCTATCAGGCCAACCCAATGTATCGGACGGTCACTGCGTCAGGAGTACTAACACTGTCGGATTTTCTGAATGACAGACTTCGAATTGCTTGCGAAGAAGGAGGAGCAAGGGCCTCAGCATAAAGATGAACAAAAAAAGCTGTTACGTGTATAATGTAAATATATTCATGTTCATGTATTGTACTTATAAATATATGGATACCCTACTGACTGCGAGCAACGTCGAGGAAATCCTTGTCCACACTAAGTAGATTGGCACGAGAATACCCTTGATCTGACAGTTCCCACGTCAATTGGATAGCCTGTTGTGCAAGCTTCTGTAGTGAGGGAACACTGGGCTTTCCCTGGGACGCAAGTAACGTGGAGTTCAGCTCTTCAGCAAGTGGTACCAACTCTTCACGGTCAAGGAGGTAAGAAAATTCACGAGAAGTACTGGGATCTTCGTAGGCCAGAAGAGAAAATACTTTGGCTAGATGTTCCACTACAAAGTGCCGATCGTCGTTCTTGTAGTCTTGACGTAATTTCTGTCCATAGTCGATTGCAATGCTCAACGGTGTATCTCTTTCCTCGGTACTAGTAGTAGCACGGGCTGTCTCTCCGTCAGTCATTTCCACGTCTTCGCTCCCAGGAATAGACTTGCGAATCAACTCAACAAACTTGCGGCATCTCAATTTAAACAGTATTAGCGAATTGTTCTCCAAGACTTGCGGATAAAATACCTTGAGCAGTTTCAAAGCTGCATCAATGTCGCCGGCCAACACAAGCTTTCTAATGCGATGTCTGTTCTGTACATCAATGCTTGCCTTGTCGTTCATCTCGTCCGGTTCACTAATATCCATCTCGGACCCAGTGGGTTCCGCTAGCAAAGCCCGTTCTTCTCGGTCTCTTTCGTGTTTGAATGCCTTGGCGGTCTCAAGAAATCCTACATGGTTAAAGTACTGCGACACCAGGTCCTTGATAAAGTCGGATATCTCCCGATTCTGACCATACAACCCATCAATTGGCTGGTTGGCAATAGCATTCAACACGCTCTTCTTTTGGTCCTTGACGTACTTCTCAATATCGAACCGAAACTCGTCCTGACCAAAGTTGGTGTAAACAGACATACCCTTTTTCATACCAATACAAGGGTACAGTGTCCCCTTGACATCCTGGAAAGCAACACCTAGGGGCAGACCGTTCTTGGTATAGAATACAGAGTTTTTCTTGAAATTTATGGCACAGCCGATCACATCACCGGACCCAAACTTTGGACCGTACTGTTTGGCTGTTCCTTTACATGCAGTTATCCGTCCATCATCGCTATGGTAGCCCCAACTTTTGCTGTCCAATCCAGGAACTTTTGCCAACGAGACGTCCTCATCACAAAGTCCCACGCCCAAGAAATCGTTAGCACCCTGGCTAGTGATCTCAACCTCAAAATAATAAATACCACACAACTGAGGAATGGCATGATCGGTTCGAACCGTAACGGTTTCATGCACGGGGAGTTTGCTGTCGTATTCAAAACTAATTTCATATCCACTGGGCGACACGGAAGCCAGATGATTATTTTCAGACTTGACCCATCTCGACGGCAACTGAGGCAAGCCCAGTTCTTTGCGAGACAGGAATGGAGCAGGGTCACTGGCACGGGTCTTGTCCATCCAGTTGCCAAAATTTTGTATCAGGGGAGCAACAGAGAGGAAAGGCGGAGGCGGGTTTGACGACGATGACGGTCGCGCGGTGGAAGACGACCCTGCGCCATTCTGGCTATTACCGTTACTTGAGTTCCCATTCGCAGTGATGCTATTGTTAGCAAAGCCATCATTCCCGTAGTGTTTCCAGAGTCCCACAGCGTCTAGTTCTGCAGCCGCTCGTGACGGAAACATCTGGGGAAGGTTGAACTTGGATGCAATAGCCGTATCATTAGAGTCTTCTAGGTTTGAATTGGAGAAAGTTCGGAATCTTTCTCCATATGCAGTGATTTCAAGATAATCGGGAATACTGGCCGTAGCCGAATCGTCCGACATGGCACCACCGATATTCTTGTGATTTTCTTTGTACGAGTTCTCAGGTCGGCTGGGCAGCAAATAATACTCTGCTGAGGATCCCACTGGCGTTCCGCTGTCGGAGTCAGCGTTGGACTCGACGTAGTAGATGTCGGACATGGCACTTATCGGGATATTAAAGATTATCTGATGGAAGCGTTGGAGGATTTAAAACGCAGTTATGCAGAAGAGTACTCGACTACGTGATAGCAGCAATATCGACTTATGCTGTCAACTTCGTGCTCAAGTTTTATCGTTGTAGGGGCCCGGAAGCAAAGCGGCGGCTTGTTGGAGTCAATATCAGATCAGAAGACCTAATCCCCAGATCAATGACAGCGGTTCAGTGTCAGTACTACGAGTAACTATTTCGCTTATAATTGGAGAATAGTAGACACACTTGAGTATGAGGAATACACTCAGCTATAGTTATATCTCCAGAGTGCGCAATTAGCGACAGATATCCGAATCTCTAATGGTTGTGCAAACGATAAGAAGGTGGAGAACGACGGTTATGTAATGGAGGTGAATGGCACGTGACCTGGAGGGGGACCTTGCCCAGACACGCGGAGACAACGATGAGAAGAGCGTACAGATGAAAGGTGGAAAGGTGAAAAGTAGAAATTGAACGTAGAATGTGAGAAGTAGAAATTGAAAGTAAAAGGTGAAAAGTAGAAGGTGAAATAGAAGTGAAAAGTAGCAATATATTTACTTTAGTGAATGAGCAAAGCTTCCAAGGGAGCTTTTTCTATTCCAAGGAAGCTTTTATGCTAGCTTCTAAATATTCCATTAATATATCAACATCCGTTGAGGAAACCTATCATAAATCATAACATGCAGTTGAGGCATATGTACATTTTTATCCCTTAGTCATAATAAAACTTGGTGTGTGTGTGTGTTAATTTAGTATCGGTAGTGGTCAGCCTTGAAAGGACCCTCGACCTGGACTCCCAAATACTCAGACTGCTTGGCAGTAAGCTTGGTCAGCTTAACTCCCAAGTGGTCCAAGTGCAACTTGGCCACAGTTTCGTCAAGAATCTTGGGCAAAGTGTGCACATTGACGTCAAAGGGTCCAGACTTCTGGAACTCGACAAACTTGTCTCGGAACTCCTTGTTCTTGGCAGTGTAAAGAGCAATCTGAGCCAAGGTCTGGTTGGTGAAAGAACAAGACATGACGAAAGAAGAATGGCCAGTGGCACATCCCAAGTTCACCAATCGTCCCTCAGCCAACAAGATAACGTGTCGACCATTGTCCAGCAAGTATCGGTCGACCTGGGGCTTGATGTTGACAACAGACTTGGCGTTGGCCTTGATCCAGGCAACGTCAATCTCAATGTCGAAATGTCCAATGTTGCACACAATGGCGTCATTAGGCATCTGGCTGAAATGCTCACCAGTGATGATATCTCGGCAACCAGTGGTTGTGACGTAAATCTGTCCAACCTTGGAGGCCTCCTCCATGGTCACAACGGGGAAACCAGAGACGGCAGCCTGCAGAGCATTGATAGGATCAACTTCAGTGACCAACACCTTGGCACCGAAAGCCTGCAGAGCAGTGGCACATCCCTTTCCGACGTCACCGAAACCAGCGACAACGGCAGTCTTACCGGCAATCATGACATCAGTGGCTCGCTTGATTCCGTCAATAAGAGACTCCTTGCATCCGTACAAGTTGTCAAACTTGGACTTGGTCACAGAGTCGTTGACGTTGATAGCAGGAACCTTGAGCTTGCCATCCTTGACCATCTTGTACAAGTGGTGGACACCAGTGGTGGTCTCCTCAGACAGACCGTAGCATCCCTCGAGCATCTCGGGGTACTTCTCGTGGACGAGCGAAGTCAAATCTCCACCGTCGTCCAAGATCAAGTTCAAGGTCTTGCCGTCCTTGAAGGACTTCAACTGCTGCTCAATGCACCAGACGTACTCCTCCTCGGTCTCTCCCTTCCAGGCAAAGACGGGGACACCAGTAGCAGCAATGGCAGCAGCAGCGTGGTCCTGAGTAGAGAAGATGTTGCACGAAGACCAAGTGACTTCAGCTCCCAAGGCGACCAGGGTCTCGATCAAGACAGCGGTCTGGATGGTCATGTGAAGACAACCGGCGATTCGGGCACCCTTCAAGGGCTGAACTTCGGCGTACTTTCTTCTAGTTTCCATCAAACCGGGCATTTCATTTTCAGCCAATTCGATTTCCTTTCGGCCGAAAGCAGCCAGGCTGATATCAGCGACTTTATAGTTAACAGAAGACATTATTATTAAATATATTTAAAAGATGTGTGTTTTGTTTTAGAGAATGTGTCTGAGGAGAAAAAGAGAAAAACTAAAAAGTGCCACGGAACATGTCCCCTTTTTATGCACATCGTACGGCGTATAACTGAAAAAAAAAAAAAATTTCAGCTCATGTACAGTAGTAGTTAGTGCCAACGCTTTTACATGTGGCACGCTTATTGGCGGGCACGTACCAGGGTAAGGGGTGCACATGATGTTTGGAAGTCTATGATAATCTATGCAGATCTATGCAGATCTATGCAGATCTATGGAGCTCACTGTAAGATGTTCATGCTCTCCATGATTCTCTTAGATTCTTGAACATTATGGCGTTGTACATGGTTCTAAATTGAGAGGATAATTGCTAATGTAGAGGGTTACAAGAGTTTAAAAGAGGGTTAGGAGGGAAGAAAGAAAAAAAGGAACGAGGGCCAAGGTAGGCAGGTGTACGGTAGATATGATTTCAAGTGTCCGTTCGTGTAACCATCAAGGTAAAGTAAAGTATTCGAGGGAAATTTGAATGTTAACCTGTTTAATTTTCCACTTGATATTACTTTAACATTATTTTCTGAGAACATGGAATGATTGATATTTCAATGAGCCTTCTAGACGCTAGTAGCCATTGGCCGTTAATGATCCTAGGCCGTGTTGATCTAAACTAGAGCGATGGAACAAGTGATGCGCTTTGCACAGCCGTCGTCCCATACGGAAAACGGTCAAAGCGGAGATGAGCTGGTTATCGGTTGAATTCACAAGATAAGGATTTCATTCGATACAAGTCATATTCAATGTTGTGTACAGACTTTTCTTCTACTTCTCCGCAGCTTCTTTAAGCTGGAATGACTTCTGTTTTCAATTCTTTAAATGAAATCAATCAACTTATAACATCTCCCTCCCTTGGCTGTTTGTTTTGAATACGAACATGTCACGGCATTGTTTTTGATCTTGAGTTCAACTTGAAATATTTAGATTCAGCCAGCCCTTTCATGCGTTGTTTATTTGCTGTTCCAAACTTGACAGTTTATGTTTTTGAACTATCCACAAGCTCAGGGCCAATTTGACGACACCTGTTTTATTTAGATTCCATGAACCGAGCCTTGCCAAAAGCGACGAAAAGTAACTGGCAACTACGTCATTTCAAGGATTTCAGATATTCTGTCAGGTATTGTCGGCAGCCTGAAATAATCTTCCATCTAGTGAAATCTCATTCCCCGCACTGCATGATGTCCCATCTGCAATATCCCAGTCATTACACTATAACTATAACTTGCTATCACATAGTTCTTCTACCAGTCGTGAAATTCATATAGCTATACAACTGAAGCTTTTAGCGTATCCACAAATTAATAATTTTTTTTTCTATCCCTCCTCACAACTCGGGCTCTGCAACTTACTCTTCTAGACGACTACAATTGAAAAACGAAGCAAGATAATTGGAAGTAGTGTTGTATGCTAACATATAGAGTGTATTGTACACTTTCTATGTAAGCCCATACAAATTTTTGGTCGCAGTATCGGTCACATATCTAATTCTCGAATATTACAATTTTCACCACCTCAGTAGATGGCATAGCACCCCCTGCATCTATGTACTGCATTATGCAACGTTATTCCACATTAGGGTAAATAGGTCCGCGTACATTAAAATGAGTGTATTCAATATTAAATAAGTTTGGAATTTTCTACTTCCTTCAAAATCTACATGCTCTACCACGAAAATGCTTCCTCAAAATAATCCGTTCGACCATACAGTACAGAGTCAATATGCTCGGCGACTGAAGATCGCAACGAATCCATCATAGCAGGTGGCCCACATCCTAAAACACAAGTGGCTCCTGTACTGCTAGAGAAGAACTGTCCCACGGTCTTACTCAGATCTGGTCGCCGTCCCTCGGTGACAAATTTGGCCAATTCAACGTGCTCGTTGTATGTACTGGCCGAATTGACCAACGAGATCTCTGAGCTGTATGCCTGTTCTTCAGCAATGACGGACTCGGTCAATGTTCTCGTCGACTGTTGAGGGGTCTGGTCATACGGAGTCTGCCATTTGTTGGTCAGCGGTCTTAAATCTTCAGAACTCTCGTTACTCTTTTCAAATCTCTCATATGCTTTCTCGACTCGGGCGAGAGGACTGTCGTCTTCGACTACCGGCGTCGGAGATACAGGGTTCAATGTCTCCTTTGAAACGGTGTACTGCGTAGTCTGAGCAGACAAGCTCGTAGTGCTCTCCGAACCGCCTGAGCGCGCAAAGATCTGGATTTTCAAATTGTCATTGGCGATCAGTTTCTTCATTCGCTCAGCGACCCAAGAAATGTCGGCTCGACTCTGAACAACCCAGATAAAGTGGATTCTGATAAGTTGTGTTTGCTGCAAGTTGGCCAAATACTCCACATATGGCAACACTCCAGTGATTCCGACACCTCCTGCTACAAGGAATGCGTCCTGGTATCTTTCCACCGGTGCGTGTACGCCGTATGGACCTTCCACAAAGACGGATCGAGTCATTGGGTGTTTCTCATCACATCCGTTCTGGATCAAATACTGACAAAATCTTTTGGTCATACCACCACGAGCTTTGCACAACAGCTGGAACGATTCTCCATCATTGGAAGGTCCAACAACGGAAAATGGATGAGCTTCCCAGAATCGCAATCTGTTGACATGGATGAAGATGTATTGCCCAGGTGTTGGCTTCCAGAGTACTGATGTTCGAATTCGCACATTCACAACGTCTCCGTTGATCACAGAGATGTGAGCATAGGTAGCCTTTGTACCTGGGGCAGAAAAGAGTAAAGAGAGGTTGAGGAAAACAATTCGTCCGAATCGAACCAACCAATCGGCTGCCCAGAGTCCACAAGAAACATATACAGTTTGCTTGTATCCCAAACCATTGAGATGGAAAATTGAGCACACAAATGCTCCGATTCCGCAAAGAATATGAAGACGCAAAAAGATCTCATAGTATCGAGAACGTACCATCGCTGTCATGATCATAATAGCCATGAGGAACATAGCAGCCACACCCCATCGGTAGTATGGGACAGGATAAAAATACTGGACAAGAGATGCTCCATAAGAGGCACTGAAAATGTGCTTAGTGATTGCGTGCACAATAAACTGGGCATAAGCCACTCTTGCCACAGCCCTGTGATATGTGTTAAAAGTGGAGAAGGACCAACCAGTCATCCAAATCAAAATGTTGTTTCTCAGAGCGAACAACACCAACAGTGGCATCTGAATGACGCCGATAATTCCTGTTCGGTCAGAGACATATCTCATCATTGCTTTCCAATGAGTAGGGTACAATGGATCGTCTTTGAGAAAACGATAAGGCACACAGACAAACAAAACGTTTAGAGCAAAGTAAACTCCAATAACGAATGTCTCAAATCTAGTGGGAATGGTGAAAGTGGCCCCGGCAACTTTGACTTTGACCATATGTCGACCGCCAAAGCAGGCGGGAATTAAAATCTTCTTTTGATAATATCTGTACAGGGCATTAGGACGTTTCATGGCCACTCGAGTGGATGCAAAGCGAATGTTGATGAATCGGAAGAAGTGACTCAAGCAGGATATGCCAATGACGAGAACCCACCAGCCAACCAGGAAACTTCCCTCCCAAACAGAAACATCTTTTTGGTATAGAAAGTTGTAGACAGCATTGTATGTGATGTTGTACTGATATGGGGAGATTGCGATAGGATTAAGCTTTGGAGGGGTTTGCGGCCAACTTTCTCCTCTTCCAGAGAGAGTACTAGGAGGAGGCAGCTCCTCGATCTTTGTGTGATTAAGATATTGTAAAGCGTCATCAAAGTCTTTATCCTGAATTTTAGCGTCGTGGATCTCGCAAGTTGACAGTGCGAAGTGGTCCCATGCCAAGTCTCTATCAGTGGAGAGCTCAGAATACTGAGAAATGCAAAGAGCGACAGATGCGAGATAGTCTTTATTGTTACACAAGCAATGAATGTCTTGAGAATTACAGTCGTCAAAATTTAAAGTGGCACAATTGTGGCAAGTTTCACCGATAATCCAGCTTTCGGACCACATGCCTTGCACCGTAGAAGAAAGACATAATAAGGAAAGGAAGAGCAGAGTTTTGTCTGCGGTCATGTTAGTTCTAGAAGAGAATGACTTGAAAGTTTGGGAACCTTTTGAATTCTACGGATTGGAAAAGTCCATGCCTATTTATTAAAAACCAGTTTCATTTTAAGATCTATCAGAGTTTAATCAAATTATGATTTCCTTTCGGAAATAACTGATCAGATTGGATCAGGTTTGATTGCCCATTTTAAAGAGATCATCTCTTAAACCTACGTGATCTCGGGCATCTGCGTTGTGACGCGTTATGGACAATACTCTCGCGTAAATGTAGACTGCAACTTAAGAATCATTGATTTTATGGGTATCTGTTTTTTCAATTTGTCCTCAGTTCCCTTTCTCTTACGTTTTTTTCTTTATTCTTCAATTACTATCTGCTACTTTCTATGTAAAGCATCTATACAGATGTGCCAAGATTTAATTATTTCCCAATTCAATCTGTCTTCTTCATAAAGTATATCGAGATAATTATGCACAACTCAATAAATTATTTGTGTTGATACCCTAAGCAATTTCATAAACTCAAGGAGAGAATGAGACAACTCATCTGATTATAATGTACAGTACACTGGTCGAGTGATTAGGGGGTTACTCCATAGACTGTGGTGGCTCTGGTTTCTGGCACCACAGTCGACTCAGCCTCGGTCTCCGAAGCGATTTCAGATGAGTCCACTTCGGTCTCGCTTGACTTCTCGGCTTCATTTCTAGGCTGCGCTTCTGAAACATTGTCTGAAACACTGTCTGAAATGTCGACTTCTGGAGAGGAATTAGCGAGTGACGCCTCAGCTAGAATATGCTGTTCGGCTGCTTCGTCACCGATGGGTTCAGCGTCCGCGAGAACTTCATTTGGAAAGATTTCCTTTGAGAGAATTTCATCTGGGAGCACTTCGTTGGTGAGCACCTCATTGGAAAACTCCTCGTTTGTAACTTCTTCGTCTGCTACTTCTGTAGGCTCCGGATATAAAGTCTCATAAACAATTCTAGTCATGGTAATCCGCTCAGGTTCCTCATCAAAGCCAGCGTCGGCGTCTTCGTAAGTCTCATCATCACTCTCACTGTCAGCGCTTTCGCTTTCACTCTCATCGTCCTCCAACTCCTCGTAGAATTCAGCATCAGGGACTTCGTCTACATTGTCCTTTGCTGCCAATCGCTGTTGAAATATGTAGTCCGCTTTCCCTCGAAGACTACTGAGATACTGGGCTGCCTCCTTGGCCAGAATATTCGCAGTTTCTTGAGCTTCCCGCAACATCTGGTTGACTTCAGCCATGTTAATCTCGTGGTTGATAATTTCGTCCCTAGACTGGATCAGTCGTTCTTTTAGACTTCGATACTCACGCCAGTCTTTCCAGTTCGGCCCGTTGGTGGACGACGAAGAAGAGCTCGGTGAGTCCGATTCGTGAGACACAAGTTTTCTACCGATTTCTTGCAGAGTAATGTCAGCAAATTCATCGAGGACGTCAACTGTGGAACGTCGAACCTCTTCTGTTCGATTGACAACGACTTCGGCAAAGTCCTGCGCTAGCTTTCGCACAGCCAGTGCCCCGTCTCTGATTGCATCGGCGTGAGCTCTGAACTGTTGTTGAACGACCTGAGGTGTGATTTCTTCTTCTTCATCGTCTGACTGCTCGATTTGCTTAATCAGATCACCCAGTTGTTTTACAGCATCTGTTTCAGCCTTGGATAGTTTCTGTAAAAGCGAAGTAAATTCTGGTCGAGTCTGTTCGATTAGCTGTTGCTTTTCATCTTCCACGTCGTCCAAAAACGAGTTGAATGCTTCTCTGGTAGTGTCCTTGACCATCTGGTTCCATCGTGCCAAAGATGTTTCTGACGAGGAAGGAGGGATTTTGACCGACTTAGGGGTCTCCGACTCCAATTCCTCTATTGGCAGCTGGTCCTCTCCCATTACTGGGAAGTCAATAGAAGGCTCGGTGGGAGGTTCGGGTGTAGGCACATCGTGTGCGTCGCCAAAATCAGCCTCAGCCTCAGCAACCTTAGACTCAGACTTAGACTCAGACTTAGACTCAGAGTTGGAATCAGTGGTGGCCGATTCAAAAACTTCTGGCTCAGCAGGAACTTCTGGTTCAGGGGGTTGCACGGGCTGTCCACTCAACGGACTAGGCTCGGTTGCCCTTGGAGGGACAAACTCAAGTCGATCTCCCTGATGGTCGCGATGGTGACTGCTGCCTGGCCATATTCGTGCCCGGATTTTATGTAGTTGTGGTTCAATAGTCTCTTGATAGGCGTGCAAAACTCTGGGTAGTACCTGGACTTTCACCCAATCATGGGCATGCCTACCGTACTTGACAGAAGCTCGCACCGCACAAGCACTGTACTTTGAAACGTGGGGCAAAACTCTGTCTTTGACGGTCCTAACAACTACAACAGCTTGCTTAGATGCTCTATTGTACAATGGCTCGAGATAGTTTCGATAAGTCTGATCTGCCAGCTTCGAGGCTCTTTGGACATGAGGATCGAGTTTATCATTGTACAACCCAACCACTTTCTGTTCATACGGCGAGACGTACTTGTGTCGCAGGTTATTGGCAGCATTTTTCACTGGCGGGACAACTTTATCAGCTACAAAAACCAGCCGAGGCTGAACATGGTTCTCATAAACGGCGACTCCCTTTGCTACGTACGGCTGGACAATTTCAACATGTGGCTGCACATGTTTGTCGTAGACGGGCCCAACGTATGGGTCTACTTTTTCGAACACCGCGTGCAAGGGACGGCACAGAATCGGACAGTCCTCCGAAAGCTCTGATCTTGGAGGACATTTCCATAGAGAGAGGTATATTACGTAATACACAAAGAATCTGGTTAGAGAACATGCTGATGAGAACAGCTAGTAGTGGGCTTAAACTCACCTTAGCAGAATTCCCTTGGCATCCGACCTTGAACCTGCCATTTTGAACGGATGGTAACAACGGAGGTTTAGCAGGAAGGTGGAAAGTCGTCGTCGCCCTGTCCGGAGAAATATGTGATATCTGGGTTGGGGTGAGGATGGCAGAGTATTGTGCCGAGCGCTGCGGGTTGAAACCGCTGAGACGGCTGAAACAGGCGGAGCTGACACAGGCAGAACGGTGGGTTTAGGGCGAGAGGAGCGGAGTCGGGGGGTCATGGTAGAATTACAGAGCGAGTAAGAAGGATATTAATTGGTTTGTAAGGTGCGTATTACATATATTATATATATTATATATGACGGTTATCTCTGCTAGGGGTGTGTCCCTAATAGGCATAAAGTCATCAGTCTATAAAAGCAGCCATGTGGACTAACTGTAGAGGAAATAATCACATGCGGATATGTTAGAGGAGTTGTTAGAGGAGTTGGGATTATGGGTTTTAGGGTGGTTTAGAACCACATAAGCAGATCTAGATTGTGTGAAGGATATTTGATATATTTTACCATTGAATAAAGTTGAAAAGGTACATGTTTAGGAGCGTTTATATATGTACATGTGTATGTGTATATGTGTAAAGTTGTGTGTATGTGTGTATGTGTATATCTGTAACCAAATGTGTATGTGTGTACTTTTACAGTGACCCAACAGTTTGACAGACCCCATTATATTAAGAATCTTTATATATTCTCTTTATATACTCTCTTTATATATACTAGCTACCATTATACTATCTGTCATCTCTCGACCTCATTCATTTTCACTCTTTCAGCCTCTTTCCTGCCTTTCTACCAAACCCCCCTCTGACTCCACATCTCCTCCCTGCTCCTTTTCTCTCCCCACTAATAAAAACGTCATCACACAGTAAAAGGTTCCCAAATCTACCCTGATTCCACCTTAATAACATCACATATTATTTTATCTCTATGGGTACAAACTGTTAGTACAAGTTTCCCAGAAAAACCTGGCACCTAAAATACGATTGCACATTTGTATCTCGCCAACTTTTGAGAACTGTAACACGCCGACATTGAAATTCATTACTACTTGGCTGTGGGTTTGACTAGAAGACACATAACCAAATATAATCAGAATCAAAAAAAAACCCAGTCATATAATTTAATTGGTCAAGATTTTCTTCTCTGTGTGTTTGAAAAGGCAAGGAAGTGTGATCAAGAAAAAAACACAACGGTATATCAATCAACATGGCATTCTGGCGAATCGGAAATGGGTTCTCGACAATATCGACCATCGATAAAATCCTCGATAAACCAGATCACTCTTTGATTGATTTATTAGATGAACAGGATTTGCTCCAAGAACTGGTGGCCCCCAATACAAAGCTGATTGAGTATTTGCGGGAGCCGGAAGTGATGCAGGAGATGGTCCGGCTGATTGTAGAAGCAGAAAACCCAGAAGGGGCCCCGGAACCCGGTTCCAAAGCCACTAGCAGTACTCAGAAACCGGATGCATCAAAAGACGAGTCCAAAGTTGAAGAGCAAGATGAAAGCGATAGTCAGTCTGACAGCGAGCAATCAAGTAGCAGCAACAGTGACTTTGATCAGGAGTCCATTGGCGGTGCTGGGAACTCTACTCCCGAGCTGTTACCCCTGGGCAAACAGCAGCCGCAGCAGCAACAGCAGCAGCAGTCGACGGATCAAATGGACACCGACTCGGATGACGAGGAGCACTACAGAGACGTGGACTCTGACGACGAAAATGACGCAAACAAATCCTTTTACGAAACAAAACATCGATACGCTCAGGTGTGTACTCAAATCCTGAGTGCCGATGTGTGGAGTATAACAGAGACCCTTATGGAATCCGAAGAATTCATCGATCAGCTATGGAAAATCCTCGACTACCCTGTTCCGCTGGACATCTCGTATTCATCCTATTTCACCAAAATTAATGAGCATCTGTTAGACAAGAAAACCGATGAAATGCTGGCATATATCCGCAAACAAAAAACATTTGTTAGACGCATTGTTAAACACATTGACAACCCTCCCTTGATGGATTTCCTGCTGAAAATAATATCGTCAGACAAACCCGACAATTCAACTGGCATTATAGAGTTTCTGCAAAACCAGAAGTTGATCCCGCGTTTGGTTGAGTTTTTGGGCCCAGACGTGCCTTCCTCACAGCAATCTGCCGCAGGGGATTTCCTGAAAGCGTTTGTGACTATCAGTGCAAACTCCAGTACCGACAATAATACAATCGGCCCGAATGAGCTGTCGCGAGAATTGGTCAGCGAGCCCGTAGTCCGCGAACTTTTACGGTTGATGCTATACGGAGGTACCGGTCTTGCCACCGGCGTTGGTGTCATTATTGAGATTATTCGCAAAAACAACTCTGATTACGATTTTGTTCCAGTACTGTACATCACCATGGAGTCGCATCCGCCGGGGCCCCGCGATCCTATTTATCTGGGGACCTTAATAAACGTGTTTTCCGAAAGTATACCAAAGTTCCAGGAGATGTTGGTTCGCCCACACACGGAAAAACTGAGCACTCCCTTTGGTGAGATTGAGCCCCTGGGTTTTGAACGATTTAAGATTTGTGAGCTTTTAGCTGAACTTTTGCACTGTAGTAATATGGCATTGCTGAACGACTCGTCAGGTGAATCGATTGTGAAAGCTAGAGATGGTGAACGCGAGCGAGTAAAGAGGGTGATTGCTCGGGCAAAGGGTGAGAATGAGGGCGCCATTGACGACATTGACGATGACGAAGAGGAGAGTGAACACCATGCTCAGAGTCAGTCTGGTCAGCCCATTCAAAGCCCCGGCATTGAGTCCGGTATCGACAAGCTGACCATCAAAGGTGAAAGTTTGGAGCACAAGGAACATCAAGACACCATTGTGGAAGAACCTATGGAAGAGGAAGCAGCAAATCATCCTTCTACTCCACCTGCCGATGAAGACGTGGTTATGACTGACAAAAAGGAGGTCAAATCAGAAAGTGACGAGGATTCTGTGGCCAGCCACAAAAGTGGAGAAGAGGTGACCCTAGAACAGATTGAGGAAAACATTAGAAAGAACCCAGTGGTCGGGGATCGATTCAAGATTGCGCTCACTGACAATGGATGTGTTCCCACCATCCTTGAAATGTTCTTCAAGTTCCCATGGAACAATTTCCTGCACAATGTTGTGTTTGACATTGTACAGCAGATACTGAATGGACCTATGCAAGATGGTTATAATCGTTTCCTCGCTATTGACCTATTCAAAAAGGCTCGACTAACTGATATTCTTTGCCAGGGCCAGGCCCGATGTGAGGAATACGAACAACAGCACAGAACCCGACTGGGATACATGGGCCATCTGACACTGATATCTGAAGAGGTTGTAAAGTTCACTGCAGTTTACTCAGCCGAAACAATCAGCCCTGCCGTGGCCGAAGCTGTTTCTCAGCCTGCTTGGATGAACTACGTGACTACTTCACTGGTTCAGACTCGTGAACAGTATAACATGATTCTAGGTGGTCGCCGACCAGAGTCTACAGACGGAGATCGAAACCCTGATGCGATTATCCTCGGTAATGGAGACGACGATATCAGCTCAGAGCTCGGCGAACTGGACCGACCTCAAGTGCGTATCGAAGATGACGATGAGGAAGAGGAAGGCGGGCTGCAAGTATTCCGACCCGCGGATTCGGGCAGTGGAGACCAATTCGCCCATTACATGTCGCAGCAAATGAGTGGCTCTGGGCACTTTGGGTCTAGCGACGAAGACGATGATGACGACGAATGGGAAAATGAAAGATACAAAAACTATGGTCATGAAAATGCCGGCTTAATGGAACAACAGCATGATATCGAAGAAGATGATGGGCTTGGCTTGGTGCGAAGTCGAAGTTATAATGATATGAATTAGTGTGTGGGTGCTATAGTTATGATCATTAATTTAATGTAGATATGTTTTGACCATTACAGAAGTACTTTAGCGAAGCAAGTTTCTCGGCCCTTCTAATCGGCGGGACCGCTCTCTACAACTCTATTCTTTTAGTACTTCGTTTCAGTACTTCGTTTCAGGACCGTACAAATTGTCCAATTTTCAACTCAATCATGACTGTAGTTTTAGGAGACCTTTACTTCTTCCGCCTAACTGCACCAACTTTAGCTGCCGGTTTCGGTTTCAAGGTCTTTTCCTTTTTGTTGTCGTTTGCATTGGTCTCTGGATCTTTAACCTCAAGCTTGAACTCCTTGCCTGTCGCTTTACAGTAGATCCAAAACGGTCCTTTATATATTATAGTATCCTTCCATGTCGGCAGTTTAATATCTTCCACGTTCAAAGGATATTCTACTTCATTGTCTACCAAAAAGACAGTGCCTTGAGGATATACCATGAAAACTTTGCCGTTCTCGAAGGTGACCTTTCTCTGGGTACTTGACACTCCACCCAGCTCGATGGCCTTGTCAATGACATGGCTCATGTGATTTCTATGCTGCTTAGCAGTAATATGCAAAAAAGCATACTGAGCGGAGCCAACTAGTAAGTACAAGAATACCAGAACCGTGCCAAATCCAGGGCGATACCGCGCGTAATAGTAGTCTGTACCTTTCCACCGAGGAAATCCATGGTCCAAGAAGAAATCATATCGTTCTCGACCAGGTCCTCGGAGAATCTTGTACACCAGACCCAATCTCGAAAACCGATCTGTAGCTTTCTTCGAGGGGTCCTTATCCGGGTGCAATTTCACAGACAGTTTCTTGTAGGCTTTACCAATAGCTTCATGGTCCGCCTTTCGGTCTACGCCAAACCAATCATAGAATGTGACCTGCTTTCCCAGATCGCTCTCGACGCTTTCCTGAAGGGAGAAGATTTCTCGGTCTTGGGCAGACCAAGAGAGGACTCCAGCGAATAGAGACGAAAGCAACAGCAGCGATAGCCACTTCATTTTGTATTTTTTGTTTTGCAGAGGGCAGGATACCCGTCAACCAAGTCAGCCAAAAGTTATGCGATATGTAAATGATGTCAAAGAATTATAGATGCATTAATATTTCACATGTACGTGGAGTTAACCCCCGCGGGGACTTAGGATTTTGTTGTGAAATTAGCTGAGATTGTATTGATTTGAGTTGGTGATGGGATTGCAGTTGATGATGGTTCTCAAGAATGTCAATTGAGGAGTGGATCCGAATACCATTAAAATATAAATAAATAATAGAAATAGATGTTTTTCATAGTGCTACTTACATTATATTTGAATTTAGTTCTGCCAGTGATATAATATTTATCGTTGAGGCTGCCGTTCTGTGTAGACCCGTCCTACATCATGACACCTATTGTGTTGCTTTCTGAATTGGATATTTGAACGTTTTATTCATTAGTCCAATAATTTCACTCTTCTCCCAAAAGCACATCATCAATTCTATCTCTCTTCCTCTGCTGTGCCAAACTACTTCACAGTAACCTGTGCCTGAGCCGCCCTATAATTCAACAGATCAACATTTCTCGGCACCTTTCGACAAAATCTCCGAAATCCCCGTCCCCGAATCACCTCACACCATGGACGTAAAAGGATATTTGATTTCCTACAACGTAATCAGCACCTTCCTGTGGGGCGCTGTGCTCGTCAGACTGCTCATTCTCTTCCCTCTGGTCGGCCCCAAGTTCGTCGCCGGAGGACTCGCTGACTTCACGCGTTGGGTACAGACGTTGGCGATTCTGGAGGTGGTTCACTCCCTCACAGGGTTTGTCAAATCTCCAATTTTCACAACTTTTACCCAGGTTTACTCGCGACTGTTGCTGGTATGGGGAATCTTGTACATGTTCCCCAATGTTGGGGAAAGTTTGGCATTCAGCACCATGGTATTTGCCTGGTCCGTGACTGAAATTATTAGATACTCGTATTATGCTTTCAATTTGTATCGAGATGGCCAATTGCCAAAGGTTTTGGTGTGGTTAAGGTATAACACTTTCTTTATTCTGTATCCTCTAGGAGCTGGATCAGAAGTATTTTTGGTGTTCAAATCACTCCCTCAAGCAGAAGCATACAGTCCCTGGTATGCCTTGTACCTCAAGGCTGCTATTCTCATCTATATCCCTGGTTTCTACATGCTTTACACTCATATGATTAAGCAGCGAAGAAGAGTCATGAAGAACCTCGGCAAGAGAAAGCAAGATAAGAGGGACTAAAAACATATGAAAGAGAATTGAAAAAACCCCAAATAATAATAATAATAATACGCGCATGTGGTCTATAGGAGTCGTAGCAATTCATCAGCCAGCTCTTCAGACAGTTTAGTTCTCTCTTCATGGCCAATTGACTTGCTGTTATCTAGTTAGTGACATGTGTACAGGATTAGACTGTTATAAACTATATACTCACCTCGTACGGATTTCAGTTTGTTCATGAATGTTTCGAGATTCTCCACCTGTTCTTCAGTCCCAGGTTCGCTGGTACTTGAATCGCCCATAATTGGCTTTGAATATCCGTGAGTGAGAAGAGCGTTGATAACAGCCGGATCAGGGGACTCAAGACTCGACTCGACAGAAAATTCATTGACATTTCTATCAGTTTCTCGGTCATGCTCTCCCTCAAGTTCTCCATCCAGTTCTCCGTCGTTATCTTCTTCTCCCGACGCACTCTGCCACGGAACCATTTCCAATATCTCTTTTATTCTCGCTATTCCTCTTTTTTCACCCAACTCTTCATTGTCTCCTTCCAATAGCCGTACAAACTCCAGTCCGTGATCAAACAGATAATCTTGGAGCTCTTCAGGTAGTTCCTGTCGAGAGACCACCACTGCAGACCCATTCCAGAATTCATCATCTAGCTGATCGGTAAACTTTACGAGCTTATCCAAATCATCTTTAACACTTGCTTTCGCTCCCTCTACAGTCAAAACTACGGCTCCTAGAACGTCTCGTACCTCCTGAGCTTCTTCAGAACAGAAAGACTCAGTCCACTCTACGATACTACTTAAGTCCTGCTCGTTTTCTCGTATGGCATCTTCGCCTTCACTTTTATTCAAGTATTCGTCTACCCAGATGTTCAACGTCACCGAATAGTACTTGTTCTCAATCCTCAGATCATGATTGAGCCCGCTGTGATTTGCATCAGCTACTACTGGCAAAGATCCCGTCAGACCTTATTAGCATTGTAGTACACGGAATTTATAAGTTTACTAACCTTTAATTATTTCCAACTTCCCAGTTCTGGGCGGTCCTACAATAAGAACTCTATTTCTCATGCTATAAACTTATATAAAGACGAAAAGCTAACTCAAAAGTGAAGTTTCATGATGAAAGGTTGAAATACAACGATCGACAAATTAGGCATATGCATACCGCGGGAAGCTGCATAATTTGGCGATGGGATCTAATAGAAATTAAGAATACCCTTTACTCCTTCACTGTCTGGGAACGTCCGAATATCCCAAACAACCCTCCGAACAATCCTCCATTTCCAAGTCCATTGAAACTGCCCTGTTTCTGCTTAGCCCCAGGAGCTACTTTGGAATTAGGAAACGTAGATCCTGTGATGGCCACAATGTTGGACTTGCCAGGATGGAAATTGGCCATGGCTAATCCAATTTGAGGATTGGCGACATCATAGACCACATACATACTTCGGAGGAAGACATCTCCTAGAAGAATGACCTGAGGTGATGAATCATTGGGAGTAGCCCCAAAGACCCACTGTCCGTTAGGGAATGGGTCGCCGAGAAGGTCAGATTTTATAAATAGGGAGCTCAGTGGAACTGAGAATTTGGCTCCCGAGAATGTAAAAGCGACTTGCTGATCTGGGATCTTGACGTTTCCCGGCCAGTAGTAGTACTTGTTTGTGGAATCGTATTTCAGAGTAAGCCATTGCTGAAACATCTGAAGAATAGAGTTGGGAAGGAGTCCGAGAGAAGTACCCGAATCCAGAGTAACTTTCATCGAGTGTGTTGTGAAACCCTTGGTAGAAATGCTATCCAATGTCACATCATAACTAGTGCTGCTGACTCGGGGAACGGTGTACAGCTGTCCTGTATACTTTGACTGATCAATTCCTCCAAAGATGACCGATCCACTCTGGGCATTCAGATCATCCAAATACAGCGAAAAAGTTGGCGAATTGATATATCCCTGGTCGTACAAGTTCAATGGGACGTTCACATACTCGGTACCAAACAGAGTGTTCAAGGTAGATTCTTCAGAAGGAAGACCCACTCCTAATAAACCAGGAACACCTTCCAGACTTGTACCTTGATTGACAACTGCAAAAGTCTGGTGTGATAATTTGGCTCCCTGTATGTTGACTATATCTGTGCCCCAATTTCCAGACGCTGCCCCACTCACATAGTTAATTGAGAAGTGCGTCTGATTGTCATGGAAAGTGGACGATTTGGCGGCATCAAAAGTCGCAATGTCTGGCGAACTGGCATGCCCAGGAGCATATACCCACAAGTCACTAGACCCGGTGTCCAGAAGTACGCTAAGCTTCTGAGGTGGTGTTCCTATATCTATCTCAAGAGTGTAATAATCGACCTGATTTTGGAGCGCGGGACTGACAACCCCGCCACGCTTCTGGAAGATTGGTGCCGCTTGAGGAAGTCTGGATTTAGAGATATTGGCGCTAATGAACGAATCGCAAGGAGGAGGAAGAGCGCAAGCTAGAGAGCTGAAGATGGTGGCAGCGAGAGAAGAAGAATACTTCATGATGTTACCGCGGAAAAATTTTACAGATTTCTGAAGCTGAGTTCTTGTGAGTTCTCTGCAGAGCGGTCTCTTATACTATATAGCAGTGTGTTGCCGCCAGGCGATAGTTTAGCAGAAATTACCTTGTCTTCATTTTCGAAATCTTATTTGAGTTTTAGATTGAGATGAGATTTCCAATCTTGATCTAAATTAACGGTTTTCACCGGGGGCAGAATTTAATATAAGATTAATTAAAAACTATTTTAATTGGAGATTGATAAAATTTTAGTTTGACGGGTTTTTTTTCTTGTATATTTATGGCGCGCGGTGTCTCTAGCAAAAATTATTTTCCAACAGTCAGTACTTGTCAATTGTAATGTATTTCAAGAATATTTTGTCTTCGCTGAATTTTAGTTGGGACCAAGAAATCGAAATTTATGTCAACAGCCTATTAGAATCGCAACGCATGCAACCAAACAGATCGCTGTTTTTCAATGTCGTACTGCCGGCTCTAGTACTGAGTACAGTGATAAGTATTTGGCTGATTTCGCTAATGGTGGAAGCTCGAAAACACCTGTTGAGCAGTACTCGCAGACAAGTTCTAGCCGAAATAAGGATCAACGAGAGGAATCAGGCGCTGAGCGAGAAGAATCAGAAGGAATGGCAGGAGCGGTGGTGTTGAATTTATGAATGTATATGAAGAACTGTATCAAGCTACGTAAATATTTAATAGACTAAATTATCATGTTATTCAAGTTGCAAAGTGCCGTTGTTAATAATGAAACCATAGACGCATTTACCGTACAAAGAGTGTTACTGAAAATTGCTCCGGAACACGCATGGCTCAGTAACTCGCACCACAAAACTAAATACTCCACAGATGGCTGCGCCCTAAATTCTATTATCAGTTATACAAGTTTTAATGGAATATAACAGCCAATACATTGTTAGCAAAAGATAAGACGCAGGGGAAATGGAGATCTTGCTCTTTCTGTCCTTAAATCGGCCTTATCGCTGGATTCACGACAGGGTACCACCATTGGCTGAATGATATCGTTTGAGGATCCGGCCACCATAATATCTGATGTACCAATTGTAATGAAACTAATAGCATCCTCATGTACTCTGATGGTGGATAGTGGACAGTAGTAGTGGCACAATGCCTCACGCCGTGTACCCTAGATCACTTTAGCATACCTATGATCAGCATTATTATGCATGGTTCCTGCATATTACCGTTCAGCTTCGCAGAAGAATATTTCAAGTACAATCTATCAACTTGAATTCCGTATAGTTTCTATCAAAATGCTGCCTATTATCAATGCCTGCTACTTTAAAACAGGGGACCTAAAGGAGAAGCTGGTCAGACGGGCCTGCAATTGCCCCTAGTACGTTGTTAACGTAGTTGAGGAGTCAATCAAAGAGAAACAACCACCTTTTTAGCAGAAACACCGCCCTTCAACAAGTCAATCCCCCCCTGTATATGCTGGAGGCCCTTCCCGATGACCAAAGGCTCAGGAGCTGCGATGTATTCATGAGTCGCCAGGGCCCGGGGTAAAAAGTCCCCATATATAGCATCCGCGGTGTCGGTCTTCTTGAGATCACTGCCCCATACAAACTTGGAATGGACCCCAGTCATCTTGGATTTGACCCACACTGAACTCTTCCAACTCAGAAAAGCACTCACGAGAGACACAGTACCTAGCATGCCTTTGCTGCGATGAGTGGGCATATCTGGTCCATTGATATCGACGAGAAGTTTGCTTCCCGTGGAATGGCGCAGAACGTCCATACAAGCTGACACAGAGCCTGTGCCGATAGCAGCCGCGCCAGCCATGGTCTTATCCTTGACGGCATCAGTCACTTCCTTGACAACTGTGTTCTTCCGATAGTCGAAAACTTGACTAGCCCCGAGCTTCTTAACATAGTCAAAGTTTTTAGGCGATGCAGTCGCTATTACCTCATAGCCGGCAGCGACCGCTAGCTGGATGACGTTGCTGCCCACACTGGTGGAGCCTCCCCATACTAACAGAGTCTTGCCCGTAGGCGGACGTGCAGGAGCTGTGGGAAGCTGCAACGCCAGACAATCCTTCAAAAAGAGAGCCGAGCCCGCGGTACACAACGAGGATGGCAGTACTGCTGCCTCTTCGTACGATATGTCGGCCGGAATCCGCGATACTAGTCTCTGCTGAGCAACAGTGTACTGCTGAAACCCACCATGAGCCGGGTCATTAACCTTTTCATCTGCCCACACCAGAAGAGCCAGAACTCGGTCACCAACTTTGAAGTTCGAGACCCCGCTGCCAACGGCGACGACTTCACCCGCTACATCGCTTCCTAGAATGCACGGGTATTTGAGATGTTTCAACATCGTATCTCCCAAGAGTTGGATCAACCAATCGAACTGGCTGATAGCCACGGCCCCATTCTTTATCACGAGCTCTTTCTCGCTTGGAGTGGGGTACGGGGCAGGCTTTACCTCCAATGGGTCGGCCAATTTAGTAGTGAGCCATGCCGCTTTATTCGACATTTTCAATGTACTATGAGCTCAATTTGGAAACACCAAGGAAATCGATGACAAGTTTTATAGTGCAAAACACTCAATGGGCCAGTATCAATGAGAGGAGAGGCCGGTCGTCCGATAAGCGTGGAATGAAACTGGATCTCTGAGTGTCGTAGTGACTAGGCTGGAGTGAGTTGGTATGTATTGGAGCTCAACTTGGATCTCCGCTAATCATCTCCGTCAGCCAGGCCAAATTTAGCGCCTTCCTCGGATTTAGTGATTGTAGCTCAGAGCAAATCACCAAGCTGAGCTTAGTTCGGCAAACCGACAACTAGATTTGAATCCGGAACCCCGATTGCACAAGATAGAGCAGCTTATTTCATATTGTCCTTTTCGGATTTTCGGTCTTTTACCTGATCAATGGTGCCAAGTATCAAAGTGATGTTCTTAAAATGGGAAATGTAAAAACATGTTTGTAAGCCATCGATATATATATCCAGCTGTACAATATGCACCATCCCGCGCCTGCTGCACCTATTATGCATACGGCCATTTTTTCTGTATACCTAAATTTGTAGCGAACACAGTAACTGTTTCTATATAGTTACTATTCTGTTTGAATTCGTCACTAGATAATTTCTTGCACATCAGCACTGGGGATAACATTAGTTGCATTATCAACGAATTTATATTAAAAAGATTATTACTTTATAGTATGAAAATATATACTTAGTCGTACAACACTGTATTTAGTACAGTCAATTTGACTAAGAGCCATAGATACAAGTCCAATCGCCGTGGTCGTCCCATTTGACAGAATCCTGGTCACCCCACAGCCAATACCACTCGGAGTTGTCACCTTCGCTCCTTTGCCAAACACCAGAACTAGAATACTTTCCGCCGCCATTGTCGAGGCAGCTCCAAATTATATCACTGTAAGCATCCCAGCAGTTGGAGTTGGTAACACCAGAGTCGAGACCAAAAGTTCCCGAAGCGTCGCCATCTCCGACCCAGATGTTGCCAGAGCTAAAAGGTCCAGTGTACGATGTTTGGCACGCGTTTTGACGTATGCTCCAGAACTGAGTCCAAACTCCTTGGGGGTCTGGATTATCGCCCCAATTACAATGGTTCTCACCATAGCACGAAACGTGGCCAGCAAGAACGTTGGCGAGGACGGATGCGCTTGCGACAACAGCCAAAGCAGTCTTCATTTTGTGTGTTACGTCTAGAGATGCTGTTAACAAGCCATCTGGATGGTGGTCGTAACTATTTTATACCCAATGAAATCGGTAGGGTGTTTCCGACATGCTAACACAAAAAAAGCTTATCCGCTTCGCTCATCTCCTTACGCTGTATAACCGCTTCACCAACGTTATATCGAGACAATTCCCCTTTTTTTCAATATTCCAGAAGTGGATGTACTATGTGGGACTTATCCACTTCAAGGATTTTCACCGCAGTCTAGTTTCGACTGTTGTGGTTCTCATATGTATAGTTTATGCCACCAGGGACCCCAATTGTAGTACTGGATTTACAAATTGGGATTTTGTACCGCTTTGCAAACAAAATGCCTGGCACATGTAATCAAAATATGTTGACAGATGTGCATACGTATCAGATATCAGATTGCGGATCAGGGGAAGGATACCTATGCATAATTATTTCTCCGATGAACCTTTTTTCATTTTGGCGTAGCAATTCGACGAGACAACCATATGAACAGGAAGCAATGAATTGAATGAATGGGTCTCATCTGACACGATAGTTTCTGAATTCAAAACTCTCTTTTCATTCGTACATAATTTCTCATGTTTAACGCAGCTATCGATGCTTGCGCATTTTATCGGACAATTTCCAGGCTATAAACGTTTACCAGGATTTGACAACCCATGAGTGGCTAATCTTTACTGCCCACCAGTTGAAACCGGTTGTGCGCATGCTATTGCATACACTTGGTCTTCTAATGTACCCCACCAGAGTGAAGTAAATAAAGGGACAGTAAATACTGTAATTGGATTAGATTGTAAGAGAAGAGCCAATGCCGGAATCAGGAGTAAGATTCTACGCAGTGCTACCGGAATCTACCCGATTTTGCCAAAATCATCGCAACATGGTTTGAAGGCTCAAAGTCAATCAAGTAAATCGAGCGATGTTCATCACCTTGTAATGAATAAAATTCTTAAAAATACTTGTAGGAAGTGGATATGAAGTGTAGTGTGTGATATAGTTCTCGCAAAATATCTGATCCAGTTCAAAGATAGGATCCAAACTAACCTGAAATGAAATGCATATATGCTGACAACATAGCAGGTCCATACTATTTATAATGGTATATTATATATACGTACTGTAGTGGTTAACAATGTATACGATTAAGAAGAAAATACGACTATTAAACTTGTAGGTCCGTAGTTGAGCTACAGAGACAGTTTTGAATGGAGTTTAAAACAAGGTCGTTCAGGTATAATATGACATAGTGTTTAATGTAACAAATGTTATTGAGAGTTGTTAACTGAGATGTTATTAATTGAATAGATGCTATTCAAGCTGAAGTGACAGATATCCGTGGGGCTGCAAAAGGCAGGGATCTACGGTGAACTATTTCAGTTGATTTTGAACTTGTATTCATTTTGATATTCTCATCGTTCTATACTCTCCTCGCCATGTCCAATAAACGTCAGCCGAGCGAAGAGATCGATGAAAATGACCTCTTTCAATTTGTTGCTCTGGGCGGCGGAAGCGAAGTAGGAAGAAGTTGCCACATTATTTCCTACAAAGGCAAGACCATCATGTTAGATGCCGGAGTTCATCCAGCCTACAGTGGGATGGCGTCGCTGCCCTTTTATGACGACTACGATTTGTCGACAGTGGATATCATTTTGATCAGTCATTTCCACGTGGATCATGCTGCGTCGCTGCCGTACGTGATGCAGAGAACCAATTTCAAGGGCCGCGTGTTTATGACCCACCCTACAAAAGCCATTTACCGATGGCTGCTGAGTGATTTTGTCAAAGTCAGCTCTGCTCCGGACAGTTCGCAGTCTTTATACTCGGACGACGATCTGAGCAAGTCATTTGACAAAATCGAGACAATTGACTACCATTCTACCATGGAGGTAGAAGGTATAAAGTTTACTGCCTACCATGCGGGCCATGTTCTAGGAGCAGCAATGTTTTTCATAGAGATTGGCGGGGTCAAAGTGCTGTTCACTGGCGACTACTCGCGAGAGAAAGACCGACATTTGAACTCTGCCGAGATCCCGTTGCAGCGGCCGGATATTCTGATTGTCGAGTCGACATTTGGGACCAGTACTCATCAACCGAGAAAAGAACGAGAAGCGCAATTGACTTCTCTAATTCATTCTACGATAACAAAAGGTGGACGCTGTCTCCTACCGGTGTTTGCTTTAGGACGGGCACAGGAGATCCTGTTGATTCTAGACGAATACTGGGACAACCATCCAGAGCTGCAGAATGTAAGTATTTATTACGCCTCGTCACTTGCACGAAAGTGTATGGCTGTGTACCAAACCTATATAAACATGATGAATGATGACATACGGAAAAAGTTCAAAGATAGCAGGACTAATCCTTTTCACTTTAGACATATAAAGAGTTTGAGGAGCTTGGACAGATTTGACGATATTGGACCGACCGTAATGGTGGCAAGTCCAGGAATGTTACAAAATGGTGTCTCGAGAGAATTGTTGGAGAAATGGGCCCCGGATTCCAAGAACACCCTGCTGCTGACCGGTTACTCGGTAGAGGGGACCATGGCGAAACAGATTCTCAACGACCCAACTGAGATAGCATCTGTAAACAACCCAGACGTGAAAATCCCCAGGCGGATGACTGTCAAGGAGCTGTCGTTTGCTGCACATGTGGATTTCAAAGAAAATAGCCAGTTTATCGAGAAAATCAACGCCTCTCATATTATTCTGGTTCATGGAGAGCAAAATAATATGGGACGACTGAAAAGTGCGTTGTTGAGTAAATACTCTGATAGGAAGGGCACCGATCGCGAAGTTAAAATTTTCAACCCAAAGAACTGCTTTGAAGTGGAGCTGCCCTTCAAAAGCGCAAAAATTGCTCGAACGCTGGGGCTTTTAGCAACTGAAGAACCAAAGGATGGTCAGATTATCTCCGGAGTGCTTGTGGAGAAGGATTTCAACGTGAGCTTACTGGATGTTAACGATCTCCGTGAGTACTCTTCGCTTACGGCAAGCGTGGTCCTTGAGCGCCAATCTGTTATCGTGAATGCTGGCCCTGAGCTGATCAGGTTCCATTTAGAACAGATGTTTGGTATGGTGGAAGACTTGGGAGGAGACGAAGAGGTTGCTGAGTTCCGAATAATGAACGCCGTTCGAGTAATTCATGAAGGAGATCAAACGACAATCGAGTGGCTTGGGAATGTTATGAATGATGCAATTGCTGATACAACTCTAGCAGTGCTTTTGTCAGTTGACTCTTCTCCCGCGTCGGTTAAAATGTCTTCGAAATCTTGCAGCTGTTCACCTAACGGAACAGAACATACTCATGACCATAAGCAGCCCAGCTCCCTTGATCGCGTTGACGAGGTATGTGCTTTGTTACGTGCCCAATTTGGTAGCACTTTTGCAGCTGCTGAAGATAGACGAACTGCAACTGTTGACATTGATGGCAAAGTTGCACAAATAAACTTTGAGGATTTGTCAGTCGAATGTCCCTGGGAGCCTTTAAAGAATAGAATTTTACATATCTTGGAGATGTCGGTGAACACTGCTGCTCCTCTTGCCCAGGATCTGTCAAGGCTAGTAGAATTTCCCGAGGCAACCGCAAAGATTGAAGATGGTCCGTCAAAGATCGAAGCAGCAAGTGAGATTTCGGCCGAAAGCTGAACAAAAAAATTACTGGAAAAATATAGCATGTAAATACCTATTCAATATATACATTAATGTCTATCTGTCTGACCAGAACCACTATTTATTAGCCCCCTCCTTATTGATCTCTTCAATGATAATAGACTTGATTGTCTCCAATTTAGTATCTTCGGCAAAGAGTCGTTTTGATTCTTTGGTCACCATCTCCTTGAACTCATCAGGCAGGACATCGTTCTCAAACGAGTATCCAGCTTCACCCTTCAGAGCCATATCCACTGCATCTGCGAACTTTGCAGGGTGGGCAGTTGATAGAGCAACGTACTGGTACGAATTGTCCTGATCCTGCTTGATAATACGTAAAGCGCCAGAGACAGCAACAGCAGTGTGGGGATCCAGAATATACTTAGGAGAAACTTTTTCATAGACATGCTTGATAGTCTCTATGGTGTCGTCATCAGAAGCTCGTTCGCTGGAGAAATATCTTCGAGCAGCTTTGAGGAGGTCGTCAGGCACATGGAAGTGACCGCCGGTTTTAAGGTCAGACATCCATTGATTCACAATAACTCCAGCTTCTTCGTTGTTCTCGGCCAGATTTTCCTTTGCCAAGTACCACAAGAAACGCTCAAAGTTACTTGATACAAGAATATCCATAGCAGGAGACAATGTAGCATGTACTTCGGGTTCTCCACCATCAGCACTTTTACTGTAGTCGCCTGACTGGAAAAATCTGTGTAGAATATCATTTGCATTGGTAGCCACCACCAGGGAGTCGATAGGCAATCCCATTTTTTTAGCATAAAACCCAGCCAAGATGTCTCCAAAGTTGCCAGTAGGAACAACGTACTTCACCTTGGGGCTGACTCCAGAGTTTACCAGAGTAAAATAGCTGTAGAAGTAATAAGTGATTTGAGCCAAAATACGTGCCCAGTTGATGGAATTGACTGCACCAACGTGATACTTGGAGTTGAACTCTTTATCACCAAAGATTTGTTTGACCAAGTCTTGGCAGTCATCAAATGTACCAGAAACCGAGATGGTGTGCACATTGGGATCAAGAACGGTAGTCATTTGCTTCTCCTGGATTGCCGACACTCGGCCCGTAGGATACAAGATAAACACTGAAACATCTTTCTTGTTTCTCAGACCATAAATGGCAGCTGATCCAGTATCTCCACTGGTGGCTCCCACGACAGTGATCTTCTCTCTGTCGGGCGAGTCCTCTGCTTTCCCCTTGTTTCGTCGAACCAAGAAATACTCAAAGAGGTTTCCCACAAACTGGAGAGCTACATCTTTGAAGGCATAGGTGGGCCCGTGGAAAAGTTCAAGCAAGTAAAGAGACTTGTTCTTGTTCAGCAGTCTGAGGGGAGTGACATCTTTATGACGGAAAGTGGAATATGATTTTTTGGCCAGTATTTCAAGATCTCCTCGAGGGATTTCCTGTTCAGGGATGAATAAGCTCAGAATTTCTAGAGCCAGCTCGTCAAAAGTCAGATTCTGCCATTTTTTCAGTGTCTCGGGGGACACTGAAGGGATTTCTTCGGGAATATACAATCCTCCATCAGGAGCCAGTCCTTGAATGACTGCTTCTTCAAAAGAGAGTGTCTTTTTAGACGAGCGAGTTGAAAAATATCGAGGCATTGTAAAATATGCGATGAAGCGGAAGAATGAGAGATTGAGTCATGGATCCCTCCCACGGTCGCATATATATGCACGTTGATAACCTTCAGCCGTGCGTGAGGTTCAGCCGTGCGTTCAGCCTTACATATTATTGATCGATGAAATATCCATGAGGGTTGAGGCAGATACAGTGCTACAAGTTATAGGTCATGGTAGTTTCGGTCATTTGTTCCCCTATATTACAGATATTACAGATTAACAGATAAATAAGTACGGGCTCAAAGTACTGGCTACTGCCGAGTGTTCAGAAACAAGTGAATACTCTGGTTCAGTAGTTCCTCAGTGTAAAACGACGAGTGTCGAACATTTTCTTCGCTGAACCCTCGGTCCGCAGATATCAGTTTGAGATCTCGGGTCTGTGAGGCAAGCCATTTTTGGAGGAACTCGACAGGGCTGTCGGCCAGCTGGCTGAAAAATTCTCGTTTTAACCGTAAAGTGTTGAGCGACTGGACAGCTATGGCAATAGAATCGTCCAGATCCATGATCTGTTGCTGATTGGAGTACCAGTTCTTTAAAAGGTCTTCCATTTGAGCTCGAATGGGGTCGTCAATCTCGATTTCAAGGTCATAGGCATATTCTCCGAGCGTAGACTCTTTATTGATTTGCACTTCATACTCAATAACAATCGGGTCTCGGGGTCCCAGATGAGGATTTAACAGCTCCATAATGTGGGGAAACGAGATAGTGTCTCTGCCAAACAAGTTACGCAGGGGTGCATCACATTTGATAAGCCGCTTTTCATCTATATCCTGAAGCTTGTGGAACTTGATATACTGCCACATGGCGACGACTACTCCCGGTTTAGTGGCTTCCTTGATTGCCAGAATGTCCGCCAGTTGAGGACTCAACTTGAACTTGTTCGGGAACTCTTTGAGCTGCAGTGTTATTTTCGCTTTCACGTTTCTGTCACCCTTTCGACGAATATCAAACACGTCAAACTCGACATCGGCTCCACTTGTACCGGCTCCAGCTGCATCAGGATGCGGTACAGGCTCGTGCCACTCTACGATGTTTGACTCAGTCACTTCTACGTCGTCATTGTTTTCAAATTCCACCACAATACTCGTGAAAAAGGTCGAAAACCTCGGCCGTTCTGGCGCATCGGCCGGTGTATCATCGACCAGACGACCTTCTACACGTAAATTCCACGACGGAATCGTCCCCGTGTCGAAATCAAACGCATTCTCTTCAAGTCCAGTGACTGTCTGCCACGGCTGGTCCTGACACGTATTAGAAACAAACACTCGAAGCTTTTTTTTTTTCTTTATACTTCGAGCCAGCGTGTCTTGCAGATCCATTTGCTTACGAGTGATCGTGGCATCGAGCCGCTTTTCGGCTTCCTGCAGTTTCTTATACAGCACCGCTTCGGGAATTTTGTTTTCAATCGTGTCAGGCAGTGCCTTGTCCATTGGTTTCCGTGAATAATGTCTTTCGATATCCGCATATCCTGGCGGCGGCTGCTGCTGCGGCTGCGCTTGAGGAGGAATGTCTTGGCCATAGCCTGGCTGGTCACGTCCTACGTAGCGGCCTGTAGTGGGCATACCCCGTGCGGGTGGTCGTCTATTATATGGAGTGCTCATAGGACTGATATGTTGGTTGTGTTGTTAACGGTTGTGTTGACAGTTGTGTTGACAGTTGTGTTGACAATTGTGTTAAAGAAATTGAATATTTCGGTGAAGTGCAGATCGTGAAGTTCGTATGTTACCCGGTGGTGAGTACGGAGATGCTGATGATGACTGGATTCATCGATGTTTCTCTCTATTTTGCAAGAGAAAAAAGATACTTTATGAGCTAGAATGATCTGCATCTAGTTTTTATTGCTAAGGTAAATTAGAGTATGTGACTATGAGTTAACTTAAGTTTAGCAAAAATACAATTGCAGGTGCCTCTTTACTCGACACTTTGGTCCCTGAGTGTGGGTTGTTGGTACAATGAGATATATGTTTGATAAATAACTTGCAGATAGCCTATCAATCGCTTCAGTTCCTGATCTCTTTAACCTACAAAACACATAGAACTCTAATTGTATGTTCTGGTTCTGTCAAAATCTCTTAAATTACTTCTCAATAAATACAATACACTAATCTAGATCCCCGACCGGAAAATGTTCTGCCGTTGGTGCCGGAACTGAACCGTTTCCCGTCGCTCTAGCACGGACAGAGCCTTGTCCAACGCATGTTTCGCGTATCCTTTACCTTGCACAAACTCTCGTATCAATGTCTGATAAGATGTACTCCACCCAACTGGCAGTCGTCGCTTGAGCTCCTCTTCGATCTTGTGGACTTCATGCACCAATTCCTGACGGGAGTCTCCATCCTGACCAACTGCATCCATAGTAGAAGCAAAAAATAATCGGATAGCCTCATCGACATGCTCTTCGGTCACAACCGGCGAAAGATAAAGTTTGGCAAGTGCCTCGCTGATTCGAACCATCGCTTCCAATTGACGAACAGTAATAGGAATCGAGGATCTTTCGTTGGCCTGAACTTCTTTCTGATGAACTGTCTTTCGAATTTCCACAAAGTGACTCGAAAGTCGTTCGGCTGCTTCTGGAGATACCCTTGGAGCACACTTTGCCCTGCAGTACGAGATATATCGTTTCATTTTGTCAATAGGAATCTCACCCACCGTCTCGTTCATGGTCGACGAACCGTTCATATGTGTATTCATCACATGCCTGGCAATAGTGTTGTCTCGGTTCTCATCATGCTCATCTTTTATAATAAAAATCATGTCAAATCGTGACAAGATAGTGGTCTGGAAATCAATGTTCTCTCCGGGGCTCTTCATATCATCATATCGACCAAAAATAGGATTTGCAGCCGCCAGCACACTGGTTCTGGAGTTTAAAATAGTGGTGATACCAGCTTTGGCAATCGAAATGGTCTGCTGTTCCATTGCTTCGTGGATAGCGACTCGATCTTCGTCACGCATTTTGTCAAACTCGTCGATACAGACAACACCTCCGTCAGCAAGAACCATGGCTCCGCCCTCCAGGTAAAACTCTCGTGAACTGCTTTCTCGCTGAACAGAGGCGGTCAGACCAGCAGCAGATGATCCTTTACCCGAAGTGTAAATAGCAATGGGTGATACTTTTTCGACGAATTTCAACAACTGGGATTTGGCTGTACCAGGGTCACCGAGAAGCAGAACATTGATATCTCCTCGTAGTCTTACATTATCAGGAAGTATTTTCTTGGAACCACCCATAAGGAGGCATGCAATAGCTTTTTTCACATCTGCATTGCCGTAAATGGATGGCGCAATACTGTTGGAAAATACCTCGTACAGGTTCGGGGTTCGTGATAGAGCCAAGAACTCTTCTTCTTCCTCTTCGGTGAAAACTGCATTATTCTGGTTATCATGCTCCAACTCGGTTTGAATGCCCAAAACTCGAATGTATGGGTTTCTTACTGCTACGGCGCCAGCCGAGTCACGGTTTCGGTTCTGGTAGATAGAATAGATACCGGTAATAGTACATCGGGTACCAGGAATTACCTTGTTTGTGAGATATCGATCTGCGGACAACAGAATATGTCGAGGCATTTCTCCTACGGGCACCATATCCGGAGCTTCTTGAAGTTTAAGAACCTGTTGGTCAATGAACAGGGTCTTGTCGTGCATAATCACGTATGGATCCATGGGGCAGTTCTTCTTTTCTCCACCTGGAGCTGACGGTCCCAAGCAAGTTCGTGGGAACTGAATCCCCGAAAACCCACCCGCAACTTCGATTTTGTGCATGTGTCGACAACTTCGACATATTAATTGTAGAACGGTAGCTTTTGATGACAGCGTTGATGCGCCAATGACAATACCTGGAATTCTGATCAGCTTGGAGATATGTCTTGCATTGAGATCTCGTATTGACAAGACACTCGACTTCGATTTCAAAATAATCTGCAACATCTTGATCTCGTTTTGATTGGATTCTTCTGGTTGGACACTGTTTTCGTCTGCAGAAGGGTGGACAATACGCGTCGCTATCTGCTTTGCAGCGGCCTCAAACACAGGCAGCAGTTCTGTGGGCTCTTCCGTCAACTGCTGGCCCAGGTCTTCATTGTAGGCGAGAAGATGGCCAATATCCACGGTCAAAGCATATTCTTTAGCAAGCACGTTCTCCCTCAACTGATCACGATATATATAGCTGTTGTCTATCCAGAACTCCAAGATAAAGTGTCGAAAGAGAGCTTGAACTTCGGATAACGAGTTTTCATTGGCAGGTTCACCAGCCAGAACTGTGGTGGAATATACCCGTCCTTGATCGTACGACATGTTGGTGTGGATTATTAGGTGTGTACCACAATGGATGATGTAGGGAAGTTAAATGGTCAGAATATGCGGAAGGGTGAAAGTCGCGTCTTGAGATTTTACGCGTTTTCATTTTCAATTACATTTCCTAATTGGGATGCGAATTATGCAAGTAATTAACGCGTTTGTGTGGGAAGCGTGGGACGCGTAAAAATGGATGGGGAAATGAACTAATTGATAAACAAATAAATATAAATCACCATTTATGATTGACTCTTGCCATTGTTTCCGTATTTCAGCAGAGATGTAGCCAAAGTATATAGAGTAAAACTGTACTTCTCTTGTTTCTTCACCTCGTGCTTCACCTCGTGGTTCGCGTCATTGCCCTAAAACAGACCTTATCATGTCCGTTGCACTGGAAACCGCTTTCTTGACTAGCATAGTAACACTCTTCTCCCCAGTTGTATGCAAGCCCCAGCAATACCTCTTGAAACAACCCTTACACTGCTTTGTCTGTTGAATCCCTCGCCGTTCTACTTCTCTCTGTATTATCGCACATCCTAGACAAGCCTGCCATTCTTTGTCGGTAGTCCCATTGTCTTGAGTCATTGTGTTGTAACCATTTTGAATCATCTGGTCAACTTCTTGCGCTGAATACGCCAACTGAAACGTACTCTTATTTGAAGAATACGAATGAAACGAGTTGGCCATATACACAATAACCGGAGGGATGTGTCTCTCTTCGACTGGTTGAGCTGTGTCATAAAGAGCAGTCAGTTCAGTAGCATAGCAGCCGAAGAAAGTGGGGTTCTGCGTAAGTCCTAGTCTTAGAAATGTTTCCTGGTCAGTAGGAACGTACGGGAATATTGTCTTGTTTCCTTGAGAATCGAACTGTCGCTTATACGTTTCAATAAGAGATAGCCCTGCTGGCCAGTTCAAATCGGTGTCAGCAGAATTGTCAAACGCTAGGACTACATCCATTTTACGAGTGGGTTGAACCAATGGGTACAGCGGAACATTCTGTAAATCCTCTCCTCCATCCACCAGAGTGAGTGAGGTTGCCGATTCAATTGATGGGATAGCATTTTTAGTTCCCATAAACGGATTTGGGGTGTACAAGGCGATGTCGAAGTTTGCTCGCCCAAGCGTTTTCAGTATAGTTTCGCCAATATCCTTGAAAACACCCTGAAGACCAGTTTTATTGAATTGCAAGATAAACTGATTGAACAGACTGGAGGAAGTGCCTAAAACAAAGCCGGCATTATCGAAGCCAGAAATGCATTTTGCGTCTTTACTGAGAACTGCTTGACCATTCATAATTGGAGTGCCTAGGTACTTGACGTCAAAAAAGGAATACAATTCGGGGTCCCACGACCCGACTTCGAACGGTGTAAATTCGAAAATTGTCGAGTTACTGGAAATAATTGTATCCCCAGGCAACCTCTGGTCTGCAATATGAATGGGGAATGGCATTTGCCGACTGGTAAAAGCAGGATAGGTTTGTATGTCTGAAAATTCCAAGGCGGGACCCCCGTCTTTCAAACCTATTAAAATATGAGATAGTCCTCGTCCCCAGATATCGGTAAATGATATTGGGAATCCACCTTTAGACTTTGCCCACACATCTCCTATTATGTTTACCCAATACTGAAGGTTCCCTAATAAATCGAAACCATCTGGCCCGATTAAAGAGTTCTGTAGGTTCCAGATAGTTTTAGAGCCCTGCAATTCTCTGACTGTCGTGAAATTGTTTAGTACGATGGATCCGACCAACCAATTTCCGCCCGATAATCCAGTAATATAACTTGCAGCCTGAACCAGTCCACCGACATGACCTGGGTTTGTGGAGTTGGGCGTTCTGTCATCCAAAGCTGCAAATTGGCCAGCTCCAGCCAACATAGCTCGATATCCTCCTCCGGAGAACGCAAGTCCGATTGGGATTGTAGAATTTATCAAAAAGACGTCTGGGTGGAAGTTTTTCATTCCAGCACGGTCGAACCACTCAATAAGAGGTTGTTTGATAACCACATACCGATCTTGCATGTATTCTTCTTCTCTAGTGCATAAACTGTCTGCGGATCTCACTAGAGAAGACACGACGGGGCATGCTACTTTTCCAGGCATGTATGAGTTGGTCGGGCTCCAGGAAAAGACAAGAAGAGGAGAGAGTATGAGTGGGATAAGAGTTATTTGTTTAATGTTCATTTTGATGTGAGAGGAATCTTTCACTGTTACCAAAATAGTGTCAGCTTCGTATGCATTTGTTTTCTAGGGTGGTAGAAGGGTGAGAGGATGGGAGTTTTCTAGTACTAATATTTTAAAATTGGCCATTTCACAGCTGAACAAAGAATCCCGTTTATATAAACGAGTTATTTCAATTTAAAGTTGAACAGTACATGTGATTGCCTAAAATTACCATTCTCGGTTAGTGTACTGCAGCAAATCTGCAGGGGAATGCATATGCTTATATAGTGGTATAGAGACAGAACAATATATTAGATCGAGAATAAGAGGAGCTGAATCAAAGGGTGAGTTATATAGAAGCGAAAACCAAAACAAAAAACCATAACCATAATGAATGATGAGACATATTGTGGAATTGTTCTGTTGTGACGAACCCAGGTACACTGTGTAAATCGTTCCGCCACCGTTCCGTTAGAAGAACTGGTGACCTAGAGAGCTCAGGTGGATGATATCACAGACTTTTTGGACAATTTGACTACGGCCAGAAGAAGAAATATTTTAGCCACCGTCCTCAGGACTGTTTACGCCTCATGACACACTTGCACTATTAGTAGAAGGATATCAATAGACTATATGAGCCCCCTGCGCATCTTCGGCAGTCTGAGACCGGTATTTCCACTTCCATCACCTAGACAACGGCGTCGTGAAGTCTTTACAAATATATTTCCCACACATGATCACACAAAACTCCCTTCAGGCCCACTGTAACCCCCTCACCCTAACCTCTATCTCTCTTGCTACCCTCCAGCTCCACCTCCATCGCCATAACGTTCCAGAATATTCATCTCTCCAAATATAAACCGAGAAATCTCCATTTTCTTATTCGACACCGAAACTTATAAAATCAAAACAGTTTTGACTCCAGTTCGACTACAAATACAACACAATGTCTGCTGATCAGTACAAAGCAGAGGGAAACGCGGCCTTTGCTGCCAAGGATTTCAATAAAGCCGTTGAATTATTCACCAAGGCCATTGAAGCCTCCCCCTCTCCAAATCATGTCTTGTACTCGAATCGGTCTGGTGCCCATGCTTCGTTGAAAAACTTTGAAGCCGCTCTCCAAGACGCCGACGAGTGTATCAAAATCAATGGTACCTGGGCAAAGGGTTATGGCCGAAAGGGTGCTGCCAGTTTTGGACTGGGAGATCTTGTGAGTGCCAAAGATGCTTATGAGGAGGCTATCAAGCTTGATCCTGGCAATGCTCAGGCGAAACAGGGCTTGAAACAGGTCGAGGACGCAATTGAGCGAGAGGCCGCATACGACGGTACCACGCCGGACCTGGGAATGGGTGGCATGTTCAATGATCCCAATGTCTTTGCCAAGCTTGCCAGCAACCCCGAGACCAGAGAGTATATGAAAGATCCTCAGTTTTTGCAAAAGTTGACTGACTTACAGAAGAACCCCATGGCCATGTTGCAAGGAGGAATGCAGGATCCTCGACTGATGAAAGCTATGAGCGTCATGTTGGGAATTGATCTGCCTGATGTGCCTCCTCCCTCCTCTGACAATGATACTCAATCGCAGCCTGAGCAGTCCAGAAATGAGCCACAGCCCCAGCGAGAGCCCGAGCCTGCACCGGAACCCGAGCCAGAAACCGAAGACAAGCTGGCAAGGAAGAAAGCTGACGAGGAAAAGGCTCTGGGAAATGCTTTATACAAGAAGCGAGACTTTGACGGAGCCATTCAACACTACAACAATGCCTGGGTGGCTTTCAAGGATATCACCTACTTGAACAACCGAGCTGCTGCCGAGTACGAAAAGGGAGACTATGAGACTGCTATCGCCACTTGTGTTGAAGCTATTGAGCAAGGTAAAGAGCTTCGAGCCGAATATACTCTGTTTGCCAAGGCTTATGCAAGAATCGGTACTACATACCTGAAACTTGGCAAACTTGCTGAAGCAATTGACAACTTCAACAAGTCCTTGACTGAACACAGAAACCCCGATGTCTTGAATAAACTTCGAGCCACGGAAAAAGAACTCAAAAAGCGAGAGTCCGAAAGTTACGTTGACCCAGTTAAAGCCGATGAAGCCCGAGAAGAAGGAAACAAACTGTTCAAAGAGGGCGACTGGCCCGGTGCTGTCAAAGCTTACACCGAGGCTGTTAAGCGGGCGCCCCAGGACCCTCGAGGTTACGCCAACCGAGCAGCTGCTCTGCTCAAGCTCATGTCTTACCCCGAAGCTGTGAAGGACTGCGACTCTGCCATTGCCAAGGATCCCAAATTCTTCAAAGCATACACTCGTAAGGCTACTGCTTTGCATGTCATGAGGGACTACAAGAAAGCTATGGATGCTCTAGAGGCTGCCCGAGCTGTTGACACCGAGTTCAAGCACACTCGAGAAATCGAGGAGCTCTACGCCAAGGCTATGCAAGCTCGATTCCAGCCCTTGCCCGGTGAGAACATGGAACAAACAGCCGAGCGATTAGCTCAAGATCCCGAAATTGACGAGATCCGACGAGATCCCATTATGAATACCATTTTGCAACAAGCCCAGAACGATCCTGCTGCTCTCCGAGACCACATGCAGAATCCCGAGGTACGAAGAAAGATTAATTTATTAGCTGCTGCTGGTATTATCAGAACTAGATAAGTGGACGAGGAACTATCAATTTAGGTAACTCATCCAAATCTGGGAGATGCATCCATCAGATATAGGTCGATGTAACTATAGGTGTAAATACATTACATGAATAACGTTGTAGGTTGTATTGTAGTGTAAGGACCGAACGCGAGCATGTTGATCCTCACTCCCGAGGCTAGAGATTCAGAAAGCTACCATAGGAATCAAATCTTATATATGCCCTACGCACGCACTATATAGAAAACACTTTTCGGAGTTCACTCGCGCACACGCAATCATTAACATGGTTTCAGACTCTAGTCTCTCATCTATTAGCTCAGATTTTGAAGTTGTAAAAAATTTCTGTTAAAAGGCTGTACAGTTTGGTGCAATTGTGCTCACTGAGTAAGTGCTGGGTATGAAACTATGCTATATAGGTCATTACACGATATATTATATGCCATACATGTACATTTGCATTTATTATAATGTCTCCACCAAATTCCGGTTTTGGAGAATAAGTTAAATACGCGTATACTAGCGCCATCGCACGGCTGAAAACGGTACGGCGATCACAACCTGAAACAGCACTGCAGACTTAAACCAACCACTTCATTGTATTCTTCCTCCTGATCTTTTATATTCAGTTCCACGCTCCAAATGGCATCCAAAGTGCTTCGCTTTGTACAAGTTGTTCTTGCTATAACTTGGTGTCTCTTGGCAGCTGGCCCTGTGTTTGGGTTCGCTGCCTTGAAACCAGTTCTGGTGTCTGAAGGAATATATCGAGAGTCTTGTACTCGAGAAGAACTGGAAAAAGGAGTAAAAATATGCTCTGACCAAGATTTGAAACTTAATTATATGTTCACTGTTGCGGCAGTTGTAAATAATGTTTTCGCGTTACCCGTCGGGTTCATTCTAGACAGTTATGGCCCCCGGATATGCGGGATACTAGGATCGGTGATATTATGTCTCGCTTGTCTCTGTTTCACAAATTCTTCAAATCCTTATTTATTCGGAGGTGATTCAATTGTCAGCCTTGATCCCTTTTTGACTGGGTATACCATGCTTGCCATGGGCGGCTCTTTTCTGCCAATTTCATCTTTCCACTTGTCAAATGCATTCCCTCAGTTTTCCGGCTCGATTATGGCAGCCTTGACTGGGGCATTTGACGCATCCTCAGGCGTGTTTGCTGGCTATGCTCTGTGGTACGAAATGAGCGGGAAAAACGTGCCCTTGGACCGGTTCTTCAACCTGTATATCATAATACCAATTTTCATTTTGGCTGCCCAGCTTACCATTATGCCTTTCAGATCCTACAAAGTTCACGACGCAGTGGCGGTGCGCTCGAGAGATGACCTTTATGCTCCTCCCCAGCACAAGTTCATCCAAGCACGACAGTTTAGCATTTCAGGAGCTTCTGAGCGACGGCCCCTGCTGGAAGAACGAAACTCTTTGTTAGCTGAAGGCATTGAGGATGCCATTGAGACTGTAGAAGACTACGCCGAACACGGAAGTCAAATCATCAACGATGTTGAAAAATCTGGCGTTTGGGGTGTTTTGCACGGCCTCAGTGCTCATGAGCAGCTGAGAAGCCCATGGTTCATTTTCATGGTGTTGTTTGCATCTACCCAGATGCTGCGAATCAATTATTTTGTCGCCACTGTGTTCGGCCAGTACGCATATCTTCTGGACTCCGTGAAAGAAGCAAAACAGATCAGCCATTACTTCAGCGTGGCTCTGCCCAGTGCTGGAGTGATTGCTGCTCCTTTGATTGGGTACGTTTTGGACAACTTGACGACCCTGCACACATTAATACTTCTTGTTTCATCGACAGTCATCATAAGCGCTCTATCTTTGATTCCATCTGAAATCGCTGGCTTCACAACCGTCACTGCTCTGGTGGCCTATCGTCCTTTTTTGTACTCGGCTGTATCTGACTACTGTGCCAAAGTGTTTGGATTCGACACCTTTGGCATCATTTATGGAATGTGTATCTCGCTGTCTGGGCTCCTTTCCTACTCTCAGACATATCTAGATGAATTGACGCATGAATACTTTGAATCTCCGGATCCGGCCAACGTCATTCTGATCATTCTGTCCATACTCGTTGGCGTCCCATTTTGTTTGCACGTCTTTTATCAGACTCGAGCAATAAGGCGAAAACAGCTTGAAGATGCAGCTCAACGTGCGCCAGTACTGAACATGCCAGGCACAACCTGTGACGAGGGACAGTGCGCAGACTGCGTGTGTGATCAGTGATGGCTAAATTACATGACGACCGAATAAAACTATTATGCATTGTTTTGATTTTGTATTTACACTTGAAATTTTAAAGAAGGGGTCTGGTCTATTCGGGTAATTGTAGACCATATAAATATGTACTTTTATTGATTTGTTTTTTTCAGTTAGTTTTCTCTGACTTCCTTTTAAGACGCAACTTGCCATCAAGAAACTCAGTTTCATAACCTGCCTCTTCGAGTGCTTCTTCTGTGGCCGCTCCCTTTGCCTCCAGCCGAGATACAAAGTTTTGATTCTCATAATTATCCTGCAAAATGTACTTCAATGCCAAGATAGATGTTTCGCGAACAAAAGGATTGTTGCGGTCTATTATGCAATTGGACAGGATAACTTCCAGTCCATGGAGCCGTCGCACTTCGTCCTGGACATGCCGGCTTTCCATTGCCAACACTCCAAGGATTCCAATTATTTTTGATTTCACTAATGGGAATTCTTTGGGATTGAGGGAATCCGCGTCCTTGGCAGATATGTCTGCAAGTTTGTTCTTGACAGGTAAATACTTTTGACAATCTCCTAGAAGTTCAAGTAACAGCTGTAGACCGTTTTCGACTAGAAAATCTTTGATGCTGGAGTCTGCACTGATAACCACAGTCCAAATGTCCAAGACAATAGTGAGAGTATTCCAGACATTGAAAATTAGTCCATCGTCTGTCACCTTTGAGGTACCTGTAATGTAAGGTCGGGCTACTGCATCTGCATCCATTAGCTCTTGATAAAGTTGTGCTGCGAGACTGCTCAGAGATTCGCTGAGTTCAGATGCTTTCACACTGGGCAAGACGGCATCCAGAAGTTTCAGGAGCGAAAGTCGCTGGAACGGTGCGGTGTTGAAGGCGGATAGTTTCCTTAGAATTGGCACTATTCCTCCTGAAGTCACCAAAGTTTTCATGATGCTTTTCAGTATCGAAGCGAGAAGCGCATCACCTTCGTGGAGCCATGTGTCGCAGTAGTTTATTATGTGACGTAGAATCTCTTGACCATTTTGATTGTCCAAAAGAATCGCCTGAATTTGTCTGGGGTTGACTATTGGTGCCAGCGAAAACTGAAGAAAGAGGAGTATTGCCGAAGTGACCGGATCAGACACGTTCAGATGACGGATCAGGTTTCTTGTAGCAGAGGAGTCCAAAGCATCCAGCAATAATTTAAGGCTGTCGGCGCTTTGGTCCGCCGATACCATATTGGACAAGAACTGGAAAGAGGAACGGAAGAGTTTTTCTTCTGCCTCATCCAGATCGTCCTTGTTCAGCAAGTAGATTATGAGCTTTAGAATCTGGGCTGAAAACGACTGCTGTTCAGCTAACTCAGCAGCGCTAGGAAAACATACGATATTTCTGGAGAGTAAAATAAACCCATTGAGAAATCTACGAGATCCTCCATAGAGACTAGCGGAATCAGAGTACGAGTTTCTTACAACAGAAGTCAAGTTGATCCACACATTTAAATTTCCGCCAAGTTTCGTTCTGGGTTAAAAAAGCTGATGCTCATGGTTTTTACGCAGTTACTTACCGAGATTGCTCGTTCTTGGACGTTATATTGATTAATTCTAGCAGTTGAGCGGGAAGAAAGTTATCGTCAATGGACCTTGGACTGGAATAAAGCTCTACAGATCTACTAAACTGCGCCAAAACATCCAATACTCCCGAGTCCCCCATTTCTTACTAACTGTCTCTGAACAAACTCGAGGAATCTAAAATGTCGAGGTTGATGCCGCACATATGTTGTCGATCCCAGTGCCTAAATAGTCTCACGAATTGCTGATCTTTCATACATGTCTTCCTCATTCCAATTTATAAATGAATCATGGCAGTGTAGTATTACGCATTTGTAGGACTCGCATACTATCATATAATGCTGCCTTCCGTACTGCCACACCGCGGCTTTTCTCTTTTTCCTCTGTAGCATCTCTCAAACGTAATGAACTGCCTCCCCGACCGAAAATCTCTGAGGAGGAGATCGAAGAAGTCTTCATCAAAGGAGGAGGTCGTGGCGGTCAGAAAATAAATAAAACCAATTCTAAAGTGCAATTGCGTCATATTCCTAGTGGCATAGTGGTATCTTCACAGGCTACGCGGTCTCGTGAGCAAAACCGGACAAAAGCTCGAGAGATATTGGCTCTCAAAGTGGAGGAACTGAACGCCCCGGAGGGGACCAGCAGATTAGCTGTCGTAGCGAAATTTAAACAAAATAAAGCTAGAAAGAAGAAGAGTAGAAGTAAGAAGAAGTACGAAGCCTTGGCTGCTGAAAAAGAAGAAGAGAGGTTAAGGACGTTGGGTTTGGACGGTGAAGAGAAGAACGAAGAAGACGAGAGCTGGGAAGAAAGCGAAATTGACGAGGGAGAAGAAGAGATTGAGGTGGAACTCGATCTGCATGTAGATAGGGGAGTAGACAAGACTCAAAATAACTGACGTCAGTAAAGTCATTGACATCTATATTATAATATACATTATTGAGATATGCTCTTTTTATTTTACAATCTATGCTTACTCTTCGTCGTCCGATGCAAATGCATTTTTCGAAAACTCTCCATTTCGCGATTCCGGTCCAAACCATCCTTCCTCGTCCTCGTCTTCCATTTCTTCTCCTTCACCGTCCTCGTCATCGTGACTCTCAGCTGGATTCTGTTCCAACCCATTCTCCATCTCCACATCATTGTCCTGCCGTTCAGCTACTCCAACTCCTCCCAAGAACTGCACATAATAAATATTGCCACTCGCCAGTTTGTTGAATTCTTTGTTTACAAGGCGTAATGACTTTTGCAACTGACGTAGCGGACTGACAAACTGATGTTTGTTATTCATTATGTATCTTCCATGATGGGTCATGAGCGCTTGGATCCACAGAAGATTGAATTCCACATGGCTGGACGTCTCTGCCAACGACCCAATGAATCGTACGAGTCGCAAAAGATAGACTTCTGGAAGGTCTTTGGCAATAATTTCAATGTCTTTGACTGGAATGGACTCAAACACACGATGAATCAATCCTTGTTCTCCTAGACGGAACGCCATGACTAATGCTATCATGTAGTCCTTTTCTTTCAATTTTTCAATCGTGGTATCCACCGTGATGTCGAGATCAAGGTCAAAAGGATCAAAGATAAGATCATCATCCACTGAATATACCAGGAGCCCTTCGGTAGAAGATGCACTAAAACTTCGGGAAGTAGGCGAGTACCGCAGAGAAGTGGTTCGAATAGCAGGTCGAACACGTCGAACACTGGCATCTCCACGCTGAGCTCCGGGCAGTGTATTGTCGATTCTGTCTTCCAAATCACTTGCTTCTCCGGTCGTGTCAATAAGATCCATTGGTCCCGCCTCTGTCATGTTTTTACTGTTGAGTTTGTCCAGTGTACCGTCCAGAGACATGTTCTTACTGATTGTAAACTTTCTCAGCAACACTTCATTGTTGACATCATAGAGACAAATGTACTTTGAATTTCCTCCAGCAAGGACATTATTTCCGTCAGCACTGTAGCACAATGTCGTGAAATGCTTAGAGCGAGCAGCATTGGAGGCATTGAACCGATCAGCTGAATGCCTTCCTCCGACGATATCGTCCCGTCCATCAATGGCTCCAACCTGTTTGCTCAAGTCAATATCCCACAAAGATAATTGCCCGTCCATTGAAGCGACAGCTACTCGCTTTGAATCCGGTCGAACGGCCACAGCCATTACTTCAGACTGCAGCAGCAAGGGCTCGCTGTAGCTAGACCGGCCAAAAACACTCCATACTCGGACAGACTTGTCCCAACTTCCACTCACTAATAAACTTCCCTCGCTGGCAAAACATAAACTAGAGACCGGACCTTGATGGCCACTCAATCTCTCTAGCAGCTGGCCAGTTTGTACATTCCATAAATGAATATCAAAGTCGTCGAGAGACCCAGCACAAACAATCTCACCACTGGGGTCGACTGCCAATGAAGTAAACTGGATTCGGTTTGGAGCAGTGAATGTTCGGAAATTTCTGTATCTTATAAGGTCCCATGCTCGAATCGAGCCGTCCAGCGATGCAGAGAAGAGGACATTTCCTCGTCTGGCAAACTCAAGCCCAGTGACACCGGCTGTGTGTTCGGTAAAGGTGACGATGCAAAATCCACTAGTACTGTCCCAGACTTTGATCTTTCCGTCGTCAGCAGCCGTGATGATTTTCGATCCATCTGGAGAGTAAACCAGAGCATTGACAGCGTCGTAATGGCCCTGTTGTTTGAGAATATATGATTCAGACTGCCATTCCCATACGAGTAGCTGACCCAGTTTAGCAGCTCCGAACGCCAACCACTCTCCCGACTGGTTGATGGTGACATAATCAATTTGATTCTGAGAGATACTAAGGGTCTGGAGAGCGATAAAGTCGGGCAGCTCGTAGAGTGCGAATATGCCAGAGTAAAAGCCGACCACTAATAAGTTGGTTTTCGGGTGAAATGTCGTACATCGCACTTTGTCTTGGTTGAAGTAGTGTTTTGCAGTGATTCTCCACCGTGCGTTGTTGTCGCTATCGTCCTCTTCGTTGGCGTGATCATCATTATTGTCTTCTTGACCTTTATCCTTCTTCCTACTAATGAACTCCCACTTGAACAACGCTCCATCTTTACTGACTGTATAAATAATTTCTTGCGTATGGTTGAAGAATGCTCCCACCACGTTATCTCGATGTCCCGCCAAAGTAGTAGCTGCGACACTGTCTTCTGACACAAGCGAGTATACTCTGGCTGTCAGGTCCTTTGCCGCCGTCAAAAAGAACCGCGAATCAGCAGACCATGTGATGTTGGTGACATCACCAGAATGCCCAGTGTATATTCTATGTCTCACAAACGGAGCAAACTGTCTTTGGTCATTACGGTTCGGAGTCTTCCAAACTTGGATATGTCTGCCGGCACACACTGCGAAATACTGCCCGTCAGGCGAAAACTTGATTGCCCCAACTCGTTCCTTGAAATTGAAGTGGTGCAGGACGGTTCTACGCAGGAAATTCACCAAAATGGCTCTTCCGTCTTCGTCTACTGAAATCAGCAGGTTTGTTCGAGGATTCAGAGCTATGCACGAGATGTTCTTTCGATGCTCGTACGTGAATGTGAAAGATTTGTTATTCACCAGATCAAAGCAGCTGACTCGGTTTCCCACAGGACTTAAAATCGAAGTCCCGTCGGGCGTGAACTCGAGGTTTCCTTGGCGGTACACGGTGCCGAGGAGGTTTGATAGCTAGTTAGCATTACAGTCCAGCAAGACAAGAGTTACTGAATGATTACATACCTTGAAATCCACAGTCATTGAGGGTGTTTTTTATAACTGAAATCAACGCTTTTGCAGATTGAATTCTTCATGAATTTTTCAGACGTCGTGCATATAAATATTTTAGCCGTTCCGGAGGTGGGGCTCATGCACGATGATCTGCGGTAGATCTGACGATCTTTTATATAGCGATCAAAGTCAAGAATCCAAGTATCCATCACATATAAACAGCATGAAAGGAGGAAATAGAGGCAAAAACAAGAAAAAGACCAAGTCTTCTGATATCAAGAATGACAAAGTCAAGGTCATGGGTGGGCTGGAAGGTCAGATAGCCGTGAAACCAGCTCCTGCTGCAAAACTGTCGAATAAAATCTTAGACATGAAGGTGTGTAGACTGATATAGCCCAAAAAAAGAAGTAGCTAACCAGTTCATGCAGCGAGCTAGTGTAAAAGAAAAAGAACAGAAGCAAGAAGAAAAGATAAAAAAGATTGAAGACGCATCCAAGTGGAGTTTGAAGTCTGCGTTCAAGAGTAGTAAAAAGAGAAAGAGAGCTGAAGAAGAGGAGAAACCTGAACCAGAAGCATTGGGATATTCGGAAATCAATGAAGGTAAAATAAGAGGCCGTAGAAGTTTTGGCGATTTTGCTCGGGCAAAGGAGGAGTCAAAACCAGAAACTGAAGATAAAGCAGACGAAAGTGATGGAGAAACGAAAAAGCCTATGAAGAGAAGAAAGGTAGAGGAGAAACCTGGCAAGGAAGGGAAGTTGAGTAAAGTTCCCGGGAAAGCATTCAAAGGGATTTCTAATTTATTCCGATAGCACGGATATGTGTATATCCACTGTAATTTATTGATAGGACTTGGAGTCGACCATGAACCAGCATGTAATAGGAACGTAATGACAGTTTTATCCTTTTTCGCTCTGTATCTATTATATCCGCCGTCAATGTCTCTAGAATGTTTGGTTGTGCGAGTGAGTAGTCAACTCCTACTCTTAGTCTTGCCGAGAAATCCTCCTAGCTCGAGTGCTTCTCGGCCACAGGAATTAATATGCTTGAATCTAGTTAGTCAAGAACAAATTCCTCAACCATAAGTCTTTTCCTTACCTGTCAGATCCTAGATGAACACCTCCATACCATCGGCTGACGACGACAACCACATTCTCACTCTCTGTAAGCATGAGCAAGTGCAAAAGTCTTCCTCCTGCAGCAGACTCTCCGTCATCATCACAGTCTTGTATAACTACACCGTCTGGTCGGACAATTCGAACGGCTGTTATATTGTGAGAAGCCTTGGCTATCCGTTTGTCGGTCTTCAGCTGATTTATCATGGAGAATGCATCCTCCTTTGACATCGCCGGAGCAGAATGACCAACGAATACAGACTTTCTGTCTACAGTAGGTTCGGTCACAAACCAGCCCGAAAACGGGTCTCTACTTGACGCTGACAGGGTCTCAAGGTCAGGTGAGACGGTTGTGTGATCTGGTAGTTCAGCATCATCTCGGCCTCCGAGCAACTCCTTTGCTGACTCCATAAAGTCAAATATGCAAACCATGCCCTCTATGAAGATTGATTTCAGTATATCCTTCAGTAGCTCGAGCTTCCCAAAGTCATCTCCGCTTCTTGGCCCGTTCAAACTCAGCAGCTCGGGAGGGAAGTCGGGATATTTTGAAGGGAAAGAGGCTCTAACTTTCCACAGAGTCTCTGGTATGCTTATTTCATAGATTCTTGGTCCTACTTGTACCGCAGAGTCCTCATAGATGGCATTGATACTCTCAATCTCTTCCTCGAGGTCGTCGGCCATGTCATCTAGAAAAATAAAGAAACCACAAGTCCAGGATTCGAACCGCTCTTCTAAGGAATTAAAGGCATACTTTTCTCGATGTAGTTCAATGGGAGAGAGATCATCTTAATGATCAGCTGCCGCGGGTCAAGAGGGCCGCGGGGGAAGGAGACACAAGACAACGCGACAGTATTAACTAGGGCAGGACTAGCCAAGAGTTGCTATACGGACCAATGGTCCAGATGTGGTCGAAGCCAGCGATTAATCCGCGCTCGGCAGCCTCGGTACTGTCATGACGCAATCCCCGGTGATTCCGAATCACAGCACCTGCAAGGGACTTCCGATCAACATTTCTATAACAAATCATGATAGTCGCTGCAATTAAAATTACAATACACACATACGTTTTGCGGAACCTTCGGAAATGAAAGGGTTTTGTTACGCGAATAACAAACAAAAACACTCTAGACCTAGCCCATGCCTTGAAACACTAGTATAGATTTGTGCACACCCGTTGTAGTAACGATCGCACATCATAATCGAGCGACCATTCCACAGGCAATGTAAGTAATACCAATCATGGAAAGGTGTTAGGCGTTACCAGCCAGCTAGATCTTAGTCCCTGGCAAGCAGTGAATGAAGCCATGCTTGAATCAACTCTGAGACCGTGTTGAACCCTGGACTACATGATCGCCAAATGTATGGATCGGCAATCATCCGGCGCGCTAATGCGCCTGACTTCACATCCGGGTAATTTTAACTGGTCCATCCGCGGTTATCCATCCAATCTTATCAAGTGCTTTGTGTTTGTATGAGGCAAATGTTTTTGTTGGAAGTTCATTTGGGCAACTGCAACTTTCAAGAGATCCCCAAGTTGCCTAGTCACGAACACTTACACAAATCCTTTTGAAGTTTATGTACGCAGATGTAAAAGCTCGGGCTCTTCGAAGGCTGCAGGGTCTGTCGAGCATTTCCTTAACCGGGTGCATATTGCTTAAAGACTGGTGCATATCTATTAGTACACAATAATAAAAAATAATGGGCCATTGAGATATCGATGCCGAAACAATTATAGTTACAAAAAAAATGCATAAATACGTGAGTGAAGCCTGTGTTGCAATCTTGCTTTTTTCCCGCCATCAGTTGTATAAAATCATCACATAATCACCGATCAACTTAGATATTTCTGGTTTCTCATACGATGGTGTTTCTACTGAAAAGATCATTTGTAGGCACACTGGTGTCGTCGCTGTTCTCTTCGGAACCGACGGCTCCACCTCAATTGCCCTCTGAGCCCTCCGTCGAGGTTGATGAGTCAAAGGAACAACCCCCCAAAGAAGAAGGTGACAACCAATTGACCCAGACTTTAACTCGCACTCTAACTGTGGTGTCCACGCACTCATGTTACGCTTATCCTGCGCTTGAGGACATGATTGAGTCTGGTGCGTCAGCCGAAGATGTCCATTCAAAAGCTGAAATTGGCTCTGACCCCAATCTGGTCACTTGGGAAGAAAATGATATCGAGAATCCCAAAAATTGGCCCACTTATAGAAAAGTTATAATCGCTTTGTTAACCTCCGTTATGACCTTTATTATCTACATTGGTGCTGGTATCTATACAAGTTCTATTCCTGGAATTGTCGAAGAGCTGGGAGTCTCTGTCACCCAAGCTGAAGTCGGTCTTACCTTGTACATTATCGCCTACGGCTTGGGCCCCATGTTTTTCTCCCCCTTGTCTGAGATTCCTTCGTTTGGTCGAATGCACATTTACGTGGCTACGTATTTTTTCTTTGTGATTTTCCAAATCCCTACTGTGTTTACCAGCAACTACAGCACCCTAATGGCGATGAGATTCTTCACAGGATTTGTCGGTAGCCCTGTTTTGAGTACGGGATATGCCACTATGCAGGATATGTTCCACGAAGCTCACATGCCCCTGGCCGTACTTGTATGGGCCACTATCACTGTGCTGGGTCCCGTGCTAGGTCCTGTTATGGGTGACTTTTTGGCTATGAATGAAGGCTGGAGATGGCCGTTAAAGCTGTGGCTCATTATGTCTTCTTTTTACTTTTTTTTCTTGATCTTTTTCTTCCCTGAAACTTCGGCTGACACATTGTTACTAAAAAGAGCCCGAAAGCTGCGAAAAGCTACTGGAAACGCCAATCTGCGTTCTCAGTCTGAAATCAACGCTGAATGTACGCCCAAGAGGCAAATTCTGTTTGAGAGTCTGGTACGACCCTTCCAGCTGAGTATTGAGCCAATCTGTCTGTTCTTGAACACTTATCTCGGCCTTGCTTATGGTGTCTTTTACTTGTGGTTCGAAGCTTTCCCTATCGTATATGGAGGAATTTATCATTTCAATGAAGGAGAACAGGGACTTCCTTTCTTGGGGATCTGTATCGGTTTCTGGGTGTCTGGGGTTGCCTATGGTTTCTATCAGCAGAAAGTGATTATTCCCAAAGCCTTCAAGGGAGAATTGACTCCTGAAGCGTTCTTGAAAGTTGCATTTGTCGTCAGCTTTTTCATCCCCGTCAGTCTGTTCATCTTTGGATGGACTTCCCAGCCTGGTGTACACTGGATAGGATCAGTTATTGGTGCGGCCCTTTATATTCCAGGTATTTTCCTCTTGTTCCAGACTATTATGGTTTACTTGCCCATGTCGTATCCTAAATATGCGGCCTCTGTTTTGGCTGCCAACACTGCTTTCCGATCATGCATTGCTGCTGCCTTTCCTTTATTTGGACGAGGAATGTTTGACAAGTTGGGAGTTGGTAAAGGGTGCAGTATCTTGGCATGCATTTCTATTGCCATGATCCCGTTCCTGTTTTTGTTGTCCAGGTATGGAGCCACCATTAAAAAGTGGTCAAGATATGCTAATTAAGGTGTGTCTGGTAGATGGATTAACATTGGTTTGCATTGATATTATTAATTTATATAGCATTATATAGGACTACGTAATAAGGGCACGTTGAGAAAGGATTTATTGTTAAATTCGAGATTGTTGTATCATCCAGCACCGTACTTTTTAAGTAATGCTTATCAGCTGCAATATGCAGGGGGATAGCGAGCCAATCTTCGTACACATGTTGGTTGAATATTGAGAGATGAAGCGATGAGAACAATGATGTTACAGTTACTTTATGATAAATGTTTGTACATAGCAGAGCAATTTTTTATTTCTATTTTATTGAGAAGAGACCAAGTCAGCTCTTTCCGTTTAGCATGTTAGGTATAGAGCTTAATGTGTGATACGCATTTCAGCATTTCAGCATTTCAGCATTTCACATTTCAGCGTTTCACATTTCAGTATTTTATAACTATATGATTATCAAAGTTGCTGAAGAACCTGACTACACCGTCAAACTGTATAGTAATTTTCAGACAAAAAGATACAACTGTTTCACCATCCCAAGAACTTAGGTATCTGAGATTGGGCTTCGGAACAGTTCCGCTACAGACTGTAAAAAGCAAATCATTCTATGCGAAGAAACCCCAAGATATGTTGTAGACTATGTAGACTGTAGGAATATGTAGTAAGACTGATCTTCCTTCTAATTTACTTTGTTCAACGTATGAGAGATTTTCGCTCAATGGAAATACAACTTTTCATACAAAACGATAGTGATAATACCTGTCTACTCCAATATATCATATATAACAGTGTGTTGAATAAAGTTTGAAATATCGTTTCTTTTTACAGATTGAGCGGTCACCCCCGTTATTCAGGGTCCAAAAAGATTCCTCCTCTCAAAGCTTTCACATCCTTTGTACTGTATTTGTACACCCTCCATGCTCTCCATCAATATTCCAATGCTTCACCTTAGAATTCTCTTCTCTCAACACAATACAACGTTTCTTCCCTGCACGCTGAGTCACGAACGCTTAAATAATCCCCCGCTCTAATAACCGAACATTGGTTTTTCCTGACTAAAATCCGTCCCCTGCTTATGTCACTGGTGCCTCTCCCCGCCTGTCATTGCGATTTCGCTCCAACGTTCTGTTGAAATCCTTCCGTTTAAATTTAGAAGTCTAGAATTAGACCCAAGAGAACCTCCCGCACACCCCGCTTTGTGCGTTATCCTATCTCTCTTGATAGTGTACCGACTCCTTTCACCAAATGGTAACCGGCTTTGCGGCCACTCTCAACAGACTACCGCCGCTGCCTAACTCGCCCTCTTCCTATGACCCTATCCGGTTTGAAGCTGCTTCCGGCGTCATGACGAAATCGATGGCTAACCACCCACAGCCTGACTTGAAAGGTTTCAAGATAGATAAGAACGATAGCAAGAGGAGCAGGGCGACCTCGTGCGAGAGATGTAAACGGCGTAAGCAGAAATGCGATCACAGGCTGCCTATTTGCACCAACTGTCTAAAGGCTGGCGAAGAGTGCGTTCAGCCTGAAAAGTACGCACTACATGTGCCTACCAAAGATGAATATACACTGCTGCTGGAAACTCGAGTGCAGAAGCTCGAGAAAGAGAAGAGCGAGCTGCTGAGGATATGTAGCACGGGCCGGCTGTCGCCTCAGACGAGCTTTGGCAGCGCTGTGTCCCCGCTTCAGAACGGTAATGTTCATAGCCCTACCTCGTCAGTTGGGTCGTCGGCTGTAACGTCTGGTTCTGGGCCTGCGCCTCCGGGGACAGTGAATATTTTAAATGCGGATCCAGTTACGGGAGCGTCGGCTCCGCAAAGTTTCTCTGTTGTGTCTTCTCTGCTCCAGGAAACCTTCTGGGGAAGGAATAAAGATTTTGATTTCACACAGAACAATGTAAACCCGGGAGCAGGGTTACTCCCTGACTATAATTTTGACGAGTATCTCAGGTATAAACCGATAAAACCTCCAGACGATGTTGCGGGGTCTATGCTTCTTGAAACATTGAAAGACCGGTTCTTGTTTCTTGATCGACAGCTGATCTACAAACTATACGACCAACGTAATGTCAAACCGACTGTAATGGACGACGAGTACAGATACCACTCATTCCTTCTCTACGGTGTGCTGGCCATTGCTTGTTTGACCCGAGGTCGACAGAGGGGAGAGTATCATGAGCAGCTCGATCCATTCAGGTATTACGCGACCGCTTTACGATATGCCAAATTATGCCAGCATCCGACAATAATATGGAAAATTACTGCTTTGCAAATATGTGCCATGGTGCAGATGCGAACAGAACTTGATGGCGGCCAGCATTTCGAAATGGTTAGTCGGTCTATGAAACTCTGTGTGGAAATTGGACTTCATAGAGGAGACGGTTTAGAACACATAACCCTCTATGAGCGTGAAATGCGAAAGCGTCTGTTCTGGGCTGTGTATGCGCTAGAAAGACTGTTGACCATTTCTACTGGCCGGCCATTCGTTGTACCTGAGGATGAAATCATTCTCGAGTACCCATTAGATATAGAGGAAAAGGATCTGGAGGACGAGGCAAAAGTACGAAATGTTTTGGCCACTCCGGCGGACCAACTGCCTCCCACTTCAATGACTTTTACCCTTAGCATATACGAACTAAGAAGACTAGAGTCCACAATGGTCCGTGAAATATATCGAAGTGAACGAACGTTAGCCGACAGATTGAAACGAGTGGGATACTACATCGAACTGTTGGACTCCTGGAAGGAGAGCAAACTTCGAAACCAAACAGCCAAGGAAAAAACCATGGCCACCCTCGCTTACTCCAAAAGCGTCCGGTTACTTCTTCAACCCTTCCTTGGAGGAATGACTTCGGAGAACCCTCTATTTATAAAGTGCGTGGAAGAGACTGGAAGGATATGTACTGTGATGCGTGATTTTTACCGAAACGGAGACACGGGTTTCACCACCATTGCAATGCACACAAACTTCGTGGCGGGGCTTACTCTAATCTACTGTCTATGTCTCGCAAAGGGGAACTTGGTTATGGAAATACTGGAACACCTGCGATCGTGCACTGCGACTCTTTATACTCTGACCGAGAAGTCTCGACTATGTGCGAATTACCGAGACACGCTAGACACGTTGACAGCTGCCACTGTTCGTCATATTAAACAGCACAAGCTGATTGAAGATATCCAACAATCCCCTGCTGTCACGAGCGCTAGTACAGAGCAACCACCCACCAACTCTCCGTTTGTACCTGTTAACCACGTCCCCGGGGTGGTTGGTGTTGGCACTCCAACACAGACTCCTCCCACGTCAGATTTCGATGTCATAAAGACTGAGACTGACATTGTGGAGCGAACGATCTTCAGAGGCGTTAACACGGGCACTCAGCCAATTGTCCAACCACCCGCACCGCAGCCTGCAGCTGCCGTCAACAACAATCCTATTTCAGTACCCAACCGAGGGTGGGTGGACAGTTATGGTTACGACGATACGATGTACAACATGATCCAGGATATTTCTTCTATTACCCAGAACAAGCAGGAGAATGGGACCGCTGCAATGAGTCCTCAAGAGGCAGAGTATATTTGGTTTGATTTGGCCGAGTTCGGCTACAGTTAATGATTTTATGAGGTTGGGAGCGGGATGACGGTAATGGTATACCTAGATTAGGGATAGATGGTAGTTTACATTTACACGGAATGTAGTTAATCATAGTTTAGTTTTGGTGTTTCCAAGGATACACATGTAGCAAAAAGGAGAGACTGAACTATTTATACACCGACAGCAATTCATAAACTACTCTTTAGCTCCTTAGATTCACTCTATCAGTAACTTTGGCTTTGCGGATTGGAGCTGGTCTGTTAGGATCTATGCTATCTAAATACCCAAAGAGGTGATAATAGTCGATCCCCATGTGCAAGACCAGACCGTCAATTTGTTCAAACGTTATCTGCCTCTCGAATAGTCCTCCATGTCGCTGTACTCTGACAGATTCTCCGCAGGCTCGTCATCTATTAAAGTACAATCATCGTCGTTCACAACAAGGTAATAAGGATGAAAATTACCGGGTTCTATATTTGGTTTAGTATACTCAAACGAATAGTACATGAATAGTCGCGCTTGACCCTCCCAAGAGTATGATTCATGAATGTCCAATCTTTTCCCATCGGGACTAACAATACGAACTAGCTCGACACCTCCAAATAAGTATGCTAAATCAGTGACAGTATAGCTTTTGGTCATAAATATTTCATTTAACCAGTACGAATGCTACTAATTCCTACTGAAATTTTGAAAGGAGATAGAAAATCAAAGGTAGTCTCGTCATTTCGTATATAGCCTACGACCTTGCTGTCTTCAGAATTGGATTGATTGATTTCAAAACTAGCAGGGATTTCACTCTTGTCTCTCACCACTCAGTACTCTATATGATTCAGAACCGATGGATTTACTTCGTCTGGAATTACAAACAATGGAAGATCAGTCAGCTTCTTCTGCTCAGTGTATATTATCATTTTACTACCGTACGGAATGCCCACGATGATACTTGTGGAAAGCTCGCTTTTAATTTTCTGATTGAAGTAAAGATATCTCAAAAACTCCAAAAACGAACTATACCCCTGAAATACGTAATACTTGACTAAGACATGCATAGTTTCGGCTACCTGCATATTTCCAGAAGAACCTTATTATTATAGTCTAATTCCAGAAGCGCGAGGCAACCTTAATTCTCTCGACCTCTTTTCGAACTTTATTTGATATTTATTGCCAAAATCTACGATATACAATGCCCAGTCTTTACTTCAGTACTTATCCTCCAGAAACGCTTGTCTCGGGTTGAGAAGATCTACTTCGTCCCAGTTGGGCCATTTCATCGGTAGAGCTTCCGGAACAAACTGTGGATATCTTTGGGCGATAACTTTTTTAAGTTCGTTGTAGAAAATCTCGTAGCCCTTTCCACTATAATGGAGACCATCGCTGAACAAATGCGCTACCTCGCTTGTTTTGCCAGGGGTTTCACTTCCAGGTAGTGGTTTGTCCGGAGTCCAACCAACTGATTCAGCAAATGCATACCAGAGCCCTATGAACCCGAGATTCAACTCGCTGGCAAGTTTCTCGGCAACATCACAGTAAATCTTCTTCATTGCAGTAGTCCTAGTACCCTCGAACCCTACGTTTTCGTCTACCATTGCCGGTCCTACAAGTATGACTTCTATATTCTGCTCCCTGAGCTTTTGAATTACGTAGCGGATATTCTCCTCGAACTGCGGAATAGGTACATTCACAGTATCGTTGGCAGGGATAATAACAGAGTCGTTGGTTCCAAAAAATACCACTGCCAGCTTGACAGAGGTCAATGCTTTCAGAATAGGTTCGATAAGCAACTTGCCATGGTTACTATTGTATCCACCGAAGCCACGGTTGACAACGTCCAATTTACGTTGATAGTCGCTGGCCAGGGCGGCACCAAACACAAAGTTGGTTTCAGTGAGATTGAAGCACAGCTGCGTGATGGAGTCACCTAAGAGCAAGAGTTTGTTTAGCTCGCATGGTTTTATTTCTTCCAGAACAGACGGCGCGGTCATAGTGGTTCACCTCTTACACGAGCTCTCCACTTTTTTTCACTGAGTTCTCCTTAAGGCTCAAACGGTGGCTCCCACGCTTTGATGCGTTTTAAATGTGGGGAAAGCGGTCAGCGGAAACGGGGTAAAAGTATTATGGCTAAACCTATATATCCGAATTTGCCGATTTTCAGACCACTCGGACTGCAATATTGAAACTACATTTGTCATTCATATATAACCTGGAGAGCTTCTGCTGAAATGTGGTAGTGCGGGCTAGCAGCTATCGGAGTTCTATACTTCCGGAAATCTAAAGGATATACTGCGGGAAGTGACTCGGTGTATAAAAGAACTGATCTTAAACACGTTTTACAGGCGGAGAAGACACAATGAATCCAATTATACCTGGATTTGCACCCGATCCATCCATCGTGTTGGTAGATGGGACATACTATCTGGTCAATTCGTCATTCCATCTGTTTCCCGGTCTTCCTATATATTCTTCCAAGGACTTGAAGGCATGGGAACTCATTGGTAGGTCTAAACCGGTGAAGCAGCGAGCCCGTCTTGGGATTAACAAGGTAATGCGATCAATGAATCCAACCCCATTGACTTGTCACGGTCTCAGATCAGTGACAGTAGTAAGGAACCAAACTCCACCATCAGTGTGGGAGGACTCTACGCTCCAACCATAAGGCATCACAGAGGAACCTTCTATATTGTGTGTACCAATTGTGTGAGAGGAGAATCAAAACCATTCAGAAATTTTATAATCACTACGAATGACATTGAGAAGAACGTTTGGACCAAACCAGTCTTTTTCGATTTCGACGGTATAGATCCCAGTATCTTCTTCGATGAAGATGAGAAGGTCTACATACAAGGAGCATATGTACTGGGATACCACAAGCAACCTTCGACCACTATCAAACAATTCCAGATCGATTTAGCTACCGGTTATGCTCTTTCTGCCCACGAGGTTATCTGGGACGGATTCAATAAGGTAGCAACAGAGGGTCCTCATATGTATAAAAAGGACGGCTATTACTACTTGGTAGTAGCGGAAGGTGGAACGTTCGATGGCCACCTTGTGTCGATTGCAAGATGTAAGGACAGTGTGTGGGGTCCATTCGAGTCTTGCGATCACAACCCACTGTTAACAGCTCATAGTACCAACCAGCTTGTGCAATACACCGGTCATGCAGACTTTTTCCAGTCTACAGAGGGCAACTGGCACGCAGTTTTACTTGGTGTTCGAAAAATAGAAGGTCGCTGCCCGCTGGGAAGAGAAACTTTCTTGGTAGACGTCTCGTGGCCAGAAAGAGAGTTTCCACAAATGAGCGCAATTGGGAACGTCAGAGAGAGTGGAGATGCTGAAGGGGATACCTCAGACTCCTCTATTGAGTACGACACACAAGGTAATCAGATTTATATTCGCAACCCAGATTTCGATGCATACCGAATTGAGCCAGAGAGTAACTCAATCTATATAGTCCCTTCTGAAGTGGGATTCGATAGTCCAAATCTCTCTCCGTCTTTCATAGGATGCCGCCAGAGATTGTTGAACTGCAACATTTCAGTGGAAATCAGTGACTTGAAGAATAATGCGGGATCTGATCTGGAAGGAGGAGTTTCTATCTACAAGGATGAATTCAGGTATGCTTTTATTAGCTTTGATTTCAATACTAGCTCCATACGATTTGTCGCCAGGCACGTTTGTAAAGAAAGCTTGAATGTTAGCAGTGAGGAAAAACTTGTTAGCAGTGACCTGCGCTCTTTGAATTTACGAATTGTCTGCACAGAGTTGAGCTACTCGTTCGAATACTCATTGAATTGTGGTGGTTCGTACAAAGCGTTGGCTGCCATTGACTCTGCACATTTTACGTGGAATGATTTTACAGGAACTATATTTGGCATATTTGCCAAGGGAAAAGGGCAATCTTTACAGTTTAGAAACTTTCGATGTACTTGAAGAAGATGATCAGGAGCGAAAGCCGGATCTATGTTTGACACTGTATAGCGTATTCGACTACAAGTTCAGTCCCGATGGCGTAGCATCATGTGCGCCACATTGTATCTCTTCTAAGTTATGTCGAAGCGAAGGGGTTTTCAAGACAACATGCAACCATTCGAGGTACTTTCGTGTTTTGTGACCCAGTATATCATTTATTCTATTGAAAGATCAACATTGAACTATCCAAAATTGGCTTATCTGGAATACTTTTACTTGCATATATGCATACCAGCCGTGCATTATCTATTGACTGGACATTTAACGAAGGGACACCGGGAATCAGGCCGGCAAAAGAGAGTAAGGAGCATCGAAATCATCTCAGTGCCTGCAACAGTCCATAAGATGTCGAATACGATGTAGTGCATGCAACTGGAGATAACTGAACCCACTGAAGCTTGCACTGAAGTTTTATACCTATCAAGTTTTTAAAGATCTAAAAGCCATGCAAGCATATACTTTTAGAACTAGAAATTGTCATAATAAAAAAATTGTATCAAGAATAAAGCGACAATCAGGTCTCAATGAGCATATCTAAATATGAACTCGGTTTGTACCTCTTCGCTATTTCTGATTACTGCGTGGATACAGCTTTGGGCATTTGTATGGAAAAATGGCTCAAGCTGCACGACTACAAGACTTGTAACGCGACATCTATAACCATGAACAGAATGTCCATAACCCAGGCCAACCATTCCGCTCACAGTTTGCTACAACGTATACATACCCACAACTAGCTCGCATCGCGTCCGGCGGGGCCCCTCCGGGATGGGTCGTTCCGCTGCACGGAATTGATATTATTATAAAACGCTTTTCAGTCGTTCCAAACACTCTTCGTATTAAACTCTTTACCCAATATATCGATATTCCAGCCTAAATTTTATATGGTCGCCGATCCTCACGTATCCCTTTAGGCATTGCATACATAGAAAATTTAACGTATCGAGATACGTCAGATTCCTCACAACATGGCTGAAAAGACAGGAAAAGCCGAAGAACTGAAAGCAAACGGTACGTATATAAATTAAAACTTTTAATCTACACAAAAACTAACCAGGAAACAAACAATATGCTTCCGGGAACTGGAAATCGGCAATTGAGTTGTACTCGCAGGCTATAAACCTGGCACCTAATGTCACTTACTACTCGAACCGAGCGGCCTGCTATATAAAATTAGAAGATTGGAGTAACGGATTGAAAGATTGCGACGATGGATTGGCACTGAACAGTGCACAGAAGCCACAAATCGCGAAAACGTCAGCAAACGTGAAACTCTATTGGAGAAAAGGAGTATGTGAGAAGGAAATTGGAGATATAGACGCTGCCAGAGATTCTTTCACTACAGGATTGCAGATTGATCCAGAAAACAAAGTACTGAAAGAAGAACTGAACAAACTGAGCTGGCTCTCAAAACAAGCGACGCGGCAGGCTCGAGCCCGAAGACGTGCACCAGTGATTCCGCAGAGGCACGAAGTTCCTATAAAGATTGTAGATAGCTTACCTGAGGAGTGGAGGGAGCGCGGAAAACAAGAGAAGCTTCCGGGGAATCAACGTTTTGGCAGTGGTGCTGACATTCAAGGTACCTCACTCACCGTTGTCAACTTAGACCCCAAAACACCTCTGACACTACATTACCTCACGCAGTTGGTTCGAACACCACGAGCTCAACGAGGACCTGTGTACCAATATTTATTTCAGACTGATTCGTCGATTCTTCCGCGAATAAATGGACAAGCAGGTGTGGAACACGATACAGTGGAGTTCTATCTGGATGCAATTGCCGAAGAGTATAAAAACGCACATGGTGGTCAGCGAACTAGCTGGTCAAGGCAGGCTGTGGCTATTCTGGAGAACCTAGCTGCCTGTAACCGGTTCTCTATTGCACATATGTTTGTATCTACTGACAAGATACGTAGGGTATTTGAGTTGCTAAAGGAGAATGTTGGACAGAATGGGTTACCAGAACAGTTACGTGAAAAGTGGTCATAGCTCTGGAGCCTTTCAACGAGTAAAAACTACTGACAACAAATTTTCGTCGGCTCTCCCAGCCATCGGCCATCATATTCAGATGTATCTCCTATATACACACACTATTTATTACCTCGGTGCCAACCCCGGAGTTGTTTTTCCATCATGCACCCCTGTTCGGTCTACTACTACGCAAACGTGGAATCTCAGTGGAACCTCTCTCGCACCGTATAACCAGCCGTTACACCGGCCAATGTAACCTCGAGAGCCGCATCAGCATTGTGAAAAAATGATCGCCGGGTTGATTATGTACTTGAGAAGATAATGATTGAAAAGAAGTGGAGGAGCAAAATAGAGAGAATGAATGGTGACCGTTTTGATTCAATGTGTTTTCGTTTGGGCATTCCTTGTATCCGGTCTTTGTCAGACTAATCCTGAACGGTCGCCGAACAAGCCGAGCACACCGCCAAACTTCGCCGAAAGAGCCGCAATTTGACAGCTTTTCCATGCATCGAAGGTTTGATTGCTTGCTGGTCGTGTAACCTCAAGACAAGTACCAATATATATCGTCTAGCAAATACACGACACATTTTACGAAATGTTGACAACTTTCACACGCTTCTTTTCCAGTTCCTCTGACCCCCTCCACCCTCCCAATATACCGACGTCGTTATCCCACCACTGCCCTCGTCCGAACGTCGCATCAGCGTACGGCTGGAGTCAAAGTGATCGACGGTCCCACTAGCCTAACGTAACAGTAACCAGGTGCAACTGTTACATCAAAAGAAAGAATATGATAATGGTCACCGGGAAAGTCGTAAAACTTAACTTTCTAGGTGACATGTAGATCTGTGGAATATATATATAAGAGAAGAGAGCAAGTAGCAGAGAACCACAAATAATTACACAATAGTAGCATATAGATATTTATCATGGTGTAAGTGTAGAAGCCTGTTATATTAAATGCATTAGGCCGATGAGGCCCGGTAATGCGGAGATTAGCAATGTCAGGTTGTGAACTTTTGTTCTAACCAGGTCCACAAAAATCTTTTCATCGTCAGACGCTGGCTGCCTTCATGTGGCCAATCTAATCATTTCTCGAATCAATGCTTTCAGTCCTACCCCGGAAAAACCATTTGTCCTCGGACTGCCTACCGGATCGTCGCCCGAGCAGGTTTACAAATATCTCGTAGAAGCCAACCAGCAAGGACGAGTGACGTTTAAAAATGTCGTCACATTCAACATGGACGAGTACGTTGGACTGCCTCCTTCCAACGACCAGTCTTATCATTATTTCATGTTCAAGCATCTGTTCAGTCACATTGACATCCCCCGAGAAAATATAAATATCCTCGACGGACAGGCTGCAGATGTCACTGCAGAGTGTGCTCGATATGAGGAAAAGATCAAAAACATTGGAGGTATCCATTTATTCCTAGGAGGAATTGGACCCAACGGTCACATTGCTTTCAACGAAGCTGGATCACCCGCAGACAGCGTCACCCGACAGGTTGAGCTGGCCGAGTCAACTGTAGTTGCAAATTCTCGATTCTTTGCTTCTTCCAGCGACGTCCCACGGTCTGCCCTCTCAGTGGGCATTTCTACTGTTCTGTCATCTAAAGAGGTAGTCATCCTAGCATTCGGAACTGCCAAGGCTCGAGCTGTCAAACAGAGTCTGCTGGACCCAGTCTCTGGTGCCTGCCCTGGATCGTACATGAGATTGCATGATAATGTGCAGTTTGTCCTGGACGAGGCTGCTGCCACTGAATACACAAAAAAGTCTGACAATGTCACGAGGCTGTAGCAGACACACTTGGCAGAGTGACTTTCAAGAGCTAGATATTTTTCATAGTTGCATCTTTAGTTTTAACGTATAATGACAATTTTTCACGAAGCACTATTCTTTATGTACCTCCCCCACATTGACGTCAATCGCTACATCTTTTGTCCGCTGTAGATCTTCTGGATGTCGTACTTGATATAAATAATACATTAGATCCGCTGGATAAATTTGTACTTAGTATTCCAATGCCCCGTAGAATTGTAGACACCCACATCCATCTGTTTGCCAAGCCCCACCTCGAGGACCTGGCTTGGATGGATCAAGACAACCTCCTGTATGGAAACCACAGACTTCAGGAATATACAGAGACTGTTGGGGACCAGCCAGTGGAAGGCGTAGTGTTTGTAGAAACAGACCGAAAGAGTTCGGCTACGGACTGGCAAAAACCTATTGAGGAGTATGAGTATGTCAGTCGTGTAGCTCGGGAGTGCGAGGCCGTAGAGGAGGGAAGACCGCGGACTAGTATAGGAAACCTGCTGGTTGGCATAGTCCCGTGGGCTCCAGTGGTAGGGGGTCCAAAAGCATTGGAAGAGTATATTGCCAAGCTTAAACAAGCAGAGCCCTTGTCCTTTGACAGAATCAAGGGTTTCAGATATCTTGTGCAAGACAAGCCAGAGGGGACCATGGTCAAACCGGATTTCATCAAAGGCATTAAATATCTTGGAGACCGTGGTTTTCCATTTGATTTAGGAATCGACATAAGATCCGGGGGTACCTGGCAATTGCAGGAAGCTATTCAGTTGGCAAAAGAGGTTCCTGAGGTTGTTTATATCGTGAGTAAGTACACAAAGAAGGCATATATAGAACGTAGCTTCATCCAAAGTCTAACAAGACCATTTGACAAAACCAGATTTGCATATTAGAGCCAGCGAAATAGAACAGAATGACAAATTCAAACAGTGGAGAGACCTGATGGCCGAGCTTCACTCATCTGCCAAAACCTCCTATATCAAACTCTCTGGAGGCTTCTCTGAGCTGCCAGATCAATCATTATCTACATCCGACATTGTTCACCATTTGCTTCCGTGGTTCAAAGTCATTCTCAAACTGTGGGGACCTAAACATATAATTTTTGGTAGTGACTGGCCAGTTTGCAAGTTTGGAGGCGGTCCTGAGGCTTTAAGCAAATGGATTGCAGTGGTGGATTATTTATTGGAGACAGTCAGTCTGTCAGATAGTGAGAAAGATGATATTTACTATGGCAATGCTCTACGAGCTTACAATTTAGAGGTCAGAAGCAGCTAGTATGTAATGCTAGTATGTGATCTTTAGACTTATAAGTAAAAAATAGCTGTTCATATTTAAGGATTCTGAAATTTGTCACAAACTTGACAAACTCGACAAACTCGACAAACTCGACAAACTCGACAAACTCGACAAACTCAACTAACAAACCCGCCATGCATCTCATCGCGTATATCTTACTAAGCGCTGAGTAATACACACATTATTTAACCGCTAGCCGCAGATTTCACTTCAAACACCTGAACGAAACACTCTGGATATGATTTTTGGATTAAAACAATGTTAAAACGCTGTATATTCAGATGTTGCAGCTGCATACCACGGTCCGGAACACTGTACAGTAGTAAATTGGCGTACTCGTACCCAAAGAGCCGCAGAGCCTTCTACTCTGGCCGAGAACTTGCGGATCAAACGGCGTCTGGAAGCGTCAGGCACGCAAGAGAGGAGTGGACCAATAGTGAATTAAAGGGCGAGACCTACAATGAACGTGATATGCAGGAAGAGTCAAAGAGCGAAGAAGAAACTGTGAAAACTGAGGCAAATGACGACCCGAAAGAAGCAAAACAGACGTCTGAAAACAGCGCACATATAGAAGCCGAGCGGCCGTCCGAAGACAAGCCGGAAGACAGTTCTGTAAAATCGCATTTTGATAAACTGCTTGAAGTGGACGACCCGTCAATTGAAGCAGCGGCAGAGGCAGCAGAAGATGAGCGAGCCGTGACTGTGCTCAAAGAAGAAGAACCTCGTGAACCGCAGACTCCGCGAGTGATTTACTTTGATACACAAAAAGTGTATTCGAGTCTTAAGTACGCTGGGTTTTCCAGCGGCCAGGCAGATGTCGCTATGCAAACACTCCGGGACATGCTCTATATGGCGATGTCTGACTGCCGCGAGAACTCTGTGCAATTAGCGATAGTTCAAAACGAAGCATATTTATTTGAGGCTGCGTGCTCGGAACTGAGAAACGAAATTCAGACTGACCGGACAGCGCAGGCCGAATCTTACCGAGTGAATTTGGCTCGGCTCTCTCGAGACGTTGAGCTTTTGCGTCACGAGATAGAGGAAACTGTAAACAGCATGAAGTCGGAGATTGACATGGAAGTGAATGAACGAAAGAATGCGACAAGAGGAGATGAGAGTCAGATTGAATTGCGAATCCAAGAACTTAACAATAAAATTACCATAGACATTAATTCCGAGATCAAGTCGGAGATCGAAGCTTTGAGGTGGCAGACTACTCGACGGGGTCTGCTAGCTATTATCATGATTGCATTTTCTATACTGGTGGCTACGTCGGCTACCAAAAAAGAGGAAAGGCGGCTGCAGAAGAGGACCAAGGAGATTGTGGTTGGCGAGGAGTATCAAGTTCCGGTGCTGAACACTTCGGAGTATGACGAAATAGAAGAACGGCCAGTGGAAGTTTTATAACGAGCATAGACGATATATGGTAAACAGTCCATGCCTCCCAAATCGGATGCTGTGCTTACTTTCCACAAAATTGCATTTTTTTCATCTTTATAAATCTACAATTTATGTCGTCGCGTTTTAGTAGCGAGCTCATAAAACCTCTTCTGAGGCTGTCCCTTGGCAAACCTGTCCAAGCCACTCAAAGCTTCAAGATTGTTGGCTCGGATAAGATCACTTTGCATATGAACTCTTAATAGTCCCTTGATCTCCAAAACCGATCCCCGATCTAACTCTTTAAATGACTCTACAATCTCCTTGAGGATCGTGGCGTTGAACTCCTCAGTGGACTTGAACTGCTTGGATGGGTACAACTTGTTCAAAAACCCTACCTCTTTGAGTCTCTGAGCTGGGATGGGTCTTGACATCACCAGAGCTTCAGTTGCCAAAGACAATCCTAGCCGTTGTACAAGTGTATAGCTGGTTCCACCCTCACAAGATAGAGCCAGATTGGCAAATGGACACAAAAAGAATGCAGAATCAACCGCATAGATCAGATCGGCCATGCCTACAATGGCAGCGGTCAGACCTATAACGGGCCCATTCAAAGCAACCACGAAAACCTTGGGATGGTTAAAAACCAAATGGGTCAGCGAAATGTTTCGGCCGAAAAACGCTCCCATGAAGTTTCTTCTTTCCTTGATATAGTCGTCGGGATCACCGACACTCATGCTGGCCTTTCGGCTTTCAGGGTTCACATTGGCACCGGCTGAGAAATACTTTCCGGTTGACTGGAACAAAGTTACAGTGGTGGTTGGGTCATTGGCAGCTTCCTGCATGAATTCATGGAAGTCCTGATATTCCTCAGATGCCAGGGCGTTGAATTTCTCGGGATAGTTCAAGGTGATAATGCCTACGGTGCCTCGAACTTCGTAGGTTACATGTCCGCTTTCTCCTTGGATTACAGTCATGATCAATAAAATATGTTGGTAAAGTTGTTGGTTGGATGGTTTAACGTCTATAGAGTCTCTTGAGGTTCTTGAGTGATCTGATTTAGCAGTGTCTTGAACAAACGATGCACTGCGGAGGTGTTATATGCAAATTGGAGATTGCCGGTGTACCGAGGCACCGAAGCGATGCAGGGGAAAACGTTGAGAGTGCGGAGTAGAGGGTAACTGGAGTCTGAAGTGTAGTCAGTGAGTGAGTCCGGGTTTCTCAGGAGTTGATTAGATATTTGGAGTTGCTGTGATGTTTACCAAAGAGACAGAACTTCTAGTTTGTACTGTGTCAGCTATTCGTCTATCTGTGTCGGCACAGTATGTAGATGATCGGAGTTAGGAGTCACTAGTTACACTTGATCAAATTAGACTTGATCAAATTCCACTTCGTCAATTACACTTGACTATTTTGCACCTTATTAAATCAATGTCCAAGCTATTGAGGTTTGCACATTACTACAGTATATCTACAGATATTCGTGTATTATATATAGAAAAGTTGTACGGATAACTTACGTACGAAAACAACGTTAATATTAAGCCAACAGTTGATCGGTCTATAATCCGATTATGTAATACGAAACTTACGTGTCTGTGGACCAGGGGTAAAGTGGAGAATGAGGGTAAAAGAAGGCAGGTGATGCCATAGCACAGTGGTATTAACCTCAAACGCCTCAAGTGCTTCAAGTGCTTCAAGTGTGCGTAAAGTGCACTAGGGTCACATCGCTCTATCGGTGATGAGGATACATGTACAAGAATTAATACTGATTGATTGGACAGAAATAGTGTAATTATCGATGAAATCTAATATTCAACAAATCTTTTCTCATCTTTCTTACTCCGTGCCACGCGATATTCACCTGAATGTTGCTTAGTATTTGTCCATATACGATCATGGTGCATATTTTATATGGTAACAGCAATACTAAGAGAATTCGATGACGTCGTCAGAAACTACAGTTCAAAACTACATTTAAAGGCAATAGACCACTAATACTATGTATAAAATTCATATCTTTCTCATGTTAAACTACACAGTAGCTCACCCTTATAAACTTCACCTCCCTATCGTATCCGCCCGAGCCCCGGTCACGCCTCGCCAAACGCGATACACGCTAGGATCGCCCGTGTCAACTGCCCCATCCGGTAGTTCCATACTAAAGGCTCCAAAATCGGCCGCCTTTTTTACATTCCTCACTTTATCTTATATCACAATTTGAGTAGCGATTCCTTACACTTGTTCACCTGTATAACGCGAGGGCAGCTACTACGAAAGCAGTCGCGAAGCTAGCAAGACAATACAAGGACTTTTTGAAAAAAGTTTTGCCCTCAGTCATCCTCTTTACAAAAAACCCGAACGCGGACAAACGCAGTCAACCGCAAAGTCAACCGCAAAAGAAGAAAGAACCAAATTTTGGAATACTCAAATCTTGTTTTAAAATCAAGTTGCACAGCTGTACTCTTTGTCTTGCGGCATGGACAAATCATCGCCGAGTAAAGCGACTGGTAACTCGCTCCAGCTGCCAGTCCTCAACAGCAATCTGCTCAAATCGCTGAACAGCGTACATCTGCCGCCTCCTCCGGTGTCATCGCGCACAAACACGGCCCTGTTCAACAATGGATCCGTGGCAAGTAGACCAAATGCAAAAACTGCGATCCACGGGTCGCCGGCTTTCATTCATCCCGGAAAGCAGCCGCAGTATTACAACATGGGAGGACATCAGCAGTCAGCAAAGATAAACAACTTGTCGTCTTCTCCGCTCGTGCTGAATGACATGGGAGTCACTGGCATGCTCAACACTCCCCCTCCTTCTCAAACGCGAGAAGCCAATAAACCGTACTATCACGCAGTCAATACTCCTACTTTGGGAGGCCGAGCTCGATCGGACTCAGGAAACAAAGAAAACAGCCAGCCGTACTTATTTATGCCTTCTCCAGCTGGGTCTTCTCCCGTAGACAAGACACAGCACGAGCCATCTATCAATCGCGAAATGGCTGCTCCGCGCATGTATAGTCTAACGGGGACGACGACAACTGACAGGTTTGTCCAAAAGTCCACCACTGTGGACCGATTCACTGACAACACAACGGCCGAAAGAATGTCTAGTGAGCAGACCGTCGTCTCCTCAAGTGGTTCTTCTGTGCCCCGCGCTCAATTCACTACTGCTCAGCACGTCCAGCTCGATATCAAAGAGAGCGAAGAAGAGGAACTAGAAGGAGAGTTTGTGCTACCAGAACCGCACGAAATGGTTCCGCTCGTAGACGACGGATCCAAGCCACCGTACTCGTACGCGACGTTAATCGGTATGGCGATTCTGCGATCTCCCAATAGACGGCTCACCCTGTCCCAAATCTACCAATGGATCAATGATTCGTTTGAGTGGTATCGAAAAAGCAAAAGCGGCTGGCAAAACTCTATTCGACACAACCTCAGCCTGAACAAAGCGTTCACGAAAGAAGAACGACCAAAAGGCGATCCTGGCAAGGGCCACTACTGGCTAGTGGTCCCCGGTAAAGAAGCTCAGTTTATCAAGGGACGAAATAATCGAAGAAGCGCGTCATCTAGCATTCACGTGGTCGGAACTCATCATCACAAGTTCTTTAGTACCAGCAGTTCGTTGACCGGTTCTACCACTTCCACCACCACCTCAACATCGGCTGTGTCGTTTAATAATCACAACAACGACAATGTTTCTTTCACAGCAGTCCCCAAACATCAGTTCTCGTCAAGCCAGACTGAGCCAACAGTTCATTCTGACCCAGCCACTGATCATGCTCCCAGCAGCTCGACAGACGACGAACTGCCTCAGGAAGACGAAGATTACGGAGAGACCGATAGCCAGGAAACGTCCACCGAAAGACGTTCCTCTGATAATATTAGTATTCACGAAGACGATCATGAGCCTAATGCTAATTCTAATTTTTATTTATTCGACCCAAAGGTTACCATTACGCCAATGAAAAGATCCAATACCGCCATTGGGTTACAACATTTTTCACGAACAAATGTCAATGCCGACAGCCCCATCAAAAAGCGAAATGCCCCTGATGACCACCTGCTGTTGATTGAGGACTCTCCATCAGCGGGGTCGGCGAAACGACCAAAGTTTATGAAAAACGGACATCCAATGCTGGATTATGGCGGGCTGCCTTCATTAATCGCTCCCCCCGCCAGTTGGATGCCGGTTTCGCACGGAGAGGATATGGGCATGACGATGTTGAGTCTGCCCTCTCCATCGGCCGGTGGTTCAGTTGGATCTGCTTCTGCCGCTTTGCTTTTAGGCGGTGGTCCATCCAAGAGTAATCAGTTTTTGATGCCCAATTTCCAAAACAAAATGTTCTCTCCCAACACGTCGCTGAGAAACCATCGTGCGCTCGTACGAACCTTGACCACTCCGTCGCATGAGTTTGAAGATCTCCTTTCCTCGCCCAGCGCGGGAGCTCTAAAATACTCCAGTGCAGAGGATGATGATGACATTTCTCGAGCTTGCTTCGGGTCGCCGGCCAAGCGGGCAGCCAAACGACAGCAATACTTCGAGCATTCCGGGGTTGCTGATTTTGACGAGGGTTCTAGTGCTACAGACGTTTTCGGAGTTGACATTTGTCAGGTCGTACGTCGCGCTGTGGAGTCCAAACCTGGTAGCGACCAGCTTTCGAGTGACGGGATGGATCCAGAAGAGGATGATTGTGGGAATTACTTGAGATTTGATAGTCCGATCAAGACTGACAACTTCTCACCAGCCAAGTTTATGCGTAATGATTAGGGGGGCAAAACATACTGCTAAGAATTTTTTGCTATGTATTTGTTTATGTTGTGTATGCTGTGTATGCTATGTATTTATTGAGTTAGGTTTACATTTACATTTTTTTCATCTACTAATCCCATTTCTGGTTCTATAAATATATATAATAGTACAGTGTTCTCTTTCGTTATGATAGTATGATTTGTCGTTAAATATATAAAGGTGACATTGCGTTAATCAGTCGAAGCACAACCCCGGCACCCGCACGTTATACACTGTACAGGCTTTGAATCGGACATCTGCGACTTTGGCACTCTACAAATACAAGATGAGCCATGGATATTCTCCTTTGTTTGAATACAACGGAAACAGCATAAATTCTCGTAGCCCTGCTTTTTCCATTTTGCAATCAAATTGGCATCTGCATAACGGTTTTTCAACAACCATTGATAGAGCTCATTTGAAATAGCCTCTTTCTTATAATACATCTCGTAAACATATCTACTTCGTTGATGGTGAATCTGGAATACTTCATGTAGCGACTCATTTTTGGATTTACCAGATGAAGGTTTGAGTTCGGCTGGTTAGTCGACTCAGTGTTTGGAGGGCTTCATGGTTACAAACTACATACCATCTTTTAATCTATTTGAATATTCATCTAAAACAGGTTCCAGTTCACTGAAACCCTCTGGAGGTTTCTTAGTTCTATTCGTTCTTATTTTGGGCATGGCGAATGAAGCAGATGGAGTTTGGCAAAAGGTGGGAGGCCGTATTCAATGTGGTGGGAGGAACCTCCGGATAAGCGGGATGGTCGATGGGGGGATTTCCCATTATATGCATAAACTGTATTTTGGAGTAACGATTTCTCCTTCATAATTACTTGACAGTTTGGTCATAGAACTATATGCTGGATGAACACAAACATTGTCAACTCGAGGCATTGGTACCGGAAAACATCTAGACAGATTTATTTTTAAATCTTCCCATGGAAATCGGGACCCTATCGGGGAATTAGTTCCGTATAAAGCGGCACAGAGGCAGTACCAAGCCGGTGCCTCTTTCTAATTTTCACCGCATCTCGGCTTTCCAGGGTCCAGTTCGTCATGGGGTTTCACCGCTTAGAGAAGAGATCACAGTATAAAAGCTGGGGGCATTTGCTTTCATTTTGGTGTATAAAACATCATGTCTTCTCAGCATATTAGAACAAGTGCTGTCAAGGGATTCGATACTATCTCGTTGGCAATCTCTGGCAGCTTTCCAGGCTCGCAAGTTGCAAAAAATGGACCTTTTGCCTTTGTCTACTCCGGAACCACTATTCCGACCTTGAACGCCGGGTTCCGGACTGTAGCTCCTCAATCTCTCGAGGATGTGAAAAGCACGTTTGAATTTGCCAAGAGTAAGTATGATGCTATCGCCACCAATGGTACGCTCTTCTTTGACATCACTGAACTTGAAGCACAGGGAGTCTCGAAGCACGAAATCGAGAAACTGGCCACTCAATACGGAATTGAGTTCGGTGCTGTTGCAACCGTGGTTAACGAATCTTTGCCATTCCCAGAGTTTGACAAAAAGGATTTGAAGATTGAAAAGGTCGAAAGTGAAGAAGCTCTGAAATCCGTGTTCCGAATGGCTTTGACCAATGGAGGTGAGACCTTTGATGAAAACCTCGACTTCAACTCTGCTGTGCCCGCATGGTCAAAGTTCTACAGCTACAGTGGTTACGCTGAGGGAAAATTGATGGCCACCGCTACTGCCGTACCAATTGACGGAGTGATTTATCTCAACACCATCTCGATGGATTATCAATATCTGGAACGAGACTACGCCACTGTTATGACAAAGTATGCCGTGCAGGAGGCTTGCAGGGCCACTGGCACCACTGTTAGCGTAATTCATGTCAGTCCTCAAGGCGAAGTCCTTAGTGCGCGGTCAGGATATAAGAAAATCGGAGAACTGGCATATTGCGTTTGTAAATCTTTGTAGAATGTTTGCTGGACTACCATTAGCTTTGAAAACAAATTACAGACTGGTATAATCTGGAACAAATTATCGGGTCGTATATTAGCTATAAGTGCTCCGCGTATAAGTTGTCTATCCAATGTTTTCTCGGACAATAAAAGGCACAAAAGATTAATTGTTAGTACAACAATTGTTCGACCCAGTAGTCCTGGTCGTCACTTCTAGCTACTGACACTGACCTGACGTGCCAAGTTTACCTTCGCTGTTGAAACAGCCATAAATTATATCACAAACCAGGTTAAGCACCGTAGCTCCATGAGTTTTAGCTCTTACTACAGTTGTAAGATTCATGAACGGGTGGATGCATGTTGTACCTGCGTCTTGCAGATTTCAAGATGCAAAGCAAATTGTCAAAAGAGAGTAGGAAGCCCCTGTGCGATTGGCCATACAGTGATTGTGGTGAGTACGCCATCACTGGATTGTGGTGAGTATGCCATCACTGGCACTACTGTGCATATCTTTGGCACTTGGACAACCTGTTCTGGAGCAAGACAAGTTTGAAATGTTTCGGACAAGCCATACTTGAATAGGCTGTCGACAGTATTCAACAACTTAGTCTTCACTTTGGTAGATATTCCCATTTCTCGACAGTGCTGTGCGACACATGGTCTTGGTACGACCGTCACCCATCCATATGTCTGTTGACCTACATCATCGAAATGTCTGGTATTATGGTTGGTCATTACTAGACCAATGGCCAATGTATTGTTTGTATTCGATTCAGAGGGCTCGAACGAGAAGAACAAACTGACAAATTTTCACCATAGCGCATTTGGAAGTAATCTTTACACCGACCCTATTGCCAACTGCTTTTCGACCGTTTTCTTGTAGAAAAATGCCATGCATTTGATCAATTGCCGTCAACGATTATAGTTTTCTTACCACAATGTAGTCTGTTCACATTTCATTGACACCTAAACGGTGACATTTTGAAATTGATACAAAAATGCAGGATCACTTTTCGGAATAGCGAAGAAAGCAGCCATGAAGCCACGAAGCGATTATTTGCAAGTTCATGACGAGGATATGGGCACAGTGTAGTATACTGAACTCTCGCGTCCCCGCTGTAAACATTCATACAATCTTTGCCGGATGGTTGCCGGTCACAACGGAAATAATCGATTCCGACGTTCCGGGCCGGATATCATGAATGTCATTTTATACTATCATCAACTGATCAATCAGATCCACAAAATCGCAAAAAATAGTTCAGATACACATGAAATTTTTGTTTACAATATTAATTTTTTTCAGCGTAATTGTCTGTTCATAGCATTTTCATTTATTGTGTACAGCTTCACACTTTCTCACTTTACCACGGTTCACTCGTACTCTAGGTGCGGTTCAATACAGTCCGGGAAACCGACTCGGTCTCCGATGGCCCATATTTAATATTATACTCTCAGCTGCACTACCATGCAGGGTTACTCGCAATATGCTTTAGTGGTTTTACCTTAGAATTTGTAATCCACGACGTACGCTGCAGCTTAAGTGCATGGTTCTGAAGATCCCAGGGGTCAAGAAAAATATTTCACGATAAAAACGGCTATAACTCATGACCAGAGCTTCGTCTAGATATTCACATAAAGATTTCGTACGAGCATATTAAGAATGTGAGCCGTGTGATGACGTCTAGTGGCAGAACAAGTCTAGTTCTTTTTACCGTTAGACAGCTGTCAATTGTCTACACTAACGTAGTTAGTGCATTCACGGAACATGAAGTACAAGTTCTTGGAGTTAACTCCGGAGGTCGGCAGATCGGTAGCATGATCGGCAGATTACAGTGTGGCAAATAGTGACCGAAGAGTACAGTGTGTCCCCCAAGCGCTCTCTTGGCAAAAAGTTGGTTTAAAGGACAATGGGTATAATTACTGCCAGTGAGCTGTAGATGTATGAACCGCATTGACTACATTGTATCGTTTATATAAGATTGTTTAGTTGCAATTCCAGTTCTGATTCTGATTCTTTCTCTCTTTAACCACTTCATATACACACAGATCGTGATGAATCCATTCACTAGTGAGGCCAAGGAATCTTCTTCACACCTGCCGCATCGGGATTAGGGCGATTGCTTGAACCCATGCACGTTACAGTCAGCAAAGCGGTGGGGCTCAGATATAATTCGCATATCCCGCGCTTGTTTAAATAACTTATAAAAGGGTTAACGAGCCTGATAAAGGTTTGTATTTACGATTGTACACTAAAGACTGAGAGAGCAGTGGATATATAAAAGTTAATAATAAGGAAATCTCCCGTTGAAAGCCACAGGTTTCGACAATTAACCTCACGACTGTACGTACTGCCCCATTTTCACGCTTGTAGCGCCCGCATACAAGAAAAGAAAAATTAGATAAGCAGCTAGAAGTCAGTTGTAATATTGACTATAGAGAAAACCGAGACTGACTGAACCTGTCTGATTACAGAGTGATTGCATTGTAAGTAAAGGATTGTTTAGGGATTGGTCTGATTGGCTGTTTGGTGTACTTGGGTACTTTGATTTGTTCGTCGACTCCACGGGAGGCGCCGGAATCACTCTCCTGCGGACTTAGTCGTTATTCCGAGCCATTACAAAGCGATGAGCAAACCGTCGAAAAAACAAAAAAGTGGCAACCAAACTTAAGTAAAAGGAGCGACAAGAAAGTGACAGCTGAGAAAACCGATTTAATTTAGGAGTGGGTGGGTCTAACCAAACCACTTGCCGAGTTGAGCGAATTCGCCTGACCATCAATTGTTTGTTTGTACAAACAGCACGTTGGACTCTCCATCACTTGCCCAATCTAGGGATTCCCCCTCCCCCTGTTGTCTGGTGGTCATGAGTTCGACAGTTCACTTCCAACTCCCCTACGGAGTATCGGAATGCCGAATGAGCCGACTAGATGGTTTACGTACCCATCCCGTTCGTCGGATGATTTTTTGTTAGTTTCTTTTTTTGTTCTCTAACTTTGACTGTCAGAAAAAGAAACTAAAATAAAATAATATCAATCACCTTAGTCACAAGAAGCAGTTTATAAAGACCACAGCTGTGTGGGAAACTACGGTGTGCTAACCAGTCAGTCGATACATATATATATATATATTAATATCCTAGCGTTGAAATCCTAGCGCACCATGAAACCCGAAATTGCCCTAGTCGCTGCCTCAATTGTCGGCTCACTTGTGACCGTTTCCAGCCAGCCGCTCGGTCCGAATGGTATACAACGAGCTAATCTCGAATTGGAGCCTAGTATCCAGAGAATTGGAGTGTATAAGCGGCATGGAGATGATGAGGATGAGAACCCTGATGATATTAGTGTAAGTCACGAGTCTGAGAGTCATCACGACATGGACATGGAACACAACACCACCGAAATTGAACCCGGTCCTGCCTCAATGGCTCATATGCATCATCATGGAGTCCCAGTTCTCCAAGATCCCAACTTGGAACCCCAGCAAAAGGCGTTCTGGGAACAGTACAACACGACGACTTTCTTCAGCGACGCGGTTCCTAATAAAGGGTTCCTGTATGCCCACATTCTCTTGAGTGTTGGAGCATGGGTGTTTTTAGCTCCCATTGTAGTGATGCTCTCTGTTGAAAAGTTCTCTCTTTACATGGCATTCCAAACTGTTCAATCGGCAATGGCCTTGGCTGCTCTGTTCATGCTCGCCGTCTTCAGCACAACGGTGCCTGCCGATCTCTATCCCGGCAATGCATATGCAAAGATGTCCATTATCATGTTTTTCGTGGTGGTGGTGCATTTTTTGGCTGCACTGGTCCGCACCTTGTCTGCATGGGCTTTGAAGTACTCTCGAGGTATCCCCATGGATGGTGCAGACTATGTTTTAGCCAATTTGCGAAACAATGGCTTGTCTGCTCCAGAACATCGACGATCGCAGGACTCCGGCCACGATTCGTTTGACGTGGACGAAGAAAATGACGTTGACTACGCCAATAGAGAGCTGAGAGACGACATTGACCACGACGGTGATGACGATTCCTCGCTCGAAGACACTGGATTAGTCCGAAGATCCAGCAACCTGAGCAGCGATCAGACTACAATTGCAGCTGGCTTCGAGCATCGCTTCCAAGATAAATACATTGCCAAGATCATGAAAAGCCCCAAAATCACGACTTTGGTCGCCAGAACTGAGATTCTGGCCAACATTGTCTACACCCTAATTAATCGACCTTTGCTGCTCTTTGCGTACATTTACCTCGTCACCGGAGTCGCTGTAGTCTATCGAGTCGGTATCTCCAATGAGATTTACAACATTCTAGCTCATTACATCAAGGGAAGCGTTTTCGTGGTCTTTGGTCTGGTAACTCTGAGCCGATACCTCGGTGCATTTGCCTCTAATGGAATGGCATGGAATGTCAAACCGGGTTCTCCCTTTGATGATTCTATCAAAGGAAAGTCTGAGAGGGCCCCTGTTCACTTTAAAACAGAAAAGCCCTCATTTTTCTCAAGACTTGGCGGTAAAATCCCCTCTATGGAGTTTATTGAATGTGGACTGGTCTTTATTTACGGTATCACCAACGTCTTCCTTGAACATCTAGGAAATCAGGACGGAAAGTGGTCCCACAAGGACCTCCAGCACGCCTCTATTGCATTCATGTACATTGGTGGTGGCCTGTGCGGTCTCTTGCTTGAAATCGGTGCTTTTAGCCGACTCAAGAATTCGTTGACGGCTTTCTCGGACCTTGACGCTGCTGATGATAGTACAGAACTTCGACGACAGAAGGCGTACTCCTTTAATCCCTTTGCTGCTTTCATTGTCTTCTGGACTGGTGTGCTCATGTCCTCGCACGAACAAGAACTTCCTCTCTCTACTGAGATCCATACCCAATGGGGTGTATTGTTATCTGTAGGTGCGGTTTTCCGACTTTTCACCTACCTAATGATTTTCCTGACTGTGCCCAACACCACCAAGCCAATCAAACCTTTCACAGAACTGATTGTCTCCTTCTGCTTAATTGGTGGAGGATTAATTTTCATTCAAAGCAGTTCACCGTGTGTTCTAGGTATGATGTATAGAGGCTTGGATGCTATGTTCACGCTGAACGTCAATGTGGGAGTTACTGCTTTGATCATGGCATGGGAAATGGTGGTATTTGCTGTCAAGGGATGGGCAGCAAAGAGAAGGATAGACTAAACGTTTGGCTGGCTGAAAGTCAAACAATCCCTTTTTTTATGGCTTATATATGATATGATGTATAATTATGATTTCACGCCACTCCTAATTGAATATTAATATATTAATTGAAGAGTAAAACACATCGTAATGATCTTAATATTAATATGACTACTATGATTAAACTCGTCAGTTCTCTTATGAATATTATATTTATATATATATGATATGATAGAATGACTCCATGCCTCCTACTTTCCTCTATTAATGGCACTCTCTCTTATGCTATAGTCCGTAAAACTCCATAATTCGTGTCGTCTGCATTCGTCCTTAAACCTCATACTCTACTCTCATACTCATGCGTAAATCGTTATTATTACCGTTAGAGCGTCAACTATAAAAACGGGATCATTAGTTAACTTGTTTATTTTGATTATTTATCGGCATAATCACCGTTGAGTCGTGCAATCTCATCAGAGTCTCGAGAAATGGTAGAATATGCAGCCATCGAGTTGGACGAGCCCGTCCAGAATGACTCAAACAGGCTAAGAGCCACAAACTGGACCTTGGATCTAAACGACCCAGTGGGTTCCCCATTGTGCTTGCGGAGGCTTTGTTGTCGGACTAAAAGGCGAGCATAGCCAATAGTGACAAACATGAAATAAAATCGGACCAGTAAAACCGCCACGGTAATGGTGATGGAGACTGCAGTCTCCTGGGGCAAGGACGCACTCTTGTTGATATCTTGGTGGCTCTCACGTTCTCTCTTCTCGACGTCCATGGCTATTTCGGTCACAGCAGCAGTGGCAGCAGTAGCAATTGCCTCAAGTACCGACGTGGCTGTTGGAACAACCAACTCAGTTGCGGTTGTCAGAGCCTCGCCAAGAGTCTCAGCAGCAGTGGCACCACCACCGACAGTAGCCCCGGCCGTGGTGGCAGCAATTTCTCCAGCTACAGTTGTAGTGACAGCGCCAACTGCGCCCTGAACATTTCTTGAAACACTGGTGAACCAATGCACGCAGAAGAAGATCGTTAGACCCAGATTTATAAAAGTGTCCAACACATAAACGTAAGCAAATGTCAGCATTCGTAATCCATCTTTCTTGGAAAAGTTCAGATATGTCATGACATAGATTGGCAACAAAGACAACGATAGGACATTCAATACCCATTCGACTGCGCTTATCGGGTGACCAGTGAAAATTGATAGAATGCCGTAAAATCCACTTGCCTTGTTGAAAATGCCCACGCCTAGAATCAGTTCGACTCCGATGTGTAAGGGCAGGAACAGCAGGAAGCTCCTGGGGATTATGCTGAACCGTCTCATGCTTAGCGAAAACATGGTGGGAGTAATGTGATGCAAAAATAAATTTGTTCAGAAACTCGTTTTATGTGCGAGGATTCAACTTTGTAACTTTTTCGCCTAAGTTTCAGGTTTTTTTTCTATGCAGGAGTTTTAATAAGATAGGTTTTCTATGCAAGGGGCCGGTGTTGGGTGGTTGACAAATGGGGAGCAATATTCGGAAATACACTGGTAGGGATCAAAGATTGCAATGCAAAGTCTTAAGAATCTTTTCGTTCTCTTGGTGATAACTAACGGCTGATTTCGCGAGATTGGTGTTCTGACGGTGGGTTCAGGCGCAGACTTTTTGTGCGGTAGAGTGGTGGACTGAAATTACCCGGAACAGGCCGGGAGTGTGGTGCTGAAGGTCCGATCCGGAAGTTGGTAAGAGATCTTAGCTTGAGCGAATGGGTCAATCGGAAGCTAGTCTAATGAGAATGTAGTTATTTGTATTGGTTTGGCTATCTGATATTATGCTTTATATATATGATACAGATACTTGTGGAGAGTGAAGAGCTGTATGGCCGATCAGGCTCTTAGCTGCCTGCCTATCAGGCTCTGAGCTGCCTATTGGCTGCACTTATTGTTCTACATGGATCGTATCAAACAATTGAATAGCTTCAACTGTAAAACAGTCTGAACGGATTTTTCATTACAAGCCCTGCATCTCTACGCTTCAGCTATACTACAGCGCTCCAGAACTCTTCTGGCTTCTGGGCCATCGATGTTACCCGCCAGTTGAAAAAAATTATGTAATTGCACATTAAACTTGCAGATCTGATGAGATTTCTGATCAGACATTAGCACATTTCATTGACATTCTTCATAGACATGGCGCACGCTCTAAGTGATAGTGAAGGAAGTGATCTGGATACTAGCTATGACGGCCCTGTTACAGTCTCCCAAAAAAGTCGCATTCAAGACCCAAACCATGTCGCCAAACACCTGGGAAGAATAAAACTAGAGGATGACGACTACTTTGGACGAGGCACGCGAAGCTCCAAAGTTTCTGGCGGCCCGTCCACTGATAAAGCAGACCGAGCTACCAATGAACAGGTGCTGGACCCGAGAACTCGAATGATATTGTTCAAAATGATCAATCGTGGCGTAGTGTATGAGATCAATGGATGTATCTCTACGGGAAAAGAAGCAAATGTATATCATGCTCAGACTGAAGCTGGCGAGCACAGAGCTATCAAGATCTATAAAACGTCGATCTTGGTGTTCAAAGACCGAGACAGATACGTCACGGGTGAGTTTCGGTTCAGAAACGGCTATTCCAAGCATAATCCTCGAAAGATGGTTAAACTATGGGCTGAGAAAGAAACTCGAAATTTGAAGCGAATATATCAATCAGGAATTCCGGTTCCGAAACCGTTACACTTACATATGCATGTTTTGGTAATGGAGTTCCTTGGAGATGACAATGGGTGGGCATCTCCGCGGCTCAAAGATGCCGAAATTGAGGAATCCAAGTGGCCAGGTCTATATCTGCAGCTGCTATCATACATGAGAATAATGTACCAGCAGTGCAGACTGGTTCACGCTGACTTGAGTGAATATAACATTTTGTACCATCAAGAGAAGCTCTACATTATTGATGTCTCGCAGTCAGTCGAGCACGATCATCCACATAGTCTGGAGTTTTTACGAATGGACATTAAGAATGTGAATGATTACTTCAAGAGAAACGGGATCACTCCGTTTTCAGAACGACGGATTTTCAGGTTCATTACAAGTGAAAGTGAAGACGGTAAAGAGAGTTCGGAAGAGTTGATAGAAAAGCTTAAAGCCTTCCCTGCTGAGGACTTGACTGAACAGGATGCTACGGATGACGCTGTGTTTAGATCGGTCTATATCCCCCAGAACCTAGAACAAGTCTATGATGTTGAACGAGATGTCGACCGGGTGAATCGAGGCGAAGGACAGGATCTTATTTATGGAAGTCTACTCAAGAGCAAAAAGCATAATGACAATGACGAAGAAGCTGAAAACGAAGATGGAGATGAGTACAGTGGATCGGACAGTGATTCTGATTCTGACTCTGGCTCTGACGATTCTGACTCTGACTCTGACATCGGTGAAACTGACGTTTGGAAGGATAAACCCAAAAAAGAGCGAAAGTTCAACGACCGAGAATCCAACAAGGAACGTAAGAAACAGCTTAGGGAGCAAGCAAAAGAGAAACGGCAGAGTAAAATGAAAAAGTCAGTCAAGAAGAAACTGATTAGTAACAGCAAAACGAAGAAGAAGCATTAACTTGTACGACGATCGGTTTCATCTATTGTTCCAATCATTGTTAACATTAGCATATCTGTAATAAAAATAAATGGATGCATTGTCCTCGGAGGAGTAACTACACAGGTTCCTCATCTGTCACATAGAACCTCCTGAAGTATTATGATTTCCTACCAAACCGGCCAGCTCCAGGATAGCCCTATCTTCATCATAATTACTGTTGATAAATCGACGTCTCATGGCTTCTTTTTCTTCCCACTCCCACTTCTTCCGTTGCTCTTCTAAATCATGCTCGCTCCCACATCCCCAGACTTCAAGCTCATCAATAGCAAACCGGTCCTCAAATTCTTGACCAAGAACTGTGCTCTTGCTGAAAGATCCTCCAGGACCCATGTGGCGAAAGACTCCACATTCTAGACTCTCGTCTAAAGTTAGAGACACTGGGCCAACGTGGTACTGAAAGTGTCTACCAGTAGACGGAGGAGGACTGCCAAATCCAATGCCGCCATCCCTGCTGAAATAAGCATAGTTTGTGAGTCCGGTATGTGTTGCTCGGTACTGATCGTGGATTGGACTGAGCTGGAATAGTACACTGTTACTGTCGGCAAAACACTCTTTGCCCGAAACTTTCCATCCTGCCTCAATGTATGCTCCATAAGTTGCTCGTTTGAAGCGACGGTGATGTGCTTTCATAGGCGGGATCAGGTCATTAAAATTTCGTTCCACCATGGATTGAGGAGTCTCTCCTATAATGTGACCTTGGACTAGTAAGATGGTAGGAGCATTCCATTTGAAAACTTTTGTTTGAAATGCTCTCATTGAGAACCCATCTTTTGCAGCACTGTACAACCTCAAAAGTGATCTTGTACCAAAGAGTTTCTCGGGTTCTAAGATTTGAGCTAGTTGTGCTCTCATGGCGCTGGTTAAAATTGTGTGGTGTGGACTGTGCTCTTCAGTCGTGCTGGTGGCCGTTGTTGCTGATGTGGCCGTGGTAGCTGTGGTAGCTGTTGTAGTTGTAGATATCGTAGAGTATATGCTCTTTTCCAATTCCGTACTCCCAATGGTTTCAGTAGATGGCTTACCGCCATGCTGAAACAAGAGCTCATCAAATAGTGATCCCAGAGGCTCGAATATACGCGGGAAATTTGCCCTCACCGCCGTCGCAAACGCTGGGTAGTAAATCTTGCTAGTCTCTTTGACATTTGGATCAATACATCTGATCAAGTTCCACGCACTGCGAGTAAAAGTGGACAGTTCTTCTTTGGTAGTTCTTTGCGGAAACCAGCTTACCTTTTGGAAGGATTTGATGTCGGCAATTGCCAGAAGAAATCCAAACAGAGCAGCTAAATCCGCGGCCACAATAAAACAACACTCAGTTTGAACACCATCGAGTTTCTCTACAACGTCGATTTCATCCCATGAATCAAGGTCCTTGAGAGTATATATCACCAGATCTTCGTCATGATCGCTAAAAGTATGGGAATTGAGCTTTTGCAAGTCATGGTAGTTGTCGTCAATGTCATCGTTGCCGTCATCACGTCCAGTATAATGATGGTTGGCCCCGTTCTCCGTTCCGCTGTCTGCCCCATTCTCTTGTTCGGTTCCTTCGCTTTTGACGTCTTCTCTCGCGACACTCTCGACGACGATGTTTTCGACAGTCGCAAAAGACACAAACAGCAATCTCAGCACATCATAATCTTTCTTCAATAGCCCCTTGTACCGACCATCGTACAACGCCAGCACTTTTATAAGATTCTCGGCGGTCAGCGGGGCGGGAGACAATGTGCTTACAAACGGGAACCCGGCCAGATACGAGGCGGATCTGAATATCAGACTGCCCACTCGACCAGACTCAATGTCTGGGATCTCCAGATACCGGAGCAGTGTCTCCTCTTTCCAATATGCGATTCCGGACTCCTGTTCGGCCAATCCTTGAAAGATCTTCTTGAACCAGTAGATTTCAATGGCAGAGAACAGTTTGGCGCATTTGTGGGCAAACAGTGCAGAAACTTGTTCTGCATTGAAATGTTCCTGCGGCACACTAGCTGAGTGGCCCATTATTACATGAGAAAAAATAACACACAAGTACAAGTTGTCAACACAAAAGAGGTAAGAGAACTATGATAGTACTCTATAGAGAGAGATGGTGAAGTTGAAGAGCTGAGGGGGAAGAATAGTGTGGCTGCAAGGATCACCAGTTCCGCGGCGGGGTGCAGGACCTAGTGTGTAGCGGGAGACGAAGGACAGGGATAAGATATTCAGTGAGACTGTTGGAAGGAGTAAAGCTTTATAGGCTGTAATTGATTTGGGGCTGTGTTAAGTTGTGTAGATTGTGTTGTATGTTACAAATATCAATGCTATCAGCAACCTGATGGTACCTTGAGCTGTAAGAGACTTGCATAGATCTGCATACATTGTGCATTGGCTGCTTTGATCAAAATGTAGGAGCCGGTACCAGTTCAAATAATATTATAATATACATGCAATACTGTAATGTGGCAAAAGAATTGAAAAGCGAAATTAGTTACTGACTGAGATTGTTTGTAACTATGATGTCAGTTGAACTTGCTACTTCATGGAAAGCCACAATTAGTAGCGAGAGTACTAGTTAGTCAAATGTACAAAAAGTGTGTATGGAATATATATAGGACTGTAGTATAGTATATAGTATGAGTGTCCTCTTCAACCAATCGGTACATTGCACAACATATACTATTATCACTGCCTGCCAATCCCAAGTCAAATCAACTTTTCTCAAGAGCTTCTAGTGCTTGTGTTCCATGCATGTTGAAGATCCATGGATGATCGCTGCCTTGATTGCTTGACCATCTTTGTCGAAACTTCCCTGTCGTTTCTACTTCATAAAGGGAGCTAGACACAAATTAATATAAAGAGTATCATCCAGCTCATAGCAATACTACATGCAAATACTCTGATTTCAAAATCGTCGCCCTGTGGCTGTCTCTTTTATCACAAATTCATTACAGTTTAGCTCCAGTTGCAGTACTGATACTCTGCCTAACCAAATTCGATATCTTCGGACCTCATCGCAAGTCTACAATAGTAAATTCCTCCGCTGTCGTTGAATTTTTTCTTAGTCTAAAAAAAAACCTGTTTCACCCAAACAATCCGAGAAGCAACTGATATACTCTCTCCTAGCAGATTTAATCTGTCGACTCGGCACTTTCTAATCTCCGTGGCCGACCCTACGATCGACAACCTACGAAGGCAACTGGCCCACAATTTCTATTAGCCTTTAGAAAATCTGTCAACTAGTATAGTTTTCTGACATATTGATATTCTGGCAGTTGACTCTTCAAACATCTTCAGTGTGATCTTGTTGGAAAATGACCAATTTCCTGAATTTCATAACCTGCGGTCTGGCAGGAAACTCCTCGGCTCAAAAGCAATCCGATCAGCACTCTGGTACCAGTGGTTCAAGAACAATTGCTGAAACAAGCGAGCACAACAACCGAGGAGGATATCATGGTTTAAATATTTTCCATCACAAGCAGAACCACGCCGACAAACCGCAAGCGCCTCCCCAAGTGGTAGTCACTCCGGATTGTGGCATTCGAGACGAAGACGTAGACATTTCGAGAACTCGAAGTTCATTTCAGTCTAGTGGGCAGCAAAGGGAAAATACTGGTAGTGAATCCGAGGGAGACAATCTCCAGACCATGGACCTTGCTATCCGGGTTGATGGGACTCTAAGTCCAGTGTTTTCGTAGATTGTCACTAAGAGGTGCAAAAACATCCAGCTGCTCTGTCTATTCAGTATTGTTGACGGAGATGCTCTGTATGATCTACGATTCTCACTGTGATCCACACTACAGTCCTAAAAAATGCATTAAAACCTACTTCACTTGATAATGAGTGCAATGATTATTACAAGTACCTCTTTGAGGAAGACAAAAAAATTTATTTATTACGGTGAGCTGATTTATCAATATGAAATTGTGAATGATTGCATGTAATCTCTGTATCTTTTAATTTGTATTTCTGTCATATATGTGATAATTGCTGATATGTAATAGAAGAACAATCAATTGAAAATCATCTTTCATGCATGTTCTAGAATAATATTTATTGACGTGGGACAATCTGCACCATCACCTTCCACTGTACAAACTCATTAATCATCTTCATGCACTTTCACTACAGTGACCATTTGTCAGTCATCCGAGCGTTCCACCATCAACTCTATAAATATCAGGGCTAGGAGCACTGTAACTTACAATTGTAGACGAAATAAATCTCATATAGCTGTCATATACTAGGATAGACTGATACTCACTATGGTTGTCAAGTCGTATTACGTCTATCGACTTCCGTCATCCTTGGTCGACTCGTTGAGTCCGTTGACGATTGAAGGAGAAGTTGGTTCCACTCTTTCTATTCGGCCAAATGTCCAGCCAAATCACATTCCCACTGAAATCTCAGACTCAAACACATCTGCGAGCTGCACATACTGCGGAGAACTTAAAGACTCTGATCCCTCAGACATTCGTTCGCATTACAAATCCGACTTTCACAGATTCAATGTCAAGAGAAAACTGCAAAACCAATCCACAGTCAGTGAGGAACAGTTTGAATCCTTGATCGATGATCTCCAGGATAATGAGAGTATATCCGGATCAGACAGCGATTCGGATACTTCTGACAGTGATGGTGAAAGTAAACTAGCAGCATTGATGTCCAAAACTTCAGTGTCCAACGATGTCATCTACGAAGAAGACGAGGGAAACGGGGTCCCTGCGCATTTACGCGGTTCTCCCTATGCCCTGTTCGTGAGCGAACAATTCCCTGACCAATGCTTAGCTGTGTACAAACCCCTGCTGGATCCTAAACTTATACAGGAGGAGCCTGTCCGTGCCCTCCGTGAGCTTCCAGTAAACGGTCACAGCATCGTATTGATGATCGGAGGTGGTCACTTTTCCGGAGCTGTTGTCTCTCACACTCCGTCAAAACACCAATCTAGCCCTCAAAATCCATACGCCTCAATAGACGTTTTGGCTCACAAAACCTTCCATAGGTACACGACTCGACGAAAACAGGGAGGTTCGCAAAGTGCAAGTGACAATGCTCATGGAAAGGCTAAGTCCGCCGGTTCCAGCTTACGAAGAGCAAATGAGGCAGCTTTGCAGGTAGAAATCAGAGAGTTGTTGGACAGCTGGAGACAGTACATTTCGAGTGCTAAAACAATCTATATTCGAGCCAGTGGAAGGTCAAACAGAAATATACTACTGAACTATGAAAAGTCGGCAATAATATCAACCGACCTCAGGATCAGAAACCTACCGTTCACGACTAAACGAGCCACTGCCGCAGAGATCAAGAGAGCTTGGCATGAACTCACTATGGCTAGGCTGATAGACAAGCCTGCGCCCGAGCCCATCAAGAAGAAAGCTGCCTTAGCCTCCGCTAGTACGTCTGCTCATTCGTCTCGTGCGCAATCCCCAAAGCCATTAAAAAAATCACTCACCCCCGAAGAAAAGCATACTGAGGAAATAATCTCACTCATAAAACGATCACGGTCTCCTCGATTAATAGCATATATGAGATCAAACGGCCTAGATCCAAATTTTGCATTACAACCATCTTCACAATATCAATCAACCCCCAATGCTCTGTTTTATGCTGCCTCTCAAGGCTCGCCACATGTGGTCGGAGTACTGCTCACAACATTGAAAGCCGATCCAACTATAACAAACGTCGCTGGTCGTACTGCTTTCCAGCTCTCAGCGGACCAAGCTACGAAAGATGCGTTTCAATTAGCACGATCGTCTTTGGATGAGCAGGCCTGGGACTGGAAGGCTGCGAAAGTTGGACCTGCTATGACAAAGGACGAAATCCAGCAACGGGAGGACAAAGAACGGGAAGTGCTGACAGAGCAGCGGCAGCAGGAGTTGAAGAAGCTGCAGAGTGACAGTACATCCAACCAGACTCCTTCTCAGACATCAAAGTTATCAGCTAATGTGGTTACTTCGGTGGGACAGGAAGCTGCTCTGCGAGGTCTAAGTGAGGAAGCCAAAAAGAAACTGGAAAGAGAGATGCGAGCTCGAGCAGCTGAAGCCCGGTTTAAAAGACTAGGATAGCCGAGAATCTGTATTATAAATATTTAAAGCTGATCTAAATCTAGCTGATGTTTGGCTCATAAAACTTTATCGAACATTACTTTTGTCATCATTCATATCTTCATTCATACCCTCATCAACATCTTCAGGATCACTCTCATATTTCTTGACGAAAGCGCATGTGATTGTGCCACTCCCAAAACCTTTCACCAAGGCTCCATCCTCCACTTCTTCTGCTTTTGTTAAATTCACATGATCGTAGTCAAATAAGTCCTTGATGCTCTCTTTGATTCCATCGTCGCCACGTTCTCGCTGCGAACATAAAACATTAGCAGCCGTGATCCATTCTTGCCCTCCTTCACTTTGATAGCTAATTTGACTGGAAAATTCATTCTTAACATCAACATCATTCTCGATCTCAGGGCTGATAATGCCATTTTCAAAACATTTGCATCCGAGCAAGTCGTGTGTATTGGATACAGTATCAAAACGAAACGTAAACAAATCTTTGAGCTCGTTGTATGTAAAGGTGTCTGTGTTCTCGCTTTGACCATGAACACCATCCATAAACTGATCTGCTAGTCCCTGCTTGGTGACTTGTCGCTGAAATATCTTTTCATCAATCCCTCCCGCAATCAAAAGGCGGTATATGTATACGGGATTCTTCTGACCTTCTCTATGGATTCTAGCCATTGCTTGCCGGTCGATCGATGGATTCCAATCAGTATCAAAGAGAATCAGGCGAGAAGCTCCAATCAAGTTCAGACCTACTCCTCCACTTTTCGTCGATAACAAAAATATAAAGCTGTCGTCTCGAGTTGTCTTGTTGAATTGGTCGACTATAGATTGCCGTTTGTTAGCTGGTGTCTTGCCGTCCAATCGAACAAACCTATAGTTTTTCTTGCTGATGAAGCATTCCAAGAGATCCAAAGTTTTTGTATAGTTTGAAACCAAAACAACCTTTTCTGTTGTTTCGTGGTACCAGTAATTGAGCATCTGCTCAAGGACCAAAGTTTTGCCTGAATATTGAGTAACAGTTCCAAAGCGATTAAGATCAGTATTCTCGTCGGTCAGTAATGAGGAGTTGCATATCTTGCGCAACTGCAAGATGCTTCTCAAATGCTGGGAAGGGTCGGTACTGCTTAGCCATGAGTCAATGGAACCTGAGTCACTCAGTTTCTGAAACGCATCACGTTGGCTTTGAGTAGCTTTGCAAAATACTATCGTCTCAGTCTTGAGAGGCAGATATTTTTCCAGAACTTTCTCAGATCGACGTAGCACAAACTGTCTAGTAAGAGAACTCAATTCCAAAGCTTTCTCTTCCCCGAGTTCGACATCAATGGGAGATGCTCCGGGTTGCCTTGCTCGCATAATGGGAATCTCGTAAGCTTTTTTAAAGGAGGTATACTTGCCCAATATTCCAGGATTCAGAAAATCAACCATGGTGAAAAACTCTCCCAGATCATTTTGGATTGGAGTACCACTGAGTATGACTCGTCGGTCAGTATCCAGTTGAAGAATGGCTTGTGCAGACTTGTTTGCAGCGGTCTTGAGTCTGTGTCCTTCGTCGCAGACGATCAGATCAAAACGGCATTCTTGAAGCTCGGTTGAGACTGTACGAAGCCTTTCATACCCAATGATCATGATTTGATATATATACTGGCTACCAGACTTAGCGGTGCCAAATTCATCTTTGATACTCTTGGAAGAATCGGCGACGAAAATTCCAATTTTGTTTCTGCCTAGCCATTTGTTGAATTCTTTGAGCCAGTTATCGATTAGTGTTACTGGACATACAATCAGCGCTCTGTCGATTACAGAACGGCCACCAGTTGGTGACTGTTTGAGGAGCGTCCACAACAACGTGATCGTGGTTAAAGTTTTGCCCAGCCCCATGGCGTCTGCTAAAAGTGCTCCTCGCCCACAGTAGTCTTTCATACCCATTACACAGCGGTACAGGAATATGACTCCTTCAATTTGGTGTGGCTTGAGATGTTGGCTCAACAGCGGATCTATGATAACGTCAACCATAGAGGAGCTGGATTGGTACTCGGCTGGTCGAGGCATAACGATGGATTTCAACCCTTTTGGGCTCACTTGCGTTTTCGTAAGGTTTGAAGACACGTTTTCATCTAGCGACGACTTGAGGGCAGCAGAGATCAATGCGGGAGTAGTTTTCATCTTCTTGGATGGAGTTTTAGCAAAGTTCCCAAATTCACTGCTACTTTCTATGCTATGATATTCGATATCTCTTTCCGCTTTTTTCGGAATCCCAGGCGTCGCCAATGGCGCTTCGACGAGGACCTCATATTGGCCAATTCGCAGTTCCTCACCTTCAAACGGCAACGCAGTTTTACGAGATCTACCAATGATCCTCTTTGAGGAGTTATCTTTCAGCACAACGGATTCACACTCATGGATGACAGTTCCGTCTCCGTCCCACGTCTTGTTTTTTTTGGTCGTCGTTTTGCGGAACAAGGCGCCAAATCGCGTGAGTTGATCTGGGCGTTTATTGACATCGATTTCTTTGAGCGGTTTTACGACAGGGGTCGCCACAATTGGCACCGCCGCCCGCACTACAGTCGGAGCATCATTGGCTTCTGGATTACCTTCTACTAATTTTTTATATGGTTTATTTACGTTATTGCTCAACTTTGCAACCTTCCGACGGTACATTGTTGGGTTAATAATATAAAAAACGCGAACGCGACGCGGTTTAAGTCTAAGAATTTAAAGTTGCATGCATGTGCAGATATCAGTTACCCGTTTTAATATCAGGGGTACTTGATAAATAAAGAAATGATTTTGTAAAAAAACTTGTAATTACCTTAGAATAATATTATACAATGCAACAATGGAAAAGAAAATGTCTATAGATCAAGCTGATGCTCCTCCTAATCCCGCACTCAATGCCAAATACCATGTCCGACTGGCTCCACCATCGAGCCAGGTTTGCTGAAAGCCAGACTGAGAGAACCAGTTGTAGGCAGAAACCGGATCGTATAGAGCTTGATTGCTTCGTAGAATACCGGCCCAGCCGCTGTCCAGAGTATCTATTATGGGGGCTAGCTTTTGCTCCCACTCTTCTTGTACAAAAGTTGGCGACCGAATAAGTCCCGAAGCCGGAGTTATAGGAATCATGTGAATTCCTTGAATGTACTCCAGATTGGTTCCGAAATATGTGGTGTGGTCGAGTTTATTCTCAAACGTGATACCAGGAACTTTGTTGGCAATGAAATTGGATGGCTGAATAGTGTTGTCGTCCTCCATCAGGAAGTACATTCCTAACGCCCGCTTGATGACGGCTAGCATCAGGTCTCCTCTAGCCTCCATTTGAGTGTCTCCGATAACTTTGCCCCAGAGTTTCATTCCGTACGCAAAATTGTAATCTTCTGAAGAGGATTCCTCGTCTTTTCCGTCACTGGTTGGGAAGAGACCATGAGCCCAGGAATGACCACTGAACCAATCAAACATTCTGTACACAGGGAACAGAGTATCATCCTTTGAAGGGTTGGCAACGTCTCGGACTAATGAATTGACCCAGTCCTTGTTCTCCTCTACCCAGGTTCCTCCAAAGGCAGAGTCAACATAACCAACAATGGCAGCAGCATGAACCATGTATCCGTAGTGGAAATGATGGTCATTGTAGTATGGAGAACCATAATCGGTCATAGAGCTACCACCATTCTGAGCACCAGACGAGGTAATTCCTTTGAATAGAGTGTCATACATCAGAGGGATTTGCTGTGTGTTGGTAGTAAACAGCGTGAACGCATCTTCCAAGGTTTTCAGGAAACTTTGTGTAATGGAGTCATCTTGCAGAATATCTTTAGCGACTAGCAGGATGTAAGCAAACTTGTCATATGCCTTTCCGGACGAGTATGTCGAAGAAGTGTTGACTTGTCCACTGACATCTTCAGCCATTTCGCTGTTGGCGATTTGGGCAATTAGAGAAAGTGCGTCTGCACTATAAGAAGGTCCTGTAAAAGAAGAATTGCTGGTCCAGGGGAGATATTGCATAGAAGTGTAGAGCTGTTCGGACATTTCGAGTTGGTTAGAAATAACTCCAGTCATGACACCTTTAGTCAAAGAATCGATTGTGAAATCAGTTACAGCGCTGGACATCGCGCTAGTTAAAGACTGAACGATGTGAGGGAACGCCCAAATCCAAATGTTGCCGCTAGTAGAAGATCCCTGGACATCATAGCTGATGGCGTATGTACCAACATCGTCAGTGACACTAGCGTCAATGGATGCACTGACAGGATAAGCACCCGCAACAGTATCAAAGTCAGCTTCAGCTCCTTGTGGGATAATTCCGACTTGTACGATCAGACCTTCCAGCTGACTGTTTGCCTTGATATGGAAATTATCAGTGACTTCAAGTTGGAAAGAGGAACTGAAAGACTGTCCCTTTGGCAGACTAGTGTATATTACCCACTGATCTCCGTTGAAAAGTTGAGCGGTATACTTCTGAACATTGGCAGATATCTGTCCTTGGCTGAAGGTCACACTATTGAAACCAATTTGACTGAACAGGATAGGGGTCAGATTTGAATATTCCGCTGTGACCAATCCCATGCCCATGACCAAGGGGAAAGTGATTGTTCCGTCTCCAGTTCCTAAAGTCGCAGTCACTGAAAAGGTATCACTGTCTTGGATGCCCAGATTCATGTTATCTGCAGTAAATTCTTGTGCCGAAATAACCATGGACATAAGTCCTACTGGATTGATGTAATATTCGACAGGGTTGGCAGTTGGATCCGGTCCGTAAACTCTTTGAGAAAAGTTGGTGTGAGAAATTCCAAGACCATAGTAAGTGGAGTCATTCGACCACCACACAGAGTACGGCTGGACGTATACAGGATAATGCTGGTCTCCCAAAAACAGATTGGCATAGAACTTGTTGGTGTGGACAGGGTTTCCGTTGGAAACTAATCCACTGGGCACTGAGATGTCCAAGTCTTCTTTGGGGAACATAGATGGAACATCGGCTGTATCGACGGCCCCAAAGATATTTCCATTGGGATAATAGTTCCCAGCAGCAGGAGCGGCAGTTGGGGAAGGTGAAGAAGAGGCTGACGAACTAGATGATGATTTTGAAGGAACAGCAACTCTAGACGAACTCAAGGCGAGCGAACTACCCACAGTCACAGTAACCAATGTCGAAGGAATAGCTGATACAACGGTACTCTGCTGAGGAGTTTCGGGACTGACGCCCGCAGCAGAAGTCTCAATTGCAGGTGGCTGTACAGTAGCAGTGGTACTCGGCTGGAGTGTAAGAGGATTTGAAAATGAAGCAGGATTGTACGAAGTTGTCAGCTGTGTAGTCGTATATGACGAGTACTGTGTTACCGGCGGAACAGACACAGTCTGAATGGTTGTAATCACAGTTCCTGTCGCCGAAGTGACTGGTGTGGTTGTGGCCTGGTAAATGGTTGTCGAAATAGTCGTCGTCACATCATCAGTGATAATATCTGGAACTACCGTGACAGTTACGTATTCTGGCTTCGGTGTGATTACCACCACAGTATGTTCAACTACCTCTGCTGCACTTGCACAGGCGAGAAGGAGTGGCAGCGACGATAAGATTAAACTCTTAGCCGTCATGATCAAAAGAGAGTGTAGAGTGGGTCTTAAACTTTAATGAAGAGAGTCCGAGCGCACAGGCTCTTTTATATCGGTCACAACGGCCACATCGAAACCGTACGAACAACCTGCCACATGGTCAATCGTACAAGAAATCGGATTCAGTGGTTAGCCACCGAGAATAAATTTAACATCCATCGGCCGGAAAATGTCAGATCGTTGTTGCAGATGCGGCTAGAATATGCGAGATGCTCTGCAGATTTATGCAAGATAATGTCGATATTTGCCTAACTAGTACAAATGGCTGGCAATATTGTTGCATATTGCAGATGGCTGGTGCCCGTAAATCTGCAGGCGGCACAATGGATGACGTTTAATTTACAACTGACCTACAGGTCTGGCATTGTAGGATGGTGCATGGTTTTGTGCAAGTACGACAGGCGATGCTATGTCACTTTGGGTTTAAAAACCTGCCGTATACACGGTTCGCATCACCTGATCGTCAATAGTTTCAAGCAGTGAATGAGCACAAAATGCGCGGTTGATCCTGTGCGTGTTATAGGACAGTTTCGGACACAGCATTTGTAGTTGTATTCTTCAGTAGTTGACTTGAGCCAGCTTATTTCTTCCATGCAGGTGGATCAAGGTTTTACCTAAATTTGCATATATTGTTCAGCTCCCGAACCTTGACCTTGACAAACTCTCTTATCTACGTGCAATTATCGATCAGATTTATTGACTGCCAGAGACAGATGCGTATATGCATACTGTATAAGTGTTGTTTTCTGGCCCAAACAGTAATAGGGAGCTAAATTGGTCAAATTATTTGTCCAATGATGATCGAAAACGGTTCAGATCATACTAATTCTTCAGTTCCAGCTCTTTAAATGATTAATGGTCGACAGCTAGTTTAAATTCGGTGAGGAAAATTGAAGATCTATGGCGATCTCTTATAACGGAACTTTGGATTATGTGGAAATTTCACTGAACTCCCATGAATCTTAAAATAATAACTTAATAACATATTACAGTACAAATAAATTAATCTATGCGTAGTTTCATTGCCTTATAATAACTTTTCATGATTCGTTAGGCTCCGAGTGACTAATATACTGCCCGACACTCTGAATTAGTTTCTCCAAGTGAGCAGCAGTCTCTTCAGATTCATCGTCGTTGGAGTCAGCCATAGGCTCGTCTTTGATAACAACAGGCTGTTGAGGATCTTGACCCGATGACATCGGTTGCATCAAGTGACTGCCCAAGCCAGGTGCTGTTTGAGGAATGGTAGACGACATAACGGATTGAGCAGCTGTCGCTGAAGAAGCCGACGGCTGCTGTAGATGCACCATGTCTGTCGATGGATGTCGTCCTGGTGAATTGGGGCCCGGTGGTCGCGCAACTTCTTTTCCTTTGTTTCGCTTAATGTCTCCAGTGACATACTGGAAAACGGGTGGTAGTGGTGTGCCGGTTTTCAAAAAGAAAAGTTTCAAGTTTCTTGCCTTGTCTTTCAATTGAACTTGACTTCGATCCTTCAAAACCTCAGAGATAGACCCGCCCGGTCCGTAGAGTTCCAAAATTTGACTCCAATAGGGTCCCTGGACTTGGTCCAGCCCTTTCAATAAAGCGTCTTCTTCTTCCGTAGTCCAATGCCGTCGAGTGAATACGCTACTGCCGGCTTTCTTGTCTCCGCTTTCGAGATCAGTAGCTTCACGAGCAGCCTTGTAGGCAGAGAACGTATCCCCCCCACTTGTGTCCAGCACTGTTCCTTCTGATAGCGGCAACGGTCTTAGCTCTTTCCCTTTCTTGAGAGGCAGCTTACGAGGACCATTGTTTTTCCGCTGCTCCACTTTGTCTTTGGTCCATACGTGAAAGGTCGTCCCTGGTGGTGGTCGACGAGTGCTGTCTTGTCGAACTGCTGGCATTAGAGTCGACGATGTGGGTTTTATCGCAGTATGATATAACCTGCTGATGTATTCAGTCAAATCTTTCAGAAACGTGAGCCATTCGTACTTTTCAGTGAGCTCTTCCTGCGAAGTCGCTCTTTCTAGATTTTCTCTTCTTCGCTGGCACCGATCCAGAAAATCCTGCTCTGAAGGGATGATCTGATCTCTATCGCCACTATGTTTTAGGAGGTAAGACTTCAAATCTCGGGGAAACAAATCGTCTAAAATTTCCTGCTGCGATTTTTGTCCTTGGCCAATGGCTGAAATGTATGCCTGTGTTTTTAGGTCCAGGTACAAGGCGCTTTGAGGTTTTAGTAGCCGTCCTCCTCTCTGGACAAACGTATCTAGGAAATGCTCATTGAGGTGATAAAAGCCAACTTGAACAGACCCATAGACAGCTGCTGCAAATGTCACCAGGTTTGCCCGCTGAATGATTAGATCGTTGCTGTTGCGTAATAAATAGCCGGGAAGTTCGGAGTACGAGAAGAATACTCCATCAGTGTACACGCTTTTGGTCTGCTCAAACATAGTCAAGAGCTGTTGATAGATTTTGCCCGTTTCGCTTTCAGGTTGAGTGATCATGTTTAGCGTTTCTTGGTACGATGACTCTCCAATGACTCCCAAAAGCTGGGTAGCCAAGTTGTCTAGAACTTGCAGAGTCCTCATCTTAAATAATACATTTTGGTCAACTGGGGGAGGTTGATAAGGAGGCTCATTTTTCAAGTCGCTGACCTGAAACTGGTGTAGAGAGGGTCCTGGAGACGAGCCCAGTTGATCATGTTGATGATCCATAGTGATGGGAGTGTAAGGACTATGCATCTCGGTCGAATGCATACCAGGCTCGGGAGTTTCATCATCGCCGTGAGCTGATTCTAGCTGTTGTGCCAGCAATCTGAGTTGTTCTTCGTCTTCTAAATCAAGAAGCTCACTCTGGTATTCGCCGTGGTCCACAGTGTGGTCTACATGGTGAGGATTTACCTGATTTGGGTGGGCAGCTTGCGAACTGTCAGGACTAGTCTGCATACTGTCTTGGAGACTGTCCTGGAGGCTATCCTGAAGGCTATCTTGGAGACCCTGGAGACTGTCATGGAGACGGTCGTCAATGTTGTCGTCAATATTGGCGTGGATACCACCGTGGATACTGTCGTGGATACTATCGTGGGTGCTTTCCTGTTGGGCATTGTCAGGTTGCGACGTTGTCTCCGGTTGTATAATCTCGTGATGCGTGCTCTCAGCCAGTGCAGTATCGGGTGGAGTGCTTTCACGTGGAGCACTTTCAGGTGGAACACTCTCGCGAGGAACACTCTCACGAGGAACGCTTTCACGAGGAGCATTCTCGCGTTGGGCAGTCTCTCGTGGAATACTCTCACGCTGTGCAGTGTCACGTTGTGTAGTGTCATGTTGTGCACTCTCTCGTTGAGCACTCTCCCGTTGGGTGTCCTCACGCGGACTGTCGCGCACACTCGCTCGTTGTACAGTACTCTCGCGTCCTTTGCTGGAACTTTTCGCAGCATTAGCAGGACTAAAGCTCGCAAGATTCACCGGGTTAAACCCGCCGCCAAAAGTTTGAAGAGGGACCGGTTTAGCGACGACATGTGCAGCTGCGTGGTAGCCTCCGTGTCCTCCTCCCAAATCTCTTCTTTTATTATTCGGGTCGTTATTATTCTGACTCTGCTGCAACGGCCGCTTGCCATTATTATTATTATCATTATTATTTTGATCTGCTCCTTGACTGTTGTCATGGGCCTCGCCATGTTCCTTCTCAATAATGCTGATAAGGTCCTGGGCCGAAACCTGCAGATTATGCAGCTGCTGATCCATTTATTTAAGACTTTTTTGTTTTTTTGTCTACAATAAATGTCATTCAGCCCTCATCGAGAGGGGCTCAAATGTGGGGCAAGATATGGGTCTGGGCTGGGTGGCCTTGTGGTTGCGATAGATATAAGTTGGGCAGTTAGGGCTCAAGTAGAATGTTAGTTTTTAGGGCTGAAATTTTTTTAGGAAGATTTCAGGACATTTGGGACATTTGTTGTTAGTTGACCCAGGTGTGGGTGGTAGGTGGTTGTGTTTTACGTGGGGTAGAAAAAGAGTGGGAGGCAGGAAAAGCGGGACGGTGCATGAGCTAGGATTGATAAGTTCAAGCGAATGCTGGGCTGTTATACACTATAATTGAATGATGGATGAGAAATCTCTCAAGGACATAAGTCCCATATGGAGACTGAATTAGAGAAGTTGAGATAGTTTTATAGTCATAGTAAGGAGGTAGTGGAAGAGATTTGGAGGTTGGGCATATATTGCACTCTAGTTATCCTTGGCTATAATCATTGTAATGAGTAGATTGATCTCAGTAGATGACTGAAGTAAACGATGCTTACCACCAAGTTCAACTGCTGGCTCTCTATAGTTGACGGTATTATGTGTACTTTCTGTTGTATGTAGCCGGTTTTCTTGTCGTCTTTGACTTATACAATACATGACTGCCATTTACTGCTAGTATGCTAGCTAAACCTTTACCATATAGGTAAGTTGTTAGTAAGTTGTAGCCATATGAGTGTAGTGGAGACCAGTGGCAGTATAACTCGGTATATGATCCAGATAGCAGCTAGACAACCACATCAAATACATTCTAACTGACCTACAAGTATACTCCAGTTTCCTTGCAAGATGTGTTGGATCCAAGCTATGACGTCGATCGGCTCTCCCACGTATAATACAGGGTTAGGACATTCCACACAGCCAACTGGCATCGTCATAACACATTGTTTTGCCCTGAAAGCATATAATCGAAATCTCCTCGAAATCTCCTCGAACTCCCTCGAACTCCCTCGTCAATTCATTGTAACTCAGCCATCCCTTTGCCCCACCCACCCTTTTGTAATTCTTATCATGAATGCCATTAAACGAGCTATTTATGGCCCAGATCCCTTGGAACAAAAACGAAAATGTAATTCACTGATTCGCCAAAACACCAGGGAGCTCGATAAGCAGCTGGGTAATTTGAATCAGCTCGAATCCAAAACAAAGAATATGATCAAACAATCGGCAAAGAGGAATGATATAAAGTCGGCAAGGATTCTAGCCAAGGAAGTTTACGGAATCAAGAACCAGCGAGCTAGATTACATAAATCCAAGGCACAGTTAAATTCCATCAGCCTCCAAGTCAACGAAGCATTTGCCATACAGAAACTCGAGGGTAGCATGAAAACATCGACTGGGCTGATGAAAGAAGTCAATAGTTTAGTTAAACTTCCCGAACTCATGGGAACTATGAATGCATTAGGCAGAGAGCTTATGAAGTCGGGGATTATAGATGAAATGGTCACTGACACATTAGACAATCTTGATGAAGCCGAGTTCCTCAACGATGATGAGGCCGAGGCTGAAATCGACAAGATTCTAAGTGACATTGTGGGAGAAAAGAAGACAGAGACCGAGGAAACGATCCCGTCGCCTCCGGTCTCTGTTCCTCAAGAAAAGGTTGCGGAAGAAGAACAAGAGGAAGGAGACCAAGAGATGTTGAACAATATGAGAGAACGACTAAAGGCATTGCAGAGTTAGACGTAAAAGAGATGGACACGAGTAATACTTATGATGTGTGTACTTACTACAGTGTGATTGAGCTTAGGGCCCCGATATAATCTCACATGTCATCTACAGATATGGGAATATGGGCATGATCGACAGTGCATATAGACGAACCGGATATGCAAGGTCAGTTAATCACCCCTGCTTTGCGGTTCAATTTCATCTCTTCTACTTTATTGTTCGAGTGGGATTGACTGGAGACATAATTTGGAAGTTGTGGTAGTTTGAATACAAGCCACTTTTGAAAATACTGCCCCTAAAGTGTTTCCTTTCTGTGCCAATCTGTCAATATAGCCCATTCGCGCGAGCTTATAGCGGAACCTCATACATCTCAGACAACCTCATTGATTGAGGATAGAGTGACAGGATTCAGATTATTGTGAGACACTCTGGTGGACATTCATTCAATTTGGCATTTCTCCTCAAAAAGCTGTGACTCAACAATTACCAGTGCATCCGCAAACAGCTCATACGACTTCATCTCACACACTTGACAGACCTTTGTATTCCTAGTTGTCACTCACCATGAGCACATCAACGATTTCTGCTCCCTACACTCCCCTTTTTGAATCAACACCCAACTTCAGCCCCCCTTTGATTCCCTTTCACCATTCCGCCAACCATTCTACTCAGCATTTCGCTCATGGTTCACCTAACACCAGTGTAGGGTCCTCCCCTAGACACCGGGTCATTCCCTGGGATCAATTGACTATGGGTGAGCGAGGAAATATGATATACTCTGTTCGAGCAGAAACTGATATCTTGAGAAAGCAGATTACTCATGTGCGCACCAGTCAAATGGATACGACCTTGTCTGACATGGCAGCAAATACGCCGGGAGTACCGCATTATGGGCATAAGTTGAGACAGGTGTTCAAAGGACATTCGGGCAAAGTCTATCAAATGCGACTCACTTCTGATCATCAGTATCTGGTGTCAGTAGGACAGGATGAGTTTGTAATTGTCTGGGATGCCCAAACTGCACAAAAGGTGGACGCAATTCAGCTCACCCAGTCTTTTGCAACTACCTGTGCTGTGAATGATATCTGCACCCGGCTGGCAGTGGGAGGATTGGCCAATTCATGCAGTCTGTATTCACTACAAGACTACGAAGAACAGTTGGATAGAGGGTTCAAGTCTGGTGGAAAAAGTGACCGGTCAGCTTCGTCTCGATTACGAAACCGAGTGCCTTTAGCCATCCTGAAGGGACACTCTGAGCTAATCTCGGAAGTGATATTTGTGTCTAACAACCATATGGCTACATGCTCGCCTGACATGACTATTCGAGTCTGGGATGCTGAAAGAGGACAGCAGCTGATTCGGTATGATGGACATTTGGGGGGTGTTAATGCTATTGCTAGTAATCCGTTGAATCACTACATACTTGGCTCGGTGTCTTCGGATAGATCGGTTAAGTTATGGGACACTCGGGCTAAAAGCAGTGTCAACACCTTTCACGGCCATGCGGCGGATGTCAATTTGGTGAGATTTTTCCCGGATGGTAATACAATTGTGTCGTCATCTGATGATGGGACAATTCGGGTTTTCGACCTACGAAGGGATTGTCAACTGGAAGCTCGATGGATTGATTCAAATATGAGCGTGAGTGCAATGGAATTCACGCCTTCAGGCAGAGTTCTGCTGACCGCGTTTACTAACGGAGAATGTGGAGGGTTGGATGTTCTTAAGGGCCAGTGGATTTCGTCAATTGATGGACATACAGGATCGATTAGTTCTGTGTGTGTAGCACCAGGAGGTCGAATCTATACGAGTTCTTGGGATACGACGCTGAGGAGTTGGGGTCCAATTTTTTGAAATCTGATTACTTTACTCCTGAATCTGTAACAGAGCAAAATATATTTACATTTCTAATTAGAATGAGCAAAAGAGCGTAGTAAAACGGCTTCAGATGAGGAGCATCAAACCGCTCCTTGAGGACTGCATTTCTATTAGAACGAGATCCTATTAGAACGAGATCCGTATATGTTCAAGTCTCTAATATTTACACTATGTACACTACATCAAGCTACTACAGCTTCTAATCTTTGGAAACCTTGGCCAAAATCTCACTGTCTCGGAACAACAAGAAATCCTGATCGCCAATCTTGACTGTGGATCCGCCATAAGGAGGAATCAAAACTCGGTCACCAGCTTGAACACTGGGAGAGATTCGCTTACCATCTTTGTCAAGACCACCGGGACCAACCGACAAGACTTCAGCCTCGCTCAATTTCTCGACATTCTTTTCAGGAATATAGATTCCCGAAGCGGTCTTGGCTTCGGCCTTGACTCGCTGGACGAGGACTCGATCCAAGAGGGGAATGATGGATTTGAAAGACTTAAGAGTGGTGCTCTTGTTAGCTACGATGAAGAGGGGGTGAAAGGGTGCAGATGCTAAACTTTAAACGTACCATTTCACAATTTCAGAGTTCGATCAGTAATGGAAGAACGACGGATGAAAGACGGAGGTTTGGAAAATTCTGGAGAAATCGGTGGTGAAGAGAGGGTAAGGTGTCTAACGGGTGCGCCGGCCCTTACGGTAACTTAATAAGTTATCAGGTGATCGCCCCACACGGTAGATTATAATCAACAGAGGTTGTTAATCAGAATCATAATAAAAATCAATAGATGTGCACCCTAACTGCTCTTAAGTACGTCTTCTTAGACAAGTGTTTTCTTTGTTGATTCACTTATATACCCTATAAGTCCAATGACACTCCATTCACCATCCTCGCCAACGCTTCGCCATAGTCAACTGTCAACAACACACTGTCGATATCTCGGCTATTCTTACCAAAATACCTCCCTAGCAGCCGCCAGTCTTCTTCCATGGTAGCTCCTTTAACGTACTCAAAGTTGTAAAAGTACACGTTGCCCATGAATACTCTCATATTCCCGTTGTGTACCCCACCAATAACTACCCCCATTGAATGGATGGCTTTCATACTATGCACAGCTTTCTCAAAATCCTCTGACCCAATCCTTCTCGGGACTTGGTTGCCTAAAAATTGATGTTTCAGATAGCAACCGTTATACCTACTCCACTTCAATCTATTGGAGTGGTCTCTCATATGACCGTATTCAGACACAATTGGCACGCATTGCCCCTGCAGTGACCCCAATCGTATGTATATTGCCGCTTCGTACATGAATCTGCCAACATCTGTGTGCATGCTGTGCCGCGAGGTACCGGTTACATAGAGTTTGAGGGCACTGTAACGGCGACCGATGGAGGTTAGTTGAGGCATAGCGAAGTGGGACGTAGCAATTGTGCTGGTGTTTGAGAAGGAAGACGAGTCCGTGGCGGTGGAGCCTGCAGTGGTGGAGGAAGAGTACTCGGACATCGACATAGACTCCTTAGGGGCTGAACCATTAGTCAAATCCGCCAAACTCATGCGGTAGTCTCGATAAAATGTCTCATCGTCAATCACAAATGCGTATCCTTGTGGCCCACACCGAATGCTGGATTTGCTTTCGCCCAGCAGTCTATGACGGAGAGTATAGTACTTTCTCAGTCTCGTCAGTTCAATGAGCAATTGTGGAATTTCACACTCGCCCATAATCTGTCTTGTGTATCTGTAGTAAGTATCCAGCTGCTTTCGCTGTTTTTGTAGCCGTTTGAGCTGTTTCAGGACGACATCTGGTATTTCCAGTCGTGGGTCAATTTCATATGCCATGTGATGATGATGAGCCATGTTCAAGTAGATTAGAGTCGTAGTAGCAGGAAACAGTAAGAACAATGGCAATTGCACAAACTTGCTCAATTATATAGATTCTCTACAGTTATCAAGGAGTTGTATATTGCAACAGAATCAATATATTTCTGTGCGTCCTCATACTATAATCTGGCATAGACTGCCGACGATCTTTCATATTATGCCTGGTGCATGCAGCTACGCGCTAAATGTCGCGACCGTGGTGGCCCACAATATATTATATATGCGCGCGGGCCAAGGAGTACCTGTATCTGCTAAGCTCAACGTAGGGGGCGGAAGGGGTGCAGAAGACCAACGGCGTGAATGTTGGAAGGTGCACGAGCTTAACAGAGATACATGTAGAGTCGTAAATGCAAAAGCCAGAGGGGTGCGTGCTGTAATAAAAGCAGTGGCCCAAAGAGGAGAAAATATGGAGAAAATATGGAGACCGGTCAATGACGCGAAGTACAAATTATACTGTATGCTGTTAGGCATAGATTGGTGAGTTCAGACCATGTAAACCTCACAAGTGCGTGTAAACGTGTTAACTAGTGGGTGATATGACTGGCCCGTCAGCTCAAAAGGACTGACTTTAAAGTACAAGTCACCACGGGATACAGACTCACAGTTCAAGTGAGATAGAGATTTGTGGCACATTTCAGTCAACTGCTAGACATACTGCAGTCTTAATCATAAGTGAAAAATCAATAAATCCTCACCTCAGTTACTATCGGATAATTGATATTTTATCCGTCCATCCTGATCGTGAAGTGAACAATAAGAATTTATTAAGCCATTTCTGATTGATACATATTGCCGATCGATTTCAGCCTCATCGCAGACTGTAGATACATAACAATTGTATCATGATCGAGAAGAGCTGCATGTATCCAGTCATTTAATTAGATGTTGATCATTGTAAAGTTATATGACTACTAACCAATAGTGCCACTACTCATCCAACTCTAATTAGTTGTGGTGTGTCGGACCTACAAATGGCCCGTCCACCGACATGTATCTGAGCCGCATAATCTGCATACTTGTTGCATATCGGATGCATTAGGGTTTATCGGGCAGCATATCGGACGATTCCTACCAGCCACTTACCTAGCACAAAGAGACGAGTCACTAACTGCAAAAATGAAATTGATCTCAATAACGAATTCATTTTATCTCACCTACCTCAATCTCATTGAACTTCCCCCTCCAATCACTTTCTGGATACACGCGCTCTCTTTTATGCTGTCCTTCCTCTTCCTTGCTAGTACATATGCATGCAAACGAAGATCACATTCCTAATTGAACCTGCTTCCCCCATAGACCATTTGCTGAGTGAAGGACTGAGCTTTCCGTTAACATTCCACTTGAAATTTCAGAGACTTCAAAAAATTGTTGGCTGTGAAATCATTCGACCAACAAAATTTTAATTGAAAGATTAAAATATAAAATACTTCATCAGTGGCTCCATCCACGTTGCTTTCCTTAATATCCCTTCCTAACTGGTCATAAACTTCATTGTTATCCTACACAACATTCAACAAGTTGCAAAGCATTGGATTAACCGGTTGTGACCTATAAGAATATCCTTCAGAGCATAAGAAGCATAAAACCCAGAAAAAACTTCATAAGACTTTTTGACCGACTGGACATACGTTCCTATCAATAATACATAACCTGGGTCAATCAGAAATTATTACATCATCCCGCGCCATTATAACCCCACAATAGTCTCCACTCATTTCGCGTATCAGTCGTCGGTCCTATCATTAAAGTTAGCAGAGGCGTACTCTGTGTCACACATTTTGGTGCTATGAGCTATGCTCCAAAAGCGTACATCACGCTCCTCTACAATGACGCGTATCTGCCCGGGGTACTGGCCCTGGCAGAAGCTCTCAAATCGCATGGCTGCGTTCACCCCAGACTGATCATGGTCACCAACGAGGTCTCTGAACAAGCCCTCGAGCTCGTCAAGCATATGTATGATGAGATTGTTCAGGTGAATGGCCTGCAGAGTGATGAATCTCGAACAGAGTTCCAACTGCTCGGCCGGCCCGAACTGAGCCTCAGCTTCACCAAAATCCACGCTTGGAATCAGATCCGGTATAGCCGACTGGTCTACTTAGATGCAGACACTCTACCAGTGGGCAACATTGACTGTCTGTTTGACCAATTGGGCTCCCAGGATCCAAGACATGTGGCTGCATCTCCGGATATCGGGTGGCCCGATATCTTCAATAGTGGAGTAATAGTGCTGAATACCAGTAAGTTTGTATTCAACGAGCTGGCAGACCGGTCTCGGTCAAATCAGTCCTTTGACGGTGGAGACCAGGGTCTGTTGAACGAGTACTTTACCGGAGACCGATGGCATAGAATCCCCTTCACTTACAATGTGACACCTTCCAGTTCATATCAGTATTTGCCGGCCTATCAGCATTTCAAGAAAAATGTGTCTATATTTCACTTTATTGGTAATGTCAAGCCCTGGTCCGCGGGGACGGCTGCTGCACAGCCTTCTGACGAGATGACAGGAAAGTGGCATGAAACGTATCACACGTATTTAGAAGAAACCGGCCAGAATGAAGGTGGCCAAGTTCAAGAACCACCGGCGGTACTTGTGGCAGCTGTACTGACTCAATCGGAAACTCCAGAGTCTCTATACCCCCCTACCCAAGCAAGATTCTCCAATGTTCCGGTACAAGCTCAACCAGATATCGTCCCGGAAAAGCTTGTCGCTCCTAGCGTTGACAGATGGGATGCCACCAAGTTTGTTCCTCCCAGGAACACTCAACCAGAAGCTCCAAATCTGGTCATTGAGCATTATAGCAATGCATGGGATGTTCGACCAACCACAGATGCTGAGCGAGTATTCAAAGATCGCGAACCCGAACAGCAAAAACCTGCCAAGTCTAGATCAAAGTCTAAAGAAAGAGCTGCGGCCAGAGAAAGTTCTCGAGGTAGCTCTCGAAGCCCTCGTAGTGCTCGAAAGCCCGGTTTTGCAGATGTAGCAGTTGTTATTGAAGAACGCCATGGCCCTGATCCAAATGGATCGCGAGGCGGTGTGGGCATTGTTACTGTCAAGCCAATTCTACATGGGAGGTCTGGGATCACTCCTCCAGTCAGACCACCTACACCTGGGCCACGGTCAGCTGCGCATGCTCATTTTATGGAGGCAGTTGATGGGGAGGAAGATGAAGAAGAAGAGGAGGAGAAGAACGAGGGAGATGGCCAAGTAGATGACGAGGAATCAGAAGATGAATCAGAAGAAGAGTCAGATGAAGAGCACACTTTTATGCCGCCACTCCTTGGTGCAGCAACAACTTCCCTTCCCTTTGAATCTCATGCTCATAAACCGGAACGGGTCTTTCCTGAGGATTTGATCTATGGAGTCCAAGATTTACAATTTGAGGATGTCCCTACCGATCAATCAGGAGCCGACGGCGAGGGCGGCGAAGGTGAAGACGGCGACAAAGAACGGCGACCCTCTACCTATGATGAAGAAGAAGAGGAAGATATACAAGTTGCCGAGGTCCGCACAAATCCAGTCAAGTCCTCGAGTGTCTGGGATTCTGATCCTGCTATTATGCAATATATTTCACGGCATCAAATCGAGCATGCTCTTAGAAGAGGATCGCAACAGCAAGACGAGAGTGATGAGGAGGATGATGGGAAGCCAAAAGAGGTGAAGATCAAAGAAACAGCAAAACAAAAGCCTTGAACGGCATATTGGAGAAGTGAAAACCTCATAAGCGAAAACGCACAGTTGCGTCAAATGTAAATATTGTAAACTATGTAATATAGTGTAATCTAACATGGCAACTTTGCTTTAGTTTCCCATGGGTTTGATAAACTCAGAACTATACCAACTAATACCACGAGAAGGGACTTTAAGCCTCAGTCTCTTCACTTGTGGCACTATTTATCGAGTCATTCTCTGTACTCTCCAGCGTTTGGCCCTGTACAGTCCAGTTTTCTCTTACTGCCTGTATAATGCCAATATCTCGAACCATTAAATGGCCCGAGTATGCATAAGAATCACTCGACTTTAGAGGTTCTGGATCGTCGTCCTCATCAGCTCGGAGCGCAGTGAAATTTATAGAAAATGATGCAAGTTGAAGGATGAATACTATAATATCCCATAGTATAAGAGGTAGGCGTGACGTCAGTGGTTCTACGCCAATGATCTCAATGGTAAGGCTGCCGTGTAAATGGCGGCCAGCTGCTGGCTTGGGTAATTCTGTTATAGTGTGTAGGAATATTGAAATAGCAGTGTATGCTAATATGCTAATGATCATGTGTCTTTTATCGGGGAGTTGTCGCAGGTAATCGTGCGGAGATAAAAATGACTTGTTAGGAACAGCCACAGAGGGACGTTGGAGTGACAAGAAGCAGAAGCAGGAGTAGTAGAGGACGTTAAGAGACTTACAAATTGCATAAAGCAACCTATTAGTAGGTGAATAAATGATGTGCTGGTTAGCTGATGAGCTCATGATGAATGGTCTGGTCCGCGGGCAGAGAGATATTGACTGCAAGTGTGATTCGCGTTGTAGAACCGGCGAGATATCCACACTGCGAGTGTCTTTTTATCAAAATCACCACGAAATCTCAACCAATCTGATGCCCAGTATTCTTCCGGGCACAGATCTCCACTTGGGCCCAGCACTTGGACCTCTTTCGTCTCTTTCAGTGGTTTGTACATACTCATGCAAGTATATTATAATCAACTGTGCATATGTCAAGACGTCCAAACATCCTATCAGGTGTCGGTCAAACACCGACCGTTTTTTTCGAGTGAGGTCCGAGAGCATTGGCGGGGGGAGGCGCAAAGGCTCAGACAATTATGTCAATGGTTTCCCGACGGCTGGAAGTGATGGGATTGTCCAGTAACTTATGATTGGCCAGTCAGCGTGCCTGTACGCTTATCCAGGGTTGTATGGTTTCTAGCTGTTCTGAATGACTGATCAGTTGTTTTTTTATGCTTTCCAGTTGACAGTGTGAGAGTTAACTGGTTACTTGAGATCATCATCGACCTCACAGTTTAATGTGGAGCTTGTTACGTCAGAACGGAGGATTACGTTAGGTCTGCGCGGCGCAAGTGGCTCGGTTTTGTACATGCAGATGTTTGGCCGAATTAGTCAAATCACACCTTGGTGGTCATGCGCTGATGAAAAATCATAACCGGCAAGGTACCCTCGAGGAAAATATCAAATCTCAATCCTTTCACAGATTCTCGTGCCGTTCCATTTAGGATTCAATCTTGGACATAATTGTAAAAACAGAAGTTTGAAGGACAATTCATCCTTAGATAAGCATAGGACTTATTTTGTTTAAATACCGGCAGCCCAACATTCCCATACTTAATTTGTAACTATAATAATCTCGAGTTCCCCGATTAGAGCCCAGCCCGCAGTTGCCCATTGTTTAATTAAGAGATCTTGCTTGAAATCGACATATTATTAGAGATACAAATAAGATTTGTGAATGACTCGGGGACTTAAAAGTTACCAAGTAAAGTCAAAGCAATTAAAGGGAAGGAAACTGAAGAGCCGGCAATATATACACGGCCGGTAGGAAGGAGAAAAAACAAGCTTGTAAACTATATATATAAAAGGAGGAACCGGATAGTAGCATCATCATGGACAGTCTGCTTCTCCCCAGAGACGCTTGTGCTGTAGGCAATGACTATAATGGCCAAATGGGGGCCCGAATATCGTCGATTTTTGTCATTTTAATAGGCGGCAGTTTCGGGGCCCTCTTCCCAATTGTGTCCAACAGGTACTCAGGAATAAAGATCCCGTGGTATTTTTTCTTTGTCGCCAAATATTTTGGATCCGGGGTTATTGTAGCAACTTCTCTGATCCACTTGCTTCAACCGGCCAATCAAGCACTGACTGATCCTTGTTTGGGTCCGGCCTGGCAGGTTTATCCATATGCGTTTGGCATATGTTTGTTTGTGATATTTGTGACATTTTTCCTTGAAATTTTGTCACGCCGATATCTGAATCAAAGGGGCATTGTCCATGAGCACGGTCCGTCGGGTTTAGGGGGACATGCCCATGGCGATGTTAATACACATGCTGCTGCTCACACTATTAGTGAAGAGCCGGGATCAACCGATCTGGCCGGTGTTCTGTCTAGAACTCACCACCACGAGTCTTCATCTAGTAATCTTGACCTGAGCCAAGAAGAAAAAGAGATTGAGAACTTTCCAGCCAGTGAAAACGCTAGTATCGATGATACACATGAAATCCTTTCCCAGCTAGGCTCAATCCTGTTTTTAGAATTTGGCATCATTTTCCACTCGGTATTTGTCGGACTCACTCTGGCTGTAGCCGGAGAGGAATTCAAGACACTATACATTGTGCTGATCTTCCATCAAACTTTTGAAGGTCTTGGACTAGGTACTAGATTGGCCACGGCGCCCTGGCCCCGACAGAAATCATGGGTTCCTTGGGCACTGGGCCTAGCATTTGGCCTCACCACACCTATTGCCATTGCAGTTGGTCTGGGTATTCGAAAGTCTTATCCGCCTAACTCGAAGCAGGCTCTGATTACAAATGGAATATTCGACTCTATCAGTTCGGGTATTTTGCTGTACACTGGTCTGGTTGAACTTATTTCCAATGAATTCTTACATTCTCATGAGTTCAGACATGCTCCTACCAGCCGGATTATATTTGCATTTATCTCCATGTGTTTTGGAGCAGGGCTAATGGCTTTGTTGGGTCGGTGGGCATAGTCACTGACTGGACTGTTTCCTCGCTCACTATCACACTCTCGCATTAAGCGTTCAAAGCGCATATTTATTTATTCTTTCATAGCTTATATGATAACGATTCAAAGATTACACATGTACAATGTCGTAGTAAGTGCTCAAACAATAGGGCTGCCTCTTGGTTGGAATGTGTACTGAGTATATTTGGTTCATACATGCATCTATTTCTCCTATATCTATACCTCCTTATTACCAAGTCAACTGACAGTTTTCTATATTCTAATAATTCCACGATCAAGTCGAAATCATGCTCTTCGCAGCAGCATATCTCTCCCCCAACTCTTTCCCATCAGGAGAGTCCATGCGATTGGTTGAATGTAATAAATAAATAAATCCTCCCTGCTGATAACCCTGCCCTTTTAATTCGTTACCATCCTCTGGTTCAGCCCCGAGCGCGGTGTGGAGCACAATGGCCATGCGACTGAGTATTGCCGGATGCCATTGAACCATGTGGGTAAGAGATGCATCAACATAACCATTGTGGCCATCAAACACACGGAATCCCGGGTATGAGCGGTGCAACGGATCCATCCAGTAGTCAAATAGTACCTGGCCAAAGTATGGGTCGTTGGATGCAATGAAGCTGGCAGTGCTGATTCCTCTATCATTTTGAATGGCGATAAACCGGATCTGTTCGCCAGGAACCCGCTTGTATGTGTGAATGACAGATTCTGGGGGAGTAATAGGCACGTCTCGTAGCATGATATCGTTCAAACGTTCCGGATCAAGCAATTCCTTTTGAATATCGTAGTCTGGTTTCATAATGACCGCATCCTGGTCCAACCACCAGAGCCAATTTGCGTCCTTGAAAGCAAACATTGCTTCTCGCATTAATGAAACTTTGGCAAACTGGATGTTGGAGGGTTCTTCGATCTCGTTGGTGAAATCTTTCAAGTACCGAGCATAAAGCCCATAACCATGCCTTGCAGCATATGCCATACGGTCCTGTAACACGTCTTCCAGATATTTCTGGCTTGATCTATCCGAATCTAGCCCGACCACCATCACCGTTGATGGACTAGGAGCACCTGGTCGCGGGCGAAACACAAAAGAATGCTTCTTAGACAGCACAGTCTGGCCGTCCGCCAAAGTAAGGTACTGCGACGTTCGATACTCTGAGAGTCGAGACAAATCTGGATAAATGTACGGAGAGTCCACAATGCTAATAGTATCTGCGCCCGAGCGAATTTGGCCAGAGTAGCTCATCTTTGCGGGACTCCACCGGATACTCAGAATCACATACAACGTGCTGGCCAGAGCCATAAATAGCAGCAAGATATTAATAGCATTCTGACGGGTTTGTGGTTTCAACCACGAGATCCGTCTTCGCGGTTGGAATTTTCCAGGCAGCGCAGAGTGCATGGTTTTAAGCTAGTACACTTTAACACAATCGTAGGTTTGGTAAAGCCTTATAGATTATGGTGCTATACAAAATGATAACTGCTATGTGTCGCCGACTTTGCTCACTCGGAAAAATAGAAATTTAAAGAGACAACAGTCAAATGGTTTTCGAGTATTCTTTACAATTTATTCGATCAATTTCAAAAACTACACCCGGTTTGTCCTCCCAGTTAAGAAAAATTGTTTCACAGTGGGTCCAGGGGTCGAGTAGAATTTAAACCAGAGATTTGACTTTTCTGACAGGATTATGCAGGTTGCGGTCAAGGGCAGCAGCAGTGCTCGGGAAAGCAAGTTTTTCCGGGGAAGACTGACCAAACAGGATTAGTGTGAGTTCCTAGGGGATGGGACTGGGTTGGCTTTTGAGTTCGAGTTTATGATGCGAAAGGATGTTTGGATTTGAAAAAGAGTTTTTGGACTGGTTGGAAAGATGGAGGCGTTGAAGCAACGGATATGGAAGGTGATTTACTTGAGACAGGTTATGACTCGAAGTAAAGTGAGGAGATTAACGATATATAGAGTTGCAGAGTGATATGGTGATGGAGTTTCCGTAATGCGGGTAGACGAGAAAAAGGATGCAGAAGTTGTCAATAGATAACTTGTGCTACCGGTCAAATCTCGTGGATAGACTGCACCGGGGTCGGAACATTACACCATATATGGGACTAAAACATTGACCATATACTTAATTAGCGGCTAGCCAGACTACCCAAAAAGTGGTGAACTTATCAAAACTTTTGATTGTAGCATACCGGCAACTGGATACATGCTGACAGACAGTCTGGATCACAATTCGTATCTTTAACAATAATAGCTATGATTCGTACACAAGTATTCATATAATCTCGGGTTCCCGCAGCTGATTGACCATATTTGGAGATGATCGTGGAGATCATAGATGTTGTCGATCAGAGCTTAACTATGCTCATGAGATGTCACCATATATGATATCTTTAGGAAGTATCTTTAGGAAGTATGAGATATCACAATTCAGCAGACAGGATGGACTACATTGATCTATCACAATAACATTGACCTGTTACAATGATTTATCACCTTAATGATCATCAGTCCAGGTTAAAATATGTTAGTGGAGCTCCTAGTGTCGGTGTTTGTTGACCTATAGATTTCTGATATATCACATTGACATTCCAGTTTCTCCTCTTGCAACTGAGCTACCACAACGTGATGTCGCAATATCTATCACAAAAAAATACTGCAATGAGCTATCATAGTGATCTATCATACTGAAGAGTTACCGTGTGGCACCATTATGACATGTCACATTGAGGTAACCATCACCATGAGAGATCACATGACGAGAAACGCGTTGAACCATCACAATGATGTATCTCATCAAACTGTTGCTGCAACTGTTCAGAGTAAGCTAACATCTGAGCTATCACTTTGAGCTATCACTTTGAGCTATCACGTTGAGCTATCACTTTGAGCTGTCACTTCGACGATCACAATGAGGTATCAGTTTGAGGAGGCAGTTTGAGGAGGCAGTTTGAGGAGGCAGTTTGAGGAGGCAGTTTGAGGAGGCAGTTTGAGGAGGCAGTTTGAGGAGGCAGTTTGAGGAGGCAGTTTGAGGAGGCAGTTTGAGGTATCAGTTTGGGGTGGCACAATGGGGTATAGTGCTTGTGCTTCAGATGGCACTAATTATTTGAATGTAATTGTGGAAAAACACTCGCTGCCTGTGGACTTGGCTAAATCTGAGCCTGGTATTCCCACATTGTACTTCATTTCACAGCACATGCAGGAATTGAAGAGCCAAAAAAATCAAGAAATACCACACAGCTATGAAACTTCGCAAAAAGGGAACGCCAGACAAGGTATTGTAAGAATCAAGTACCGCAGATATTCAAAGGCACGAGCTTTTCAATGTTTCCCACGGACTCACTTAAAGTGGTGGAAATTGAGATCATGTATCACGTTATATTTTCACTGTTTGTCCAACAGGATCCCGAGATGCCACAGCTATTGCTGGATTACTGTTCGCTGCTGGCCAAGACCTATTGTGCTACTATTGATTGGGACAAGTGGTAGATTAAAGAGTTAGACGCTATAAGAGTGTAGAAGAATAATGGCACTGATTCTAAGAGTCTACGGGCAAAACCATAATATTACTAGAACGACCAACTATTGGAATAGGATTTATAACGTATAATATGCACCACCTTCCACTGTGTGTTGAAAATTATTCCCTGAAAGAGAAACAATAAATTCAAGAAATCCCCTGAAAACCAAACTTGTGGTACTTAAACTGCACGCAAGAGGGGGGAAATGCACCCAGCGTTGCACAAGTTAGTCACACTATAAAAAATGAATAAATAATAAACATTAGCTATAAATCATGTAAGTATACCCCTCGTTCACCACATTTGCATTAAAGCGTGTAGGCATAAGCTGACGTATGACCATACTTAAACGAATGACTAATGCAGGGTTATCTGCCAAATGTATAATGTATGGCTAAACGGCGCGATCCCATTTTCAGGAGAAACTTAAGGTTTCCTGAATTTAGAGAGTCATACACCGTTTAGTTACGCAATTCGCAATAACTGTAATTACTATGAACTTTGCTTGCGAATTTCCAAAACACCTCTTGTGCAATCTTCTCAATTGCGGTCTCACAGTCTTATTTTCTACTTCGAGTGCACCTTATCTGCTTCATGCAAGACTATCTGTCGGATCGTCGGTCCGTAATGCATTTTGACTTTTATAACATCAAAGTGGACAGGTATATAGATAGCGGGGTGGGAGGGACCATATATGTATAACTATAGAATATATTTTGGTACCGGTAGCTTAGCACCAAGCCGTAGGACAAAACCAAATGGTGTATGAGGATGAAAAAGCTACAGGCTTGTACCTGGAAAGCCAAGCCTCAGTCACGATCTTGGCTAACCTGGAGAAGCAGCTTAATATTAATGACGATAATGTATTGACGGAACTTAGGACTAGACGGATGAAGCGATTTTTCTTGTTGTGCGCATTCATCTACTTTTTGATTGTTTCTATCATGTCGATTCATGTCATGCGAGCTAATGGACAATGGGAGCAGCCAAACAGTCTCCAATGTGAGGATCCGAGTTGCCAATTGGAAGATTATTTATTGGACGTTTGAATCAAACAAACACATTGTATATTAGAGAGATGAGCACAGAGGCCGGAGTCGACATTGTAGCACATTGTTCTCAGTCGCAATTCATTCTTCAAACTGAGCGAAGGACAAGCTGACAGTACCGTGCACAGTACCGCAGATACCGTGGACCTTCAATGAACCTGCAACCCCAGGTCCCCTTTAATTTTCATTGCCAGTGACAACTCTGTACGTTGATATGCTGGTACAATGCACAAACACACACCTGGGTGACAAGTGTCTACCCTGTTCTTATAGTCCGCGTTAATTATTAATCACACTATTTATTTTAAAAACGATCCAATTTGAAATAATTCAATTTAAACACAATTTAAACACAATTAATCCACAATCATTCTATGTCTAAGCTCGAGGAGCATTGTCGTCCACCCCGAGAGGAAGAACCTCTTCACCAAAGACAGTAGCAACTTCTTCCAACGAAAGCCCCTTGGTCTCCGGGAAAAAGAAGTAAATAACAACAAATTGAATAGCGCAAGAGCAGCAGTAGAGAATGTAGTACTTCCAAGCAATCTGTTCCATAGCAATGGGGGTGACAAATCCATTAAAAAGCAGCACTCCGGTCAACATGACAGTGTGGATCATGTATCCCTTGGCTCGCAAATGGAAAGGCAGGATCTCAGACATGTACACGGCGGTAATGGCAAGCATACCAATGGTGAAGAAGAAGTAGAAGATGAAGATCATTGCAATAACACCGTGAGACAAATTGTAAGGGTAGTTTTGTTGAACATTCAGAGCAGATAAAATGGTGAAAATAGTGAAAGATACAGTGGTTCCAGCAGTACTGATCAAAAACATTCGCCTTCGTCCCGCATATTCGACCAGGCCAATGGAAATGAAACCGACGCCGAAGTTGAAGATACTGATACCACCATTGAAAATAAGCTGCTGGTGAGAAGAGGTAATTCCAGCAGCATTAAGCACCAATGGCAAGAAGTAGGAGAGAACTGCATTACCAGCCAACTGGGTCATCACAGGCATGAACAAGATGATAAACAGTCTTCGTCGATTAGGCTTGGTCTTGAAGAAGTCGAGCCATTTCACAGTTTCCCGACTTTTCTCCATCTCGAGGGCATAAGTAATTTCAGCGTACTCAAACTCTACGAGAGGGCCAGCCAAATCAAGGTTTCCACCAGCATGGTACTTGATAAGAATATCTCGAGCTTCTTGGGTCTTTCCCCGTGAAACAAGATATCGAGGTGATTCAGGCACGAGCCAAATGAATGCGAGCTGGATCAGAGGGAACGAAACTTGGAACAAAAGAGGGAATCTCCACTTCCATGTTCCATTACTAGTCCACTGGTCGACGCCGTAGGTGGTCCAAGAGGCAATGATACCTCCGATACCATAGACGCACTGCGAGAAACAGGTGACATAGGGTCGATGGGAAGGATATGTAACCTCGGCGATAAGCATGGGAGAAGCGGTGGTAGCAAAAATAACCCCGGCACCAAGAATAAATCGGCCAACAATTAGCATTGCGAAATTCTGAGCAGCAGCTTGGATAACGACACCGATCAAGACAATAGTGGAAGCCATAATGATGGTTCTCTTTCGTCCGAGTCTATCACAGGCAAGCGCAACGAATGGAATAGAAACAATATTACCGTATAAGATACCGTTAGCCAAGGCACCTAGTCTGGTACCAGCCGGATGACCAAAGTAGTCTTTCCATTCAGGAACAGACTGCAAACCGTTGAGGACAGAGTTGTCGTAGCCGTTGTAGATACCAGACATGAAGACTACGAACAAACTAAAGTTCAATCTTCGGAAATGCGACAGTCGATACCAAGGGACGCCCCAGTCCGGGAGCATCTCATAGGTGGTCTTTGGCTGATAAATCTTCTCATCGAGGTCACCATCTTCCTGATGGTCTATAACTACGTTTTTTTCTTCAGTCATGATACGCAGAGAGTCTAAATCGTTCAGCGAAGAAATCTCACGTCCTTTTATATATGCGCTCTGCAAAATATATTCTCCTCATCTACTGCGATACGTTTGTATTTAGCCAGTATCATTAGCAGCTCTTCACCAAATCTTACTCTGTTTGTGGACATCCCTTCCGCAACAGCGCATCGGGGCCTACATGAGATGGACAAAACAAAAGCAAAAAATGTGGGGTTTCAAACTCCCTTCTGCTTCTTTTTATTAGGCATTATTATATACAAAGGTGTCGCTTAGCATTTAGTACGGACATTTGATCCCATAAACAGGAATGGTAAATAATATGCGGGATCGCCGAGTTAAATTTAACGTTTAAATTGATAACTACCCCCACCAAGATGGTTCACCCGCAAATTGATCGTCGGTGCAAGGCAGATCGAACCTTGAACCAGAAATCTTTTAGGCTAATTGATTCAACAGTACTATGTATCGCGTATAGTTACATGGATGAGTTCCATAAGTCTTCCGAACCATGCCATCGATAGAATGCTTAAGTGAAAGGTTCTTTTGTACTTTCAACCCAAGGCACTGCGTATGCATACCTGTGCGTTCCAGGCACATGTTGGGCTATTACGGCGGTAAAGTTCTAATTGTTATCGCCATCGCCTAGTTTACCCCATACAATCTAGTTAACGTGTACGTCTGATTTATTTTACCCCATCAACTGCAGCCAGCTAAGCTTTTACAAAAACTCTTTTTGGTTAGTGATAAGCGTCGAGGGCTTGCTCTACGTTCCGCCGTTTTTCTCGATATCAGGCTGTAATGTGCGAGGCTCTAATATGTACGACATTTGCGTTAGAAATCTATTTTAGCTTCGTTGGAGATATATACCATGAGAGATAGACGTGTTAGTTGGGAAAAAGAGCTATAGAGTTCAGCTTTGAACCTTTTGCATTATTGATTTTATTACTTATTACTATAATCTTATTACTATAATCACAGTATGATATCTGTCTCATCACTCCGTCTTTCGTGGTACCTGCAGTTTTCTGACGATCTCTGCATCCGAACACGGAAGAATAAAACAGGGGAGATTTCAGCACTGCTATAACATAGCTAACTCTTTCCAAGAAAGCTCTAGTTTATTATTCTGTGGAGAGAGAAGAAAAGCTGCATAATAGGTTTGACCTGCCACTTCACTAAGCTCATCCAGAGTTTATTTGAGTAGTTAAGTGATTCACGAGCCAAACGGGCTGATGGATTGAATCAGTTTGGACCATTGTAAATTTGATTAGTGATATAACGTTAACTAGTAAAGTTTACATGACATTTTACCAGACATTATTTTATAGCACTGAATCAATGAATGGAAAAATTCTTACGGCGAATAAAAAATGATATAAACATATGAAGGATCATTGGCATGACACGGGACTATACTCCCGTAGTTTAGGGAGACTTTGCACATTTCTGTTATCCATTTTTATTTCATGTATTCTATATTATTTGATATGCTATGAAATTTAAATCCAATAATGAACCGGAAACTTACTTGATTCCTTGCTGCCCCTAGTATCAGGTTGATTATATGTATCAAGCAGGAGATTTCTACCAACAAATTTCAACGATCACTCTGCACTGGAATATCTCTCCCTGAATAAAATGATCACTGTAAACATACCAATATCTATACAAAGCCCATAATTGAACCGTCAGACTTCAGCATTCATTACGCTGCCAAGTTTCCTACAACCGATTTTCCCGCTCCCCTCTTCTCTTGTTCTTTCCCCGCACTTCAACCACAATGTGACTAACAATCTCCGTTCGACCATTGGGTACTCGAGAGAAAAAATGCCAAGAACTGACTCAAGTTGTCACTAATTAAATACGTTCTGATACGACAAATTGGAAATCCCAAAAATGAGGGGCATCGGTGAAAGAAAACCCCCATGCATCCACAGTTTATTTATGCCGCCAGCTGTGTTTCGGAGTTCCCGCGAGCTCCATTATGTTCCAACGGAGGTCTCTCGACCTGTTTTCTATCATTTCTGTAAATTCAAAGTAAAGTAAACATTTCATAAATAACATATTACTAAAAGTTGACATAGAACTACATTAGGCTGAACTTAAAATTATAATCACTGTTTAGCATCAGCCATTTCCACATCTTCCTTCTGTCCTAGTTCTTGTACAGGCTTTGCAGGCTCAACTTTCGTCTCTAACTTGTTCTCATTATCTCGTGACTCTTCAGAAATTGCCGACGCCGTAGCAGGTTTACTCTCATTCTCGATGGCCACCGCTGGACTGCTGGTTCCACTTGTACTTGCTGTAGTTCGACCAGCACCTACCTGGAAGCTGGTAGCTGGGGCAGCAGAGGGAGTTCCCGAGGCTGATCCAGAGGCAGGGCCAACAGATGAAGGCCCTGATGGGGGTCTTGATGGGGATACTGATGAGAGACCAGAAGTGGGACCAGAGGCAGCAGTAGCAGCAGCTGAAGGTCCGGTAGTATCACTAGTAACAGTTCCAGCCGTAGGACCAGCCGTAGAAACTCCACTCACTTCGTTACCTCCTGCAAAGTTAGGCAAGCTACTGGACGGCGACCGACTAGTAGCAACAGACGGAGCAGGACTAACGATTCCAGAAGGCTGTTCAGACACATTCTTAAGAGGTATACTGGGAACAACAGCCGCCTGAGTCGAAACCGGCAAGGTTGAAATTGGTTTAGGAGGTTCATCCTCATCATCCACATCATAATCAGAGTCTTCGGCAATCTTTCTCTGAGGAGCTTCAAGAGGCTCTTCATTCTTTTCCTCCTCTTTCACTGACGACGAGCCCAGAATCCCATTTTCTGCCCCATTTGAAAGGGTTTGCCGCTTGGTATCAGTCCGATCTTCCTCAAAATCCGCAACTCGCTTTATTCCTGGGTTGGTTGGGGAGGGCTGAGAAGACGGAATAGTGCTGGGGCCAGGGGTAGCTTGGAGACTCGGCAGGTCACTCACAGGAATAGTGGAGGGCGCTGTGGACTGTATAATCGGAGCTACACTTGGCGCAGAAGCAGTCACCGTTGGCGAAACACTAGCCATGCTCGAAACAGCCGGTTGAGGCGGCAACGGCTGAGTGGTTGAAATTGGTCGATTAATCGATAGACCAGGAGCAGGGGACTGGGAGGGTTCCGCAGATCTTATAGGCTGCACAGAAAACGGTGGTTGCTGCTGCGACGAGGGACCTGGACCACCGAGTTGGGCAGGAGGCAACTCAGAGTACAGGTGGGAACCCGGATGAGGGCGGCCAGCAGCTTCACTTTCAGGTAGCCCCAAGCGAGGGGGCTGTTCCTGCTTTTCAACCACGGGAGGAGTTGGGGTAGTCTTGACTGCGGAAAGACTTGGCAGAGCAGAACTGTGACTCTCCTGTGTGGTTGAGATAGAAGGCAGGCTATTCGCAGAGTGCCCTTGTTGATGACCAGACAGAGGAGCAACCTGCGGAAGAGGAGGGGTGCTAATAGGAGCAATGCCACCGTTCAGAGGAGATCGGACTGGTCCATTTGTGCCGTTTGTTTGTGGTTGAGAGTGGGGCTGGGGCAACTGATTAGGTCCAGGAGGGCCTTGCTGAAGCGGCTGATGTTGGGGCTGTTGCTGAAGACCGCCATAAACACTATGCTGCAAGCCGGGAGGACCAGAAGGCGGTCCGTGAGCCTGTGAATGTCCATCTAGAAGGCCATGAGGAGGAGGAGGAGGAGGGGGCCCAGCGTTTGTCTGTGGTTGTGGCTGTGGTTGCTGGTGGTGCTGACCAGGAAGAGGCAATGCCTGACCACCCATTGCGTGATGCAGCGGAGCCGGTCCACCAGGTCCACCCGGTCCGTTGGGACCAGGCCCGCCGGGAGCCTGCTGTGGAGGTGGAGGTGGAGGTGGTTGCTGTTGATTAGCAGTAAGCTGCGCAGGGCTGGGGCCACCTGGAGCCTGTTGTCGTTGCTGTTGGTCCCAGATGGTACTGGGAGGTCCTTGCTGGTGATAGGATTGCGGGTTAATGTCCTGAGGTCTAGGAGGCAACGCGTTGTGAGCCGTGGGCTGTCCACCGTTGGCCTGCTGCGCGCGCAAGTGTTCAAGACGAGCTTGAATGTGTTGGTTGTGAGGGTCCAGTTCCGCAGCTCGTTGGTAAGCATCCATAGCATCTGAAATTTGATTGTTGCATGATTCATACAAAGTACCGAGGTCATACCAGACTTCAGAGATATAAGGATTTAGACGAATAGCTCGCGAGTAGGCATCCAACGCATCTCTGCACTGGTTGATCTGGTAGTACAGTACACCGATAGAACACCAGAACGTCGGGTTTCGTCCATCTCGATACACAGCTTGCTGATATGCCTCATAGGCTTTGTTGTATTTTTGTTGAGCCATGTAACATCTGCCCAGGAGATACCAAGATTGGGCATCCTGCGAGTCTGCTTCCAGCGATTTGGTGAGATAACCAATTGCCAGGTCTTGATTGGCAAACGACGAGCTCTGCTGATGGTAAAGCCATCCCAGTTGCTGGAGAACCTTGGCGTGGTTGGGGTTTTCCATGAGGACTCTTTCATACGCTTCTCTCGCCAGTTGGTATTCCTTTTGCTGTTCGTGGACGTGCCCAATTTGAAACCAAATATCGACTTCAGTCAACGGTCTAGGAGGGTTGGACAGAATGTACCTGAAGCAGTCAAGGGATTGCTGGTACTTGAACTGCTGTTTATAGATGATTCCAAGACGAAAGTAGATCTCGTTTGCCTTCTCAAAGTTAGGGTCCATGTCCATTACTTGGGAGAACGCCTCTTCGGCGTACTCTAAGGAGCCGTAACGATCGTACAGAATACCAATTCCATACCAAAGCTTGGGGTCTTTGGGATCACGCAAGTGGTACAGAGCCTGTTGGTAAGCGGAGTACGCCTTCTGAAGATCATCCATCATTAAGTAGCAGTGACCTAACGCGCCCCAAGTTTCTCCATTGTCATTTGCTATTGACAAGATGGTCTGGTAGTATTCTACAGCCTTTTGGAACATTTCCTTGGAGCGGTACGAGTTTGCAATGGCGGAAAGCGTTGGTATAGAGTAGCCATTGTAGTTTAAAGCGTTTTCATAGGAGGTGATGGCCCGGTCGGTTTCTCCCATCAGGTCGGCCAGTTTGCCTACTGCGAACCATGTATCAGCGGTTGTCGCCTTGAGTTTCGAGTAATGTTCCTCTGCGGCGGAGGAGGGCTGTTGGTTTTGCTGTCGTTGCAACTGGCCCAAGGCCGGTTGAGGTGAGGGCTGTCCGTTGGTGGTTGTACCGGCATTTCTTGGCAGGGACGCAGGCGGCCCGTTGGCTGGCCTGGGGACCATTTGGATTTGCGAAGCCATGCTTGTTAGATTTGTACAAACGAGTATTACAGGGACATTATTAGAGATGAGGACAGAACTACGAGAGCGAAACCTCAAAGTGGGGGATATAGACGTATTCCCACCGGTTTGTTAAAAATAGGGAACGGGTGCAACTGGTGTGCCTTGATCAATTCTTGGTAGTTTTTGTCCACAGTTCACAACAAAACTGTCGAGCAGTCGCTGTTCCGCAATTCGTGCAATCAGCAATCATGGCCGTGCACACGTCCGATTGCGGATTTCATCAAAAACAGCTATCAACGGTCTGTCGTAGATGCCAGTTCAGTACTAATATTAATTTGTTGTCGCTTTGTCGTTTATATCGTTCATTGATTAATCTCAAAACTTCATTATTATCATCTTCTACTGTGCGCGTTCATCAACATCATCGTCATCATCGTCTTGTCACGTCATCCAGTATATACTAGGCATCCACGCTTATCCATTACAGCCCATCCATTCGCCTTGCATCATCATCTTTCGTTTCGCTCCGATTCTGTCAACTCGTCGTCGTCTCCTCATCCCCTCTGCTGCTTGTCATTCATTATCTCATACTTACTCTCAACCCAGCTATAAGCTAATTTTGTTTCAATTAAATTATGGCACACAATTAATCAAATCAATTCAAACCGTCTCTAACATGGAACAATCACAGATTGTTCTCTTA
>JAJMIC010000013.1:249417-349468 GCA_030583385.1 Spencermartinsiella ligniputridi
GCCCTTTTTTTTTTTTTTTTTCCTGTCCCTTCTTTTATTTTTCCTATTACAACTGTTACCATTAATAAGATGTCCCAGCCCGACGCATGGCCAGCTGCTGCCGCCAATAACGGGCTTAGCATGAGCATGGAAACGGCCAGGGGCAAAAAACGCAAAGAGGGTAACGGTGAGGCTGAACCACCACTGCAAAAAGATTGGCGGGATTGGCGGTGAAGATCAATTGGGAGATCGAAACATGGGTGTGGGGTTCCGTGTGGACTGCGTCAAAAGAGGGTGAATGGTGTGGTGTGCAAGCATTTTATTCAACACCCAGAGTATAGTCGTGTTTAAAGGGTCATGACAAGGGGTGGAGATGAAAGGTGGCTTGAGATTTACAGAGTAATGACATTCTAATTGTAGTATAACTGCTCTTTGTAAGCTATTTGGTGTTTACAGCGTCCAATTGGTCCTAGAACTCTACCCATTCACAGCTACACAGAGAGCCACAATGCGCCGCACCTCTGTAAGCGTCTGACTCCAGGTTTATCCGGTCCGGCAGCTTTACAGAAGTAGTATATACATAGCTATAATTGTTCACTTCAACCACATATATGCCACTTAGAGTGTACTATTTAGTTACTGCTGGTCGTGAATTATCTATTTTAACTAGGTTGTACAATTGTCAATTAAAGTTTGGGTGTCTTTCCCTGGCTATCCTTGAAGTGCCTGAGCCTGTGTGCTATATATTTGAATTACAAAGCTTCTAGCATTGATTCATGAGTCAGCAGCTGAGACTGTCTAATCAGTATGGGGGTAGATGCAATTATGTTTGAAATGAGATGTTCCTCATGTACAGAACAATGCAGAGTGCACTGACACTGATACATGGGTTTAAATATACGAATTTCTATATATAAATCTATGAGAGCCTGCTGTAGCAGTGGGAGGTATACCAAGAATCATGTGGTTGTAGCCTACAAACGTTACTTCCTGACCATAGACCCATCTGATGCAACGATAAAAGTAGGCTGAATGGCACAGTTCATCAAAATGACCTCGTCGGTTGTTTACCACGGTATTTCACTACAACATCGTTGCTAGCAAGACGAATTCATTTCGAGAACTATCCACCCCAATATTATTATTTGCAATAATGATCACGAGCTTCATGACTACACTCTACATGAAGTTTCAAAATTATTATTTACATACGTAACTGTTGCTGCTTATCGTTTATTGATGACTTCTTCATGCCTATCAGGAACACAGCCTAGGTACGTACATCATTATTACCTATGACGTAATTGTCGATGCATAGAAAATTGACTACAGTTAATATCATGCAGCAGTAATCTGCCAACTACTGCACCGAACATTCTGTGATGCAAAAATGAATCAGAAATTTAAAATACGAGAGAGGTACTGTTGTTACGTAGCATTTGAAATAGAATCCCGGATCTGTTGATACTGTACCTGTTTAGGTGAAGCGACAGTAATCAGTATAGTAATGCTCATCAATCAGCTGGATTGTTAAGGATCATCGGATAACTTGTTTAGGGTGGTTTTTTGTGGGCAATACAGGACTTTAATTTAGAACAATAGTGAGTGAAATGAGCTGACGATGAAATGATAATTTGTTACTTAGTTGCAATTAATGCCGAACCAAATTGATACGCCATTCGGCTCTCGATCCGTAAACTGCGATCCTCGATTACCTGCTCGATCAAGTCAGTTTCCCACACGCCTGCCCAACTTTAAAAGATCTCTTTAGGCATTCACAATCTTTCACAGTTATCTCCTTTACGTCATATCTACCATCGTACATTAGTCATGACCATCTGTCTCTCTCTATCTTTTTACTGTTCCTCATCGGTTGCTGTATATTGTCCTGCTGCGTCTCTATCATATGCATAGTAGTTGCACAGCCAAGGTCATACAAATTACGTCAATAATGCCAATCCCTCTCATTCCCCACATCCCCCAATTCCTTTTTATTATTGCTATCATCATCTCTGATAATGACCTGACTGACACTGCTTACGGCTTGCCCAAGTCTGCCTAGGCCCCGCCCGCCTTACCGCCAATCTATTACCCCATTCTGACAGCCTTGCTGATTACCCTGTGCGACCAAATAATAAACATCGTCAGAGAACAAGGCTTGCTAACTGATTTCTATATAAAAGCAGCAATCAATCCCGGTGTTTGAACCAATTCTTCAACTAATCTTGACAACTGTATAGTAGGTGAGTACGTTTTTGATGGATGAATGACAGGTGTAGTAGTAGTAGTTGGAGAGGAACAGTAAGAAAGGGAAAGTAATTGTGGTGATCATTGTTCCGGGAAGCCATGGCTATGGTTCTTCAGACTTGTTTAAATCATTTCTTTGTAAAGGTTTTTCTTGTCCAGTCAATTCAATTCAACTGAGAAATTTGCAATTGGAATCAAATCGTTCTTTGTTGTTTGTTTCCCGCCTGCCAATTGTCTCCCGATTCCTATTCGCCTCATTCCCCTTTTCGGTGGCTGGGCTGGGTCCCGGAATAAAGGCGGGGACGTGCAGATTAAAGGGACCCGAACGAGTGGAACGACAGGGTAACACACAGATTCTTACAACAACCAACTGTGAGTGTACAAGGCAGTGATTACCGCTGGCCTGTGAATTACGCTGGATGCGAGATTATGCAGCGGCCCTGAATATCATCAGACGGAACAATGTCTATGAGTCGACAAAAATATCAGAGGGGAAAACGTTCAGAATGAGGTTGAAAGAGTGTTTACACGCAATTTCCCTGTTGGAGCAACTCATTCAACCTTAAATATCCCGTCGGCCAATGAAAAACCTACACTCCGACGCAATTAAAGTTTTCCCAATTTCCCTTTTTACCCCCTCCCTGCGATGGGTCCTCGTTTAAATATTCTACACACTGCTACTACATTTTTATCACACTACTGTTTTTTTGTTGTGAGTTGGATCTAACCAGAATAATAATGCACAGAACATACTCTCTGCGACAATCGCGGGCCCCCACCGCTGCCCAGATGCAAAGCCCCCCTCCTCCTCCTTCGACCACCAAGTCTGGCCGATTCTTTGGAAAAGGTTCTATTGCCTACACGTTCCGAAGAACCACTGCTGGATCGTTTGGCCCTGACTTGGCCAGAAAGTTGGCTGCTCTGGTCAAGATGGAGAAGAACGTTATGCGATCCATTGAATTGGTTGCCCGAGAACGACGAGAAGTCGCCAAGCAGCTCTCTCTATGGGGAGAAGAGAACGACGACGATGTCAGCGATGTAACTGACAGACTGGGAGTTCTCATCTACGAGATTGGAGAGCTTGAAGACCAATTCATTGACAAATACGACCAGTACCGAATCACCTTGAAGTCTATTCGAAACATTGAGGCTTCGGTCCAGCCCTCGCGAGACCGAAAGCAGAAGATCACTGACCAAATCGCTCACCTCAAATATAAGGAACCCAACTCCCCCAAGATTGTTGTCTTGGAACAAGAATTGGTCCGAGCAGAGGCTGAATCGTTGGTGGCGGAGGCCCAGCTTTCCAACATCACTCGAGAGAAGCTCAAGGCTGCTTTCAACTACCAGTTTGATGCCATGAGAGAGCACTCTGAGAAGATGGCCCTCATTGCCGGTTACGGAAAGGCTCTTCTCGAACTCCTCGACGACACTCCTGTCACTCCTGGTGAGACTCGACCTGCTTACGATGGTTACGAGGCTTCTAAGCAGATCATCATTGATGCTGAAAATGCTCTTGCCAACTGGACTTTGGACCAGGCCAGTGTCAAGCCCACTCTGTCTATTCGACGAACCAATGCCAGCGAGAATTACATTGACGACTCTGGCGAGTGGGACGGCGACAAGGATCTTGAGGAGGAGGAAGAGGAGCAAGACAAGGAGGGTGAAGTTGTTTAAAATTCTTTTTTATTTCGTTCTTGGAAGGAAAATAATTTATTGTTTCTAATGTAGTTTTATATGGCGAATGGCCAGAATAAAGGTATAAGGAGAGTTGTAACACAATCGTAGATTAAAATTACACTCCAGCGAAGTTCACCCCACTCAGTAAAAGATACTTAACTTTCAACTTGACATTGATATATATAGTCACGGATACACTAATCACCTATGCATGCTGCGCGCATTGATCGTACTTCACCACCACGATGAGTCCAATGTATGTATAAATTCCAGCGTTCAACTTCTATTACAGCGCTAACCAGAATACGCTATGTCAAACTACGCAGCTCTGTAATTCCTGTCCGGATATTCGTAGATCGTGAGCTCAGTGTTCATCTCACTGAAATGGCGTATTCCACCTCAATCCCTGTACATAATATTCAGCCAATCGGCTTGTCAGATAGAGATATAGAACGCTTGTTAAATGACATTAAGCCGGAATTGATACAATTGTTCAAAGATTGTTTGTCTAGTTCGGCAGGACAAGAAACAACCGCGGCAGACGATGAGATCAATGAACAAGAGTACGAACCGGGACTAAAACGTACCATTGAACAAAAGGGATGGAAAGTAGTGGCACTGGTCGACATGGGGTCATTGCCTAGTAATTTTGAAGGTCAGCGGTTGTTGGAGGGAATGTTAGATGTGAATGAATGGGAGGAGGAGGACGAGAACGACGGAGATGTAAAGAAGGCAACGAAAATGTCATACAACAGTTATCCTCTGATAGGAAGGTGTAGTCTGTATATTCAGAGGGGTCTGTAGAGTAGAGACCATCTTCTCGTACAGGCGTCTCCACTTCATATAGTGTATCTTGTTGTTATTATTTATAAATATTAGTCTTTTTACTTTCATCTACTCGTGAACACGCTTCTTTCCCTTGTGCAAGTGTGTGAAGTCGACTTTTTCCATGATTCTGTAGTAATCTTCCACAAGACGATCAAAGGTCTCCTGTAACTTGTCTTTTCTCTGACTATCATCGAGATCACTCAGAGCTTCTTGGTTCCTAATAAACAATCTCTTTTTGACAAACAACCGATACGTTTTATCTGGTTTGCCCAGGTTATGCAGTAATGCCATTTCTAAACACCGGTCAAACTGTCTGGGCGCTATCTTATGCTTTCTTCGAGTCTCGTCAATCCACTCTGCATCCAAAGGCAGTTTCAAATCAGTCCACAATCCTTGTTTTGCCAGTCGTTGTAAATCACACCGATCTCTCAGATCATCAAATGCTTCGCTGGGGTCTTCGACTGTGATCTCCCGCACCGTATTGTCTTCAACAAAGCTGTCTGCCAGAGTACTATACAGTACCGCACCAATTCCCAGCCCTTGGAACGGGGGCAGAACAACAAACTGCGAGATTCTCTTTCTCATTGGCCAGCTGTCAGTAGGTGATTCTTCATCATGCGTCTTTGCATCATGATACCAAAAATAAGGATACACGGTGCAGAACCCAACAAACTGGGCTCCATCAGCCGTGCTTTTATACACAGTATAGAGCTCCCACCGCTCGTCAGTGTCATCAATGTATGATCCAGCCTCAATAAATAATAATACAAGTATTCTCATCCGCAGATGAAGCGTGGTAGCTTCTTGAATACTACTTTTATGAATGACGTATTTGTCACCGCGACTGGTGAATTCTTTCACTATTTTTCCAGGCGGAGAACCAGTGCTATTTTCACTTGCTGTTCTCCATTTCGTTTCATCTCTGTAAATTGTATCTGGGCTCAAGAATTCTCTCAGAACCTCTAACGGGTCGGGGATATTATCGCCCTGGAGCTTTTCTTGAAACGTGAAAGATGCGTGAGTAAGCAAGCTCTTCGCATCCATCTGCACCAGCACTTCTAGTCCTTTATAGCCATATATCAACTCCTGGTCTCCAAAAATCGGATATGTGAATTTCGGATTGAATTCCGTACTGGAATCGCCGTTTACCAGTGAAATGGTCAGTGCATCGTTGGCATTGACGGTCCATTCTTCAATATCTGGGATGTCATCCATGGTTGATATCCCTTGCTTATGAGGTCAATGATAGTTATAGATACTCAACGTCAACGGTTGGAATAGAAAGTTGAATTCAGTCGACAGTTGAACGTTCAAGACGCGTTATATTGGGGTTACGTAAGTGATCAAGTTGATGTCAGCGTGCATCTACTACTTACATAATCTGCTTGATCACGACTGGTGCTTTGATTTTATCGGTTTCGCAGAACAAATCGGCTATTTACCATGTCAGCGTTTTCTACTAGGAGATACCTGACTAGAAAACAGCTAGATGGATATAATAGGACCCTTCGGGGCATGTACATGAAAAACCTTCCGAAACACCATTTTATCCTATTTGGCTTGCCATTTTTCGGCTTGTTACTGGGAGGCACTTATATGCTCTCATTTTTCACCAGTCTACGATATGAAAGACATGCTGCGCGGGTAACAGCTCTGAGTGAAGAGGAGCAGTTGAGTATTTTGGGAAATCGACGTAAAGTAGATGTCAAAGAGGATTTCTACGTATGTAAATCAGATGCCTATTTGTGGGTCAGTTCTAACAAGCGACTGCAGCGATTGGGAGATGATGATTTCGACTATGTGAGGATAAAGACCGGTCGAGACGAGTAGTAGATATGAGAGATTTAGCTGTATATGATAGCATACTACTACGACAGCATAGTGTATAGTTTATTTATTGTAATTGTTCTAGTGAGAACACTCTAGCATGAGTAATCAGCTAATTATATTACTTTCTGTTCTCAAATTGACTCCGTTTACATCACCTTCTCTTTCGCTGCTAAAGCCTAATAGAGACATTTATTGTGTCTCTCGCTCTGTCCCCAATGACTCTTCACTAGAGCTCTATCTCAATGCCTCCCACTGCTGTCTCCAAAACTCCAATTTCCAAGCCCCATCAATCTGCGGACTGATTCCCCCTTTAGGTAACTGGAACGGCTGCTTTTCGGAGTGTCGGAACCAACGCAAGCTTATTTATCGCTGTTTGAGAGAGTCCGCGCCTCTGACGCTCTTTAGTCATTGCTGTTACGTAACGGTACAGTGACCGATGCCTGATTCATATAAAAGCGGGCAAAAGATAAGAAGTGAAAAAAGCGATATACACCGGACTTTACATTATACATTGCACCTAAAACATATAGAATAAGGTTTAAAATGTCTAAAGCATTCAACTGGTACAAGACCCAACTCCAGGTTCGACCTATGATAACGAATATTCTCTCTTGCGGAGTAAGTATTCAACGAATTTACAGTGTTGAACATTTGTATGTCCTTTCTTGAGTTTGCTAACCAGATAATGTTCGGTGCTGGTGACGTTATTGGCCAAAAGTTAGACCCAAATCCAAAACCGTATAGTCCGTTGCGAACACTCCGAGTAGCCGCTCATGGAGCTGTGGTGTTTGCTCCGGCAGTAACTCTGTGGTATCCGTTTTTGGGCCGGGTTATCACCGCTAAGAATCCGGTACTAAAGACTTTGGCATCGGTAGCTGTGGATCAAACTACATTTGGTCCATTGTATGCGGTGCCTACTTATTTTATCACCGTTGGTCTCCTGTCGGGCAATTCGATCTCTGAGATTAGTCAGACCATGAAAGACAATTATAAAGAGACGGTATTAGCAGCATGGAGTTTCTGGCCCGCTTTCCAGTTTGTGAATTTCATGTGGGTGCCATTGCAATTGCGAATCTTGTCTCTTAATGTAGCTTCTATTGCATGGAATACGTTTATGTCTTTGAAAAATGCATCAAAGTTGTCAAAAGGAGAAGACCACTTGGTGGAAGAGATTGTGGAGCTTGAGAAGAGAGTAGAGAGGAAAGTGGAGAGATTGGAAGAAAAGTTTAGAGTTGATTAGACAGGTGGCTCACGAACGACTACTCACACCATTGCATTAATCTCATTGTACTCTCTGTACTCGTTAGCATATTTCCCCCAATATAATGATAGATATCAAAATAATATTCAGAGTAGCGGTTCTATGTTTCCCCAGCGTGTAGTCGGAAACAGCTTCTAGTTGAAAAATTAAAAGAAATTCATCATGAAAAAAATACAACAATAGTAATTTTATACTTACTCTTAAATATGTACGGACGAAGAAAGAAAGTGAAAAATTCATTTTTTATATGTCAGTGTGTTCAACCCCACTCCCCAAGTGTGGTCAGCTTCAAATTTCACTTCCCCACCAATCATATCGGCGTTATATTCTCCGATAACGCTGTGATTAATTCTCTGCATAAAAGAGTCAGTGAACCAGCTTTCTCGAGATCGCTTTCCAACCTCCTTCCAATAAACACAATGTCCAGCCAATTAAGGTGTTCCAGATCTTTGGCAACTAACTGGCTAAAAGCCAGAAGCGCTACTGTTCGAGCTGCTCCTGCAGTTTCGTTTTCCTCGTCTTCGTTTTGTTCATCAAAGGACTTTGAAAAACATGAACTGAACAAATACTCCAAAGTCATCACCCAGCCTAAATCACAGGGAGCGTCTCAGGCAATGCTGTACGCTACTGGGTTTGATGAAGCAGATCTCAGCAAGGCCCAGATCGGAATTGCATCTGTCTGGTGGTCGGGAAACCCTTGCAACCAGCACTTGCTGGATCTCAACTTCCGAGTCAAAAAGGGAGTCGAGGATGCAGGACTAAAGGGAATGCAATTCAACACCATTGGTGTCTCTGACGGTATCTCAATGGGTACCAAGGGTATGCGGTATAGTCTGCAATCACGAGAGATCATTGCCGATTCGGTAGAGTCTCTGACCATGGCCCAGCACTACGATGCCAACATCTCGATCCCCGGATGTGACAAAAACATGCCTGGTGTGCTGATGGCCATGGGTCGAATCAACCGACCTTCCATCATGGTCTACGGAGGCACAATTCAAGCTGGTCACACTTGTGGCGGCGATGAGATTGATGTTGTCTCTGCTTTCCAAGCTTATGGTCAGTACATTTCCGGCCAGATTGATGAGAGCCAGCGACACGATATCATCCGACATGCATGCCCTGGTTCAGGTGCCTGCGGTGGTATGTACACTGCCAACACTATGGCATCTGCTGCTGAGGTTATGGGAATGACTTTGCCAGGAAGTTCATCTTTCTCTGCTGACTCCAAGGAGAAGCTTCAGGAATGTCAAGACGTGGGTCCTGCCATTAAAAACCTGTTGGCCCTCGACTTGAAACCCAAAGATATCATGACCAGAAAGGCATTTGAAAACGCTATTGCATATATCATTGCTACTGGTGGATCCACCAATGCTGTGCTGCACTTGATTGCCATTGCCCACTCTTGCGATGTTGAACTGACCATTGATGATTTCCAGACAATCAGTGACAGGGTCCCCTTGTTGGCTGACTTCAAACCCTCTGGAAAGTATGTCATGGCTGATCTCCAGAAATATGGAGGTACCCCGGCTGTGGTCAAATATCTGTTGGCCGAAGGCATTCTCGACGGTTCTCCATACACCGTCACTGGTAAGACTCTACGAGACAATGTTAAAGATCTCCCCGGTATGCCATCAGATCAGCCCATTTTTAGCACTGTCCAGAAACCTCTCAAATCCAGTGGACATTTACAGATCCTAAGAGGCTCGCTAGCTCCTGGAGGAGCTGTTGGTAAGATCACCGGCAAAGAGGGAACTTACTTTAAAGGTACAGCTCGAGTGTTTGACGAAGAAGATCATTTCATTGAAGCACTTGAGCGAGGAGAAATCAAAAAGGGTGAGAAGACTGTTGTCATCATCCGATACGAAGGACCCAAGGGTGGCCCTGGTATGCCTGAGATGTTGAAACCATCCAGTGCTCTGATGGGTTATGGTCTGGGTAAGGATGTTGCTCTGTTGACTGATGGTCGATTCAGTGGTGGATCTCACGGTTTCTTGATTGGACACATTGTACCTGAAGCCTATGAAGGAGGTCCTATTGCATTGGTACAAGACGGAGATGAGATTGTCATTGATGCTGAAAAGAATATCATCGATCTGCTTGTACCCGAACAGGAAGTCAAGCAACGACGAGAAAAGTGGTCTCCTCCTCCTCCACGATACTCACGAGGTACTCTTGCAAAGTATGCATCTCTGGTTCAAGATGCTTCGAAAGGTTGCATCACCGATAGCTTTTAGGGAACGCGTTGCTAACCAAAAGGACATCCATCATGAAAAAAATATATGCCAAAGAAATGGCAATGTTAATTTAAAAGGCGCGAATGCCGGGTTCAAGGTATGAATACCTATGTAATAATACAATTAAGTAAACTAGATACAGGTTACCCAGTCAATAATGTTCAAGTAAAGTTGAGCATTAAAGCTCTAGCACTACTGATTTATCTCCCCGCTCAAAAAGCACTTCCCGGATCTACATAATTCACTCCTCAAAAGGAAATTCTCGGATGCATTATTTAACTTTTTCAATATTGATCTTGATCTCTCTTGTCCACTGTCTTCCTCAATCAGTATGAAAACAGACTTCATTAGTGTCGGAGGTAACAGACATCCGCATGCTGCGGACTGGAACGAAGATAAAAAAATAGTGGCGTTCGGCGCCAACAGGACAATTGCTATCTGGGATCCAGCCATCAAGCTGCTCTACTCTTTGAAAGGGCATGGGAAATTGGTCACATGCGTCAAATTCATTGATCCGCGTACATTGTTGAGTGCATCGGAAGATGGGACAGTGCGAATCTGGGCTTTCGACTCGGACACATTGAAATATGTCTGCAAACAAATTTTGCAAGAACATAGCAAATCAGTTACTTGTATTGCTGTGGATCGGACAGGTACTGTTATTGTTACAGGATCCGCCGACGGCTCTATTGTGTTTTACAAAATAGGTCCGAACCGAGAACTGGTTCTACTGGCTAAAACAACCGTCAATGACCGCTTTTACGCGTTGGCACTTGCAGTTGAAGTGTTCAGCGACAGTTTTGTTGCTGCTATCGGAGGAACTTCAAACAGTATCTTTATATTCAGCGGCTCTGTGATTGATTCACAGGTTAATCTTGATGCCAAGTTGGAGGGACATGAAAATTGGGTAAGAGATATTCAGTTCAGCAACCAAGCAGCCAATAATCTGATACTTGCCAGTGCTTCGCAGGATCGATACATTCGACTGTGGAGACTGCACCAAGGCTCAGTTGAGGCCCCCGGACTAGCTGAGGGATCACTTGAACAGGGAGAAGATGGAGCAGTACTTACCAACAAAGTACACCACATAAATAATAACAAGCACTCGATTACATTCGAAGCTCTTATCATGGGTCACGATGACTGGGTGTTTTCTGTCTCGTGGCATCCTACGAAGCTGCAGCTGCTTTCTACTTCAGCCGACAGTACTGCCAATGTATGGACTCCTGATGAGCAATCTGGAGTGTGGGTGTGTTCTGCTAGACTGGGAGATATCAGCATTAAAGGTGCTTCTACTGCAACAGGAGCGTCTGGAGGGTTTTGGAAAGGTCTTTGGTTATACGAGGGCCAGAGTATCGCGACGGTAGGAAAGACTGGCTCATGGAGAGTCTGGAGTGCTGGTAGCGAAGGCTGGACTTCGCAGGTTGGACTTTCAGGTCATTTCAAAGATGCTACTGATATCTGCTGGAGTGATGATGGAAGCTACGTACTATCAACTTCGTTGGATCAGACCACAAGACTATATGCGGAATGGAAGGAAAATGGACGGTGGTACGAAATGTCTAGACCACAGATCCATGGTTACGATATGATTGCCATCAAGTCATTAAACAACTATACGTTTGTTAGTGGTGGAGACGAAAAGATATTCCGTATATTTGAGGAGCCAAAGGGAATAGCAACCTTGTTGGAAGAATTGACCGGTGTTTCACAGACAAGCAATGTCGCTCTCCCGGAGTCAGCCACTGTGCCTGCGCTGGGACTGTCAAACAAGCAGCAAAGTAAAGAGCAGGAAACAACCGCCACTGAAGAAGAAAATGATGATGTAGTTGAGGAGAATATCTCGACAATCCTGTCATCTTTGACGCAACCGCCAAAAGAGGATCACTTGCAACGACTGACTCTGTGGCCTGAATCAGAAAAGCTGTACGGCCACGGTTACGAAGTGGTTTCCCTCGACATATCTCCCGACAAAAAAATTCTTGCGACCTGCTGTAAAGCTAATCAAGAGAATCACGCAGTCATACGACTGTACGACATTGCGACTTGGAAACAACTTCCCAATCCTTTGAAACTGCATTCACTTACTGTTACGCGGATACGATTCTCACCGAACAATAAGTATTTATTGAGCGTTTCTCGAGACCGTCAATGGGGAGTCTGGGAAAGGGGTACCGACGAGACGTTTAGTTTACGGGCTCACGATCCCAAGGGCCATTCCCGTATTATCTGGGACTGCTGTTGGCTGCCTGACTCATCTGGGTTTATAACAGGTTCCAGAGATAAGTCTTTTAAACTTTGGAGACCTAGCGGTGATAGCTGGGCATGTGCCAAGCAGGTACCATTGGATTCCTCCGCCGTGACCGCCCTCGATATCAATGAGCAAGGACAGTTGATAGTGGGAGCTGAAGAGGGAGATTTACATATTTATTCAATTGCAGGAGACGAGGCGCAACTGGTTGAGACAGTACCAAAAGAAGAGTGCCCAGACCTGAGGATTCAACGGGTAAGCTGGCGGCCCAACCGGTCACAGTTCGCGGTAGCTGCTGCAGACTGGTCTGTAAGAGTGTACAGTACAGAAGTATAATGATGTAGATAATATTAATAGAGTAGCAAATATTCACCTTGTGTCCGCTCCGGCCACCGCTCCGGCTAGCTCATCTCCAATCGCATCTCAAATGGCCCACCCCACATTTCATCGAAACACTAACTTTAAGTCTTCTTCTACCAATGAACCAAGTTGCCATGAGAGCAATGCTTCGACAAAAAAATTTGCTACGTCAATTCTCCAGAATGAGTAGCTCTTTGTCAAATCAATTAGCAAAAGCCTCGAGCCCGTACCTGCGGAGCCACGCAGATAATCCAGTGGCCTGGCAGGAATGGACCGAGGAAACTTTGATCCGAGCAAAAGAAGAAGGGAAACCCATTTTCTTGTCAATTGGATATCACACCTGTCATTGGTGCCACGTAATGAACCGCGAATCTTTCTCAAATGGCGAGATCGCAAAACTCATTAACGCCAATTTTGTCCCCATCAAATTGGACAAAGAAGAACGTCCCGATGTGGATGCTGTCTACATGATGTACTTGCAAGCTATAAGTGGCCAGGGTGGTTGGCCATTGAATGTATTTTTGGTTCCTGATACACTGGAACCGTTCTTTGCCGGCACTTACTGGTCTGGTCCAGGAGTGAAAGACCGAAATGCCAGTTTTGAGGAAATCTTGAATAAGCTAGTGGAGGTGTGGACTGATGAGACTGACAAAGTCCGGTCGTCAGCAAATCGAACTGCATCCAAACTGGCCAGCTTGGTGAGAGCCCAGAGTTCTAAATCTGAACGTTCGGGCCATCTGGAGTTCAAACAGACCATTTTCGACGATCTGAAGGAACATTTTGATCATAGCTACGATTCTGTCAATGGCGGATTCTCCAACAGCCCAAAGTTTGCTACACCATACAATCTGTCAGTTTTATTACGACTTGCCAGATCAATAAAGGGCCCGCCAGAGACAACGGGCTCTTCGTCTTTGGCGCCTAAAGTGCTTCACACCCTCCAAAAAATAGGCAAAGGAGGAATCAAAGACCAACTGGGCCATGGGTTTGCTAGATACTCTGTTACAGCTGACTGGAATCTGCCACACTTTGAGAAGATGCTCTACGACCAGGCGCTTTTACTTGGCGCATACATGGATGCTTATCTTTACGATGAAGGGGGAAATGAACTTGCAGAGTATTATGCAAAAGATATTGTGAAGTTTCTCACCGAGGGCCCACTAAGCCATCCACAGGGTGGATTCTACTCTGCTGCTGATGCAGATTCCATTGACAGCCATGGTCACCACCGAGAGGGTGCATTCTACGTGTGGACGTATGAAGAATTCTTTCAAGCACTCAAAGAACTGGGATTCAACAGAATGGAAGCCGATATCTGTGCCATGTTTTGGAACATCTCCGAGTATGGAAATGTAGACTCACATTTTGATATCCAGAATGAGTTTAAACTACAAAACGTCCTGTCTGAGCATGTTCCACTCACCGATGTCGCTCAGTCCTTCGGGAAAAAGCCAGAAGACGTCAAGGAAGTAATTGAACGTGCTAGGGAAAAACTATGTGAATATCGAGACAAAACGCGAACAGCACCCGAAGTCGATACCAAGATAGTTACTGCCTGGAACGGGCAAGCAATTGGATCATTGGCTCGAGCAGCTAAAGTGTTTGGAAACCAGTCTCTCCTCGATGTTGTCAAGAAGTCTGCCGGTTTCTTGTATCAAAACTCTTACAATAAAGATGAGAAGACTGTGTATCGGGTCGCCAACTCTTCAATCCCTGGAATGAATGAGGATTATGCATTTATGATTTCTGGCCTGCTGGATCTGTACGAAGCAACCTTTGACACGGAATATCTGGCGTGGGCTCGTGATCTTCAGAATTCACAGATTGAACAGTTCTGGGACCAGAGCAATGGTGGCTTCTTCTCTGTCTCTGAGGATAACAACCTCATATTTCGACCCAAAAATGCATTTGACTCATCCGAACCTTCTGGGAATGGAGTTTCTGCTACCAACCTGTTTCGATTGTGGTCAATTCTAAAGGACTCAGAGTACAAGACCAAAGCAATTGGGGTTTTGGAATGTTACGAAGAGGATCTTAAAGCTCAACCGTTTGGCTATTGCAGTATGATGGAGGCGGTCTATCTTTACACGACGGGCATAAAAAGTGTGATTGCTGTCGCTGGAGAAGATCAGGATGGCAAGAGATTCACAAATTTAGACAAAGTTTCCCATATCAGTGCTACCTTTGCCCAGCTCGATTCGAAATCTATCAACTTTTTCAAATCCCTGCCTGACAGCATTTACGCCGACCTGTATGACGCCAAAAAATCTGGGTGGAATTTATATCTGTGCGACGATAAGTCATGTCAATCAGTGAGCTCAGTTGAAGATGTGGTATCCGCACTAGAAAAGACTCCACAGTCTAACTAAATATTCACCGAAGGTACCGGAAAACCTTGTAACATGTTGCAGCACATGCGTCCTCGTAAGTATTTATTATATATCTCCTATTCACAGTCTTTATATATATATTTTGTGATGCAGACTCGCATATTACTTATTACGTCATGCTTTAGGCGATTCTCCATGTCTTGAACCAATTCAGGTATTCAAAATTGTTAGTGGCTCCAGTCATACCAAATGAGATAGGTGCAAACAAGACAAAGATACCAATGGTCGCAGCATACAGCACCAAATATATTCCTCCTCGAACCCATTTGTTGGCAAATCTCAAAGTAAGATGGTCAATCAAAAAGACCAAAGTAAGAATTGCAAAGTAGAGAGCGGGCAGATAATGATGAACATAGGTAACTCGTGCCATGACTACAAAGGGGAGGTAGTGGAAGAACCATCCAATGGCGGGGATCACTCCAGCGATAGCATAGTGTTCAAGCTGAGAATTGTTAAAGTCAACAATCTGTCTGTTCCATCTAGCGAGATAAACAAGAGAGACCAAACCAAAGACAATTATTCCAATGGACGAGAGCCAAGTAGTCGTGGGGTGTCCAAGCAAGAAATATCGAACATTGCTAGGTCCCCATCCGCACAATCGAAGTCCAACATGAAGAGTGGGCCATTCCCAGGCTCGAGAAGCCAAGTCGTCTTGTTTGTCAGGATCAGGGATCAAGGCATTGTTCGAAGCCATCATAGCAAAATTGAGCTGAATAAAGTCACGTAGGAACGAAGATTTAGGAAGAGTTCTATTTTCAGCACTATCCATTCGGTCATTCCAATGGTTCTCAACATTCCACCATGACTTCTTGTCTCTGTACGAGGCTTTAGGGTTACAGGTAACTTCACCTTGTCGGAAACCCCATTGAGGCAGGTTGTTTCCTTCTCCACTAAGGTAGCATCCCATCTCCTGATGTTTCAATCGGAACGAAGTGCTCAGAGGGTGCACTCGAGTCTTATTTTCATTGCCGAGATTTTCGACAATTTCGACAATCCAGTTATCCTTGGTGTCACCAACAGTCATATTTCCGTAACAAGAGACTTCAAACTTGCCTTTTGTCACAGGGGCATTGATGCTATGCGAGTGAAGGTTTCGTCCGGTTCCCGCATGGAACAATCTGATGACGCTTCCATCCGCAATGAATTCAAGATCTTCTTCAGGTTGATAGTAACCGTCAGGTCGCGGTCTCTCAATGATCCAGTCATTATTGGTATCTTTGTGATGATAGGTGGTGATTTGCTGTTGTTCAGAACCTTCGGGGTAACTTTGGACGTGGGAGTGGAGGAGACCACCGTTCAGGCCGTTGTTCTTAATAGTCAGCTTGGATCCGTAGGCCAGATCCAGAGGACCGCCTTCAATGGTGTTACCGATGAGATTGGCCTGGAAGAGCGAGCTCATGTTGGCGTCTCCAGGACCGGTGTGGTTCAAAATGACGAAATGGATCTTAAAGGCGAGCAGGAAAACCAGACCGGGAACAATGATAAGGTTAATAATTCGGGCAATCCAGTGCGCAGCATATGTCTTGTATGGCATTTTGGTATCACCAAATCTGATCCACAAGTCGGCAACAGTGTAGACACCGACGAGTGCTGTGACAAACAGACCCACCATTTTAACACTACACACGCAACCAAGAGACAGACCAGTGCCAAATAACCAAAGCCACCACTTGGTAGAGAACGGGGTTCGCTGCTGGTTGTGGAAGCCAGAAAGACAGAAAACGCTGAGAATGGTGAAGAAGACGAGCATGGAGTCCAACAGAATGAGTTTGCCAAGTGTCACGTACGAGTGCTCCAGTAGCAACATCAAGGTGGCTAACCACACAGCAGGCAACGACAGCTTGAAGTGTTTGGCGGTGAAGTACACCAAGGGAACGCAAAACGCGTTGAAAAGGGCATTGAACATTCTCATGGTGGTATAATCTAAGTCCTCGGGGTACTCTGCGCCCGAGTCGAAAGAGAATGATCCATTGTAGCCGGCAATGTAACCGGACAGACCGACCAACATTTTACCCAGGGGAGGGTGCACATCAAAGTAATATTCTCGTTTGAGGTAGTACGAGCCGAATTTACCAAAATGGGCTTCGTCCCAGGTGACGGTGTTTGATTTGCCGATTTGGTAGAGTCTGATGAAAAGGGACAGGCCGGTGAAGATGATGGGGCCGAGTATGGCTTCGACTTTGTAGAGATCTTTTACGAGCTGGTTAGAGACAGAGCAGAGAAACGAAAGAGGTGTAGTAACAGAGACACCATCCATTGTTCAGAGCAGGGAGAAAGGGACCGTAACTAAATTACTGCGAAAGGACAGCACAGTTGAAAGGGCATTGACACCAGCGTTCAGTAGCACCGATAGAGGCAATACTAGACATTCATCCAGTGTTAATGAGCGACATGAAGATTCTTCTGATCCAATAATAATGGCACCATACTGGTTACGTGGGTAGAACAACGGAACCACAACCAGCCAATCGCGTCGTCAAGAGCGCAATCTATAAAATTAGTGACAGATATCACAAATTGATTTACTGGATACGATAAATCAACTCATTTCAATCTTTTCAGATTCTTGACGTATTTTAGGAGTTCATGCAGTGTGTCGTGTGCTTATATTGATTTTTCAACGTCACCTGTTTCGGTCCAGAGCGCTCCAATTCCATTTAATTAGATATTCTTTGACTTGTTTCAGTTGACTCAAATATATCAACCTATAGCACACAGCCTAGGCTCGAAATCACGTCCAGACAACCAAACACCAACATGCCTCCTACAGCTGGGTCAAATCTCCGCTTTTCTTTGCTTCTAATCCCTTTATTGGCCCCTTCCTCGGGTGATTTCCACCAATTCCACTACAAGATCACCTCTCTTTACCATATTATACTTACGGAACCATCATATACAGCTACTTTCTCCTTTTCTTCTTCAGTCACTCGGCCAGGAGTCTCAGGTCTTCCTCGAAATCTGGCAGATTCTCTGTCAACAGCCGAGGAGTAGGCAGCCGACATCTTTTTTAGTAGGTTGTTTAAATATATTTACGTGGACTATTCAATTACACAGCAGTACAACACAATATTGTTTTTCACTGCTATCCCGTCCAACTTTTTTCAACCTTAGTTTCCAGTTTAGGTCTGCGCACTTAGGTTAGGAAATCAAGAATTTGGTGATGACTTGTTAAATTTAGTATGTGCGAGGTTTGGCTGCAAGGATCGCTCTCGGTGGAGGTTTTGTGGGCGTGCAGGGCGCACCGGTTAAGGAAAGGGGGATGGAACGAACTAGTTTAAATTTAGACAGGATAAGGAAGTATGTGAAAAAAGTGCAATGGATGGAGATACGAACGATAATAAATTATAAATGTCCGTGTTACATAGATTTGTAAAAGGTCTTTCAGATAAATGTACGTGTTACACAGATTTGAAATATCTTTCAGTATTAAATAGACACTGTACTACGCAATTAAGCTCATTCAACGTATGCTAGGTCCGCAGGCTATATATACACTCTGTGGCTACTCTCTCGTCGAATTCTCGATTTTATACCCGAAATACTCAAAGGATCCCTCTTGTCCCCCTAATATTTCACTTTGCACCGTCCAAAAGTCCCGGTCAATCACCAACCGAGCAAAGTGAGGCTGCCGGTATGAAACATATAGAAACGACCCACTGGGTTTTACCACTCGGTGGACCTCATTCATATACTGCTCACACGATTGTTTGACAGACTCTGGAAGGCTCCACACAGAACCCTTGTAGCTGAGCAGAGCGTCTAGTGTGCCTTTATCAATGGCCAGGTCAAACGTCCCATCTGAGAATTGATGCATATCTCTTATATCAGCTACATACCACTCCATTTCAGGTCTACTACTACTATGTAAATTTGACATTTGCTCAATACAGCTAGGAGCAAAGTCAACGTTTGTGATGTTTACTAGTCCTCGGTCATGCAGTTCTGCTGAGAGGGTCTGGTTAGCAAGTCAACGGTACGGTAGCTACGGTGTAGGTAAGTCAAGGTTCAGGTTGACTGCTAGCTTTGGCACATACCGAGTTACCACAGCCTAGCATAATGACTCTAAGCTTGCCGGCATTTTGCCAATCTATATGCTTTTCGAAAAAGGGTGCTATATCAGCATACGACTTGAACCAGTCAAATAATTCCTCCTTGGCAGCATATCTCGAGTTCTGGTTAGCTATTATATTGGTTGATATGTCGGATATGCTATATAAATGGATGTATCACGCACCCAATATTCCTCGGTCTGTAATTTTTCGACCTCGGATTCACTCAAATCGGCCATATAATATTGGAAGTTTCCCAGATTGAAATTTCACTCGCGGTCAGGTCAGCTACATGATTACATAATAAGTTGCAGGGATATACACAAACTGTGCGGCGCATATGCAGACTGATCGGCAGACCTATATTTAAGATCGATATCGTTTCAAGAATCTTTTAATACAACCTCATCGCCTTTTGATGTTGTCGGCATAACATGGCTGAAAACTCGGCAGATTCCCCCAATGGGTGCACTTCCCACAGCCCCACCTTCGGTCGCCAAACAAATGCAAACTTGTCCCCGAATGGACTTTCTAGGTCATCCAACTTCATCGTTAAGCTGATTGTAGCCGTATGTGGTACTTTCATTATAGGGACTACTACCGGGGTGGTCCACAAATGGGTTTGGCCGCAATCTCAGGATCCTTATGACGAGCTCACTTTCTTTTTGCTCATGTTTACAGGCCCAATTATAGCTCCTATCGTGCTCCCTCTACTTTCCCGGAAACTTGGCCTCGGAACAACTAGCATTCTTGCTGCGACCTTGTGCGAGACTAGTTACCACATCAGTTGCGCTGCATCTTCTATCCATACGGCTCCTTCATTCAATATCGCGTTTGGAGGGTTTGGTGACTCGATTCTCCTCTATACGTGGACGATATGGAGTGCCCGGTCATCGGATCCATATGCTTTAATGGGTGTAGTGAGTGGAATCCACAAGCTTTCGCAAGCAGTGGGTGAGCCATTGAGCTACCATCTGGTATACCGGAACTGGCAGTGGCCAGACTATTACAAAGTGTCATCTGCTTTGTGGATAGTTATAGCAGTCACTATGATATTTATGTTTAAAGACGATAACCGCGACAAGGGCCATCGGCAGTACTCGTTTTGGAGAGCTTTTAGACAAAAGCAAATTTGGGTTTTCGCGTTCCTTGTCATTGCTTGTAGCACGCTGGAACTACTAGTAAATCCGGGGATATTTGTAAACATGAACAGAGTACGATATGGCCAACCTCGTATCGTCGAACCGAGCCTCAGAGTTCACTTGGTTGCAGAATCATTAGGGCTCATCCTCCTGGGACTGTTCGTGAACAGGAAAAAGAGAGAAGAGAACCAACAACATTTTGCTGTCTTGTATCTATGTGGGTGTTCTTTCTCCTTTTTGGTTTTCTTTGCGATATTTGCGACCCAGCCCAGCATAGCCAAGTTTTTGTATGCTGCTGGGATCTTTTGTGGCACTCAACTCAGTTCGGCTGTCTATGTTATAGGTGCCTCTGCATTGCCAGAACCTCTGTATATTCCAGGAATGCTCTTGAGTCAGTTAATCTCGATAGTTGCCTCTTCATTCTTGCTGCCAATTGTTGTGCTACCTATCCTAGACCGTGGATTCCAGGTATGGGCGGGCTTAATGAGCATTGCCTTTCTGGCTGTTTTGGTCTGTTACTATACTCTTTTTGGGGCTGAACTGTTTCGACACCCACTACAGAAGAAACCTGCTGAATTACAAGATACCGAACACTAGAACATCTACCAACACTGTTTCTATTTTGCATTTCTAATCTATTTATTGCACTACTCATACTATCATCGGTAAACTTACATCTGCACTCCAGACTCCACAATCACATCAAACTTCCTCACAACTACTGAAACTGCGACAATTGACTCTCCGCACCCCCCACCTACACACGACACACGACTACCACCTTTCTCGACCATAAATCGGAGTCATGATAATCATTGCATCACAGCTCTCCAACCCCACCGCTCTTTCCCCACCTTGTATCCCGCCGGCGGGGGCTCCGTTAATATACTTCCTGATTAGTCGTCTTAACTTCCTGACATTTAAATCCAGAGTGTTCAATTACCCAAGAACTTCAACTGCACTCTTAACTTTACATATCATTAAAATGAAGCTACTCATTGGATCTTTTGGCCCTAACTTATACACTGTGGAGTTTGACCCCAAAACTGCTCAATTCTCCAAAATCAGTGAACAGGTTTCGGGAACCCGACCCTCTTGGTTGGTTCCCAACAAAGATGGATCACTTGTCTACTGTGTCGATGAAGCGGATAATTTCTATGGCACAGGCGACTTTGAGAAGCAGGTTGGGCTGGTCATTGTGTACAAGGTCGAGAAAGACGGGCAATTGACTAAAGTTCAGCAGGTTTTGTCTGGAGGTGGAGCTCCCACTCATATGTCCAGAAGTTCGGACGGTTTGCTGCGCGTTGCCAATTATTCTGGCGGTACGTACACCACATTTAGTGTAGACAGCAAGACTGGACTTCTGACCCGAAGCCAGGTCGTGGACTTGTCCGAGAATCTTGAATTGGGCCCGCAAAAGGACCGACAAGACGGCAGCCATGCTCACTGGATTGGTCACAGTCCTCTGACTGAGGGTAAATTTGTCTACGGTACTGATCTCGGGCAGGACAAGATCTTTCAGTTCAAGGTCGAAAATGACAAACTTGTGCCTCTCGACCCTCCCTTTATTAGAGCTAGGCCCAACGCTGGTGTCCGACATGTAGCTTTCCATCCTACCAAACCCTGGGCATATGCCCTGAACGAGCTGGACTCTACTTTGTCATCGTATTCCTTTGATGAAACGACAGGAAAGCTTTCTGGGGAACGACAGCATGTGTCTACTTCTCCCGACAAGAAAGCTGGCACTACTTGTCCTTCGACTATTTTGACGGACAAGGCTGGTAAATTTATTTACATTTCCAACCGAGACATCACTTCTGACGAATCTGGAAGTGACGCTATTGGCGTGTACAGGGTCGAAGAGGATGGTACTTTTAGCCATGTTGAAACCGTCAGCAGTGTAGGAAAGTATCCTCGACATGCTGCGTTGTCGCCTGATGAGAAATGGCTGATTGTTGGTAACCAGCACTCTGCTCAGATTGATTTGTTTGCTCGAGATCCTAACACTGGAAAGCTTGAATGGAACAAGAGTTTTGGTGGTTTGGATCAAGCCTGTTATATTCAATTTTTGGCTTAGTTGTACATTAAATGAGAGTTATAGACACTTATGAGTATAGATAGAATCAGTTATAGACAAGATAGACTAACTTTGATCACCGTTCCTATTGCAAGCCGAACATTATCGCGCTGTCCGTCCCATCTGGTGAGGTGATGCAAGATAAATGCTCAAATATGCAAGATAATGCAGGCAATTTGCAAACCAAATAAAACCTCGAAAACTTACTTATAATGACAGCACTGTCTCACATTCTGAAATCCAATAACGGTCTATATACAAGATTGTACGATTCGGACCTTCCAATGCGGCCGCATGAAGCCGAACTCGGACTAAACCTAGCTGGTATAAGAACTATGGTACATTGTAGTTGTTCTATACAGCTCCTTGCTTCAAAAAGCTCTTCCAAAATAATCTAAACCTGAACCGCTGGCTCATGCACAACAAATTCCTCAGAAGCAGAATCTAGGCTCACAAGAGCTCCCATAGGGAGAGTTAGGAACGGACTCGTATGGCCAAAATCAACATTCATGAGAATAGGGAGTTCTTTGGCCGACAAATCACTTCTGAGAACAATTCCTTCAAACACCTCCAAAATCACCCGGGCAAGGTCGTCTTGCATGCTGGTATCGTACTTGTATCCCCGTCCAATGACCAACCCGCTGATATCTTGCAAGACGCCAGCCAATGCCAAATCGACAAGATTACTGCGAAACTCGCTCACAGTATACGGAAGACTTAAATCATCGCCCATTGCCGACTCCAGAAACAATATTTTACCCTTCCAGGACTGTGGAGCATACGAAGTGCTTTTAGACGTACAACACAGGGAATCGTACCACCGTATAGCTGTCCCGTAGCTCGACCTTTGCGTAACCACCGCCATGCTGGAGCGTCGGTGAGTTCGCGCGACTTTTGCGATTCCTGGCTACCAAAAAAAAAGTCATTATGCTCAGTCGAGCAGACACTAGAGCGAGGGAATTGGCCAACTGAATTACCAGATAAGACATGTAGAAAATGGTCAACGGTGAACTTCATAGGCTTTGGGAAGTCGGCGATGTCGGACAGGACGCTGGGACCGTAAAATGTGCGCAAGCCGGCACGAGATTGGATTCCATAGTGGAGAAAAGTTGCGTCACTGTAACCCAGGAATATCTTGGGATTCGCTCGGATCAGAGAGTAGTCGAGAAACGGGAGTAGCTCATTGGCGTGCGCGCCTCCGATGGTGCAAATGATTGCAGAGATGCTGGGGTCAAGGAAAGCTCCGTGCAGTTCATCACACCGGGCACGAATGGATTCGGCGATACCGCATTGTGGTGGCAGGCTCGTGAAGAAGATCTTTACTCCAAATCCCAGAGACTCCAGATACTCTTTTCCCCGTGCTATGGGAGCCGCCATGATATCATTGAGACGCGCTGAAGGCGATACGAATGCGATGGTATCGCCAGTTTTCAGCGCTTTGGGGAATACTACGGGCGGTTCGCCTGACATGTTGTGTGGCAGTACTACGTTAAGTTAAGTGATTGAACGAATGAGACCGAGTATGAAGGTTGAGATAGTGTAACGTTCAACAGGCGGAGAATTGAAACCCCTGAATCTGTCGATATGGCAGATCTTTCTTAGTAATATAATTAGCGATTATGCGCGATTATGCATCTATATGCGAGATAATGCATGCACGGTAGGAAGGAATCTAAACGAGTGCGAACCATCTGGTTTTCGGAACTGACTGTTTCGAAATCAAATATAAAGTGCAGAACAGCTTTACAACTCCAGATGAGTTTACATGTGTCTCTCTCAAATGGAATCTTTATGAAATGATTCACAACATTCGGCAGTGTAACTCAACTTAGAATCAACGAACTACAACGCCAATGTATAGGTGGATGTGTCGAATTAGCTCAGGTACTGATATAGTATTCTTATAATATTATAAGAAATATAATCTGTCAGACGTAAACATCGGTTCTAGTGAAATGTGACCAGTCACTCTGTGCCGCATTCTTTCCCCGACCCCATCAATATCATGCATGTTTTTCTCCTCGCTCACATTAGTCTCAAAGCACGACACTTGAACGAAATGAAATGCCTGCCGTGTATACTAAGCAAGGTTTGTAGTCAACCCAGATTTTGTTGAGACGGGTTATTTGCTAACTAGTTAGCCTGTAGCGGTGAAGTGCCCATTTGCAAGCAGTGCTCAATTCATCAACGAGACTGTTATTATGAAACGGTCTTAATGCCCGAGCAACCAACTGTCGATAGATATCAACCCATCATTCAGAATGAAACTAGCCAGCATGTCAGCCATTGCCCAGTAGAATCATGCCAGAGGAATACATCAGATTCGTCAGAGGCCCCGCAATTGGACCCTTCTGATATTATAGAGTCCATTTTACATTCACCAATAGAGACTCAGCAGCAAGAGAAACTCGAGAGAATTAGCTTTGAAATGCTGGAATTTGATGGCGTAGACCCGCAGTTGGGGTGGCATTTGCTGTCGTGCTATTGGTGCTGGCAGAATCATTCTTTGCCGATGGTATACAGAACAACATTTATCCGAGATATGGCTCTCGGCGGTCGGTATTTCTCAAAGCTTTTGCTCAACGCTATATATTTTGCATCATCCAAGAAATATTTACTGGTCCCGGCACAAGGGTCAAGCAGAATTCGACCTGACCCGCTGGCCTACTATCACAGATTCCAGGTGTTACTTCAAAAAGCACTCGCCGAGACTAAAATCACTACCATACAGGCACTTTTAGTCATTTCCACCGCACTGTCTGCCCTAGGCGAGCAAAACAGTGCTACAGAGTCTGTCAAGCTTGCTTATAAAATGATTCTTAACCAAAGTACAGTTGGTTCTATTTGCCCCTTGGATATGGATGTTTGGCGAAGATTAGTTTGGTGTGGGTTTGTACTAGATAAGATACAATCTCTGTACCAACAAAGGTCGGGTTTGTGGCCCGGACCACAGTTCGAAAGGGTGAGATTTAGAGATATGGATCAAGGATCTGAAAGCTGGAGCCCATATGCCTCCTCTGCTACTATATGCAGCTCAAGTTGCGCTGCATACACTGTTTCCTGTTTCATTAATTTGTGCAAGTTGTCAGTGCTCATGAGCAGGTTTCGGCATTTAAAAGATAGCGGCAAGTTGAATTACAGAAATGAACTGGGCAAACTTCTCCAGCAAGTTCAACGCTGGAAACATTTGCTTCCAGCTCACTTGAACACTGCTTCTGATTTTCACATAAACAGTGAAATGTATTCCCCGCATCTTTTAACACTTTGTATCCTAGGCAATGTCTTTTATCTGTTGATTCGCAGCGAACTCACTCCGGAGCACACTCACCATTTCACGGCGTGCACATCGACAGCTACTCAAATAGTGCAGCTGCTGCGAACGTACAGAGAGTTATACTCCACAGAGCACGTTCCTCATCTGCTTTCGTGTTCAATGGAAATCGGGATCAGAGCCCTGGAGAAACTTGCAACCACCCACAAAAAAGGATCAGAGGTTTATGTTTTCTGCAAGGGATGCATTGATGCTTTTAGTGACTGGAGACCGGTAGTCAGAGTGAGACGGGCTGAACAAAAGTCTGTCAAAGTCTTTCTCAGCGATGATCAGCTGAAGCATCTGAAATATTTCTAGTTGCGAAGCCGTCTACACAGCCATCGAATGGAACTATATTGGAGTGATCATTTGTAATATTCTAATTGATAGCTACCAAAAAAAATATCTATTAAAGAGAATGAAAGAATCAATATTGAACAGGACGGACCTAAATATATGCGGAGACTGTGCAGATCCGATAACTTTAATCTTATCACACAATCGACCATCGAATCAGAGGAGTCCTAATTTCGCTTTCATGTCAAACAGCGTTTTCTGTAACATATAAACAAAAGTAGTATAATAATCTTGGCCCACTAAGTTGCCTCGTAAAACTAATTGTCAATTCCCTCACGTCATGAGCGAAGCTGAGGGATTGTTGTCCGATGACAGCAGACCTGACAATGCAGATCTGGTCCGCAATCACAGCAGCTTTGATCGTATACACATCGAATCTGGAGAGGTTCCAGTCGTCAAAGAAGCGTCGTTTGATATTCTGGTGTACACAACTTTTGCTCTCATCGGAGCATCATATCTATGGCCGTGGAACTGTTTTCTATCGGCCACTCCTTACTTCTACAGTCGGCTGGACGACTACAAGCATTTAAAAGACAATGTCTCTTCCTGTATCATGTTTATAAACACATTTGCATCTTTCTTCTTCTCGGGTTACCTGGCGTCCAAGCAGAAGAATGTCAACTACAAGATGAGAGTCATAGCTGGAGAACTCATTATGGGCGCCGTGTTTCTGTTTCTAGCATTCCTTTGTGTGATTCCTCTAGGCCCAGTCTTGTATTTCATATGTCTACAGGGATCCGTCTTTGTGTCCAGTATAGGCACTGCTTTGGCTCAGAATGGGTCTTTCAGTTTGGTCAGCAAGCGAGGGTCAAAGTACACACAGGCTATCATGGTGGGACAGGCTGTGAGTGGAGTTCTGCCAGCATTTTTGTCTATGTTGTCTGGTGGCAGAAGTAACAAAGACGGAGAACCGTCAGTGTTGCTCTCAGGTTTGTACTTTCTGTCAGCCACTGCTGTAGCAGGTGGGACTCTGTCGCTGTTCTTAGTAATGTTACGGAAAGAACAAAGAGACAAACAGAAACTTTCCGTCGGGGAAGGAGATGACGACAGTTCCGAGCCAGGAGCTATCAGCTCTAACGAAGTCCCTATGAAAGTTTTGCTAAAGAAACTCCTCATCCCCAGTTTGTCTGTAGCATTCACTTTCACGGTGACGTTGATCTACCCTATATTTGCCAACTCGGTACCGTCCAGCAAAGGTACTGCCATGGAAGTTTTTGTTCCTTTGGCAATCTTTGTGTGGAATCTTGGAGATTTGTCTGGTCGACTGCTCTGTGGAGTGCAACGGCTAGTAGTGGTGAGTCATACTCCCATGATCACATACGCGGTCCTGAGACTGCTGTATGTTCCTTTATTCGTGTGGTGCAACACACAATTCATATCTAATGACATTATCTACTTGTTGTTACAGTACACATTTGGATTGACCAATGGGCATCTCGCTAGCAGTGCAATGATGAGTCCAAAGCATTATGTACATGAGAGTGAGCTAGAAGCAGCAGGAGGATTTATGACGGTTGCATTGACTGGTGGCCTTACCGTTGGTTCACTGATCAGTTTTGTTGTAGTGGCTTTGGTGGTGTGACCGGCATTGGTGTGCACGAGTGTAAGACTTGAACAGACCCAGCTCTGGTGCTAGTGTACGATGTTTTCACCCTTTATAATGTGTAAAACAACCATAGAGACCTCTGTAATAATAGTTTCATCACAGTTCTCTCTAAATGAGACCGTCCTCAGCTTTCTCGATGATTTATCGACTCAAAACCTCTACAAACAGCAGAGCCCCCTCAATCGCATTGGTAGCCACTTGACCTTTATATTCCAAATTAAATCTCTTCAAGAATCCATTGAATCTCATCAATAATTGGTCGGCTTCCAACGGGCCAACTTCTTTCTTATACTCTACTTCCATCAAAAAGCCTTTAAACGCTCCCTGCAGGAAAATGTTTGCAGTCCTTATAATGAAATCTTCTTCCTTTAGATCATATGTCCGTCCTTCTCCTTTGATAACTTGTCTCAATGTCCATAACCCTTGCAGCTTGGTGGTCATCATGGCATCAAAATCTCCTTCCAGAATGGTCCCTTTGCCATTTTTCAGACAGTAAATTTTCCCGGGGTGTTGCGACAGCTGTAGAGTATGCAGGAATGGTACATTTGACTGAGATTCTTTAGGCAATGAAGCAGAGTTCTCTCGATACAGTTTATACTCAAACGCCCATTTCCCCAGTATGGCCGAAACCGTGTTGGAAATTTGATCATGAAGTTGAGCAATGGTGCTTACAGTAGCTTCATTATTTATTAAAATGCTGATTAGAATTTATTTATTTATTTTTGATTTTTTGATATAATTGGTTCTCTCACATTGTGGGCATGGTGATCGTGCTGGATCTGAAAGTTTGGATGCTTGAAGTTTGGGAAATTTGACTTTTTCACTTTTCACTTTATTTGAACCCTTTTATATTTCCATCACGAACTTTACACGAAACGCGTGGTGTTTATTTACATTTGTGTGGGGTGTTTGATTCTACAACTTCCCACTCCATCTCTTTCTCCCACCTGAGCATGACAAACAACGTCTCCTACGTCTGGAGCCAGAACCTGATCAAGTACGCAGACAAACTGCCTTCTAATCCTGGCAGAGCTGCTCGAGTCCATAGTCTTATTGAAGCGTTTGGTCTCCTCGACAAATGTTCCGTCATCAAATGTGAACCGTGCTCCCGGTCTGCGCTCTGCAAGTTCCACAATAAGGGATACATTGACCATTTGCTAAACGGGGATGATAATGACAGCGATTCTGGCTCCGAATGGTGGTCGAGCACTCATCCATATGAGGGGAAAACTGGCTATATCAATGATATGGTCTATGGGCTTGAATATGACTGTCCGAATTTTGAAGGGCTCCCTGAATACATCACTCACATAGCTGGAGCCACGCTTCAGGCCACTGAGAGTCTGTTGAAAGGAGAATCGGACGTTGCAATTAACTGGACTGGAGGACGACACCACGCAAAGAAAGCAATGGCGGGAGGCTTTTGCTATGTGAATGATATTGTGCTAGCTATTCTGAGGCTCCGAACCAAGTTCACCACTGTCATGTACATTGACTTTGATTTACATCATGGAGACGGAGTGGAGGGTGCATTTTTGCACTCCAAGAACGTGATCACTCTTTCTATTCACAGGCATGGCAAGGGCTTCTATCCTGGAACGGGAGGTATGCAGTCTGCGAAAGGGAACCGAACAGCCATCAATATTCCACTTAAAAGAGGAGCTACAGATGAGCTGTTGAAGCGAATTTGTCGAGAAGTTGTCCTGCCAGCTATGCAAACCCATAATCCAGATGCGTTTGTGGTCAACTTTGGGAGCGACGGGTTGGCCAGGGACGAGCATGCGGAATGGAACTTAACGTTGGAGAGTTTCAAGTTTGCTTTACAGATGGTTTTGGACCAACATAAACCGACGCTCTTAGTTGGCGGAGGAGGATATCACAGCCAAGATACCGCCAGATGCTGGACATACTTGACAGCTACTGCTTTAGGAGTTCTTGACACAATGAATTGGGAAAGCGTCCCTGAGCACGAATACTACGATGAATACAGAGGTGATGCATATGAATTCAAGACTGAAGCTATACAGAGAAAAGATGACAATACTGTAAATTATGTCAATGATGTGATAAGGACGATCCAAAAGAGCAAAGGATTGAAGGTTGCAAGTGAGACAGTGCCTGCTTAGATTTCGGCTCAAAAGAGTGTGTCGAGTATTCCTTTCTAGTCCCGTCTAATCACTGTCGCTGGAACTCGACTCATAACCCTCTGGAACAGGAGCATATTGGCCAATTTCAAACAACGGTCCAAGCTTTTCATTCCAGTTGTCACTCCACTTGTATCTTGCCTCTCGAACCGCCGCTGCCTTGATCTTTTTATAAAATAGGGTGTTTGAAAATATCGATTTGAAACTTTCAGCAATAGACTGCGCATCATAGACAACAGAGCCATTCTCGTTGTCCTTGACCAGTTCAAGAAGGGCTGGGAATCCAAGTGCCACTACCGGGACTCCGCAACCAAACATATCAACCACTTTCATGGGGAGATCCCATCCCGAGCTACTTTGGTGGAGTGAAACTCCCAAATCTGCCACACCAATGATTTTTGGATAGTCTTCGGCAGTCAGCCATGTTTGATGAATTGTGACTAGACTCTTGAGGTCCGGCGTGATCTTAGCGATTTCCTGTTTGATCTCATCATACATTGGTCCTTTGCCAGTAACTAACACTCGAAGTTTAGGACTCGAAGCATCAGCTGAAGAAACGTATATTTTGAGAGCTTCCAGAAGAGTGTGGAGGTTCTCGTCGGGAGTGTACGACGTCGAGGTTACTACTATTTTATCTTTTGGGGTGTAGCCATTGAATAGTTCTGCGTGGCTGGCAATGACCTGTTGCTTTTCTTCATCTGACAAAACTTTCATTAATGACGAGGGCCGGTCGTACAGCGGAATAATTCGCTTTGCTTTCATGTTAAACTCTCGTCGAAGCATTTCACCCATTGCTACACTGACGGTCAAATGGACAAAGGCAATTCTACCCAGCCATTTCTCGTAGAGTCTATGGATAGTAACAAGGGGGTGACTGGGGCCCAATCTCAAAGCTAGAATGGAATATCCCAAGTTATGCCAGTCGATGATGAGTTTAGTCCGAGTTGATACAAACAGGCAAAAGAACCGTGCGACCCCCAGGACGGGAATTGAAGGAGGGTTTTGGACCATGAGATAATCTGCATCAACAAATTGTTTGAGCAGTCGATAAATATATAGATGCTGGAGCAAGACCTTGCGAATGGCATAAATTACAAAAGGTCTTGGAGGATTGTTCTCAATCACCGGTATTGAATGAACTTTGATCCTCTCGTGGTTCTGTACTCTTTCCATCAATGCAGACTCGGTGTAGCCACATAACTCTACGTCGACATTTCCGTCGGCAAGAGACAATGCGTGGTAGTTCATCCGAGGAGATCTTCCCAGGTCTCCCAGGACCAAGATCACGACTCGCTTTCTACGACGCAATTCCTCGGGTGATTTTTCCCGGGGCTGTAGTTTAAAGAGAGCAAAGGGGATGATGATGTAGGTGAGCCCAAAGAGTATTAGAGCCCATTGTAAAGTGGACATTTTTGACTATGCTAATAATAAATTAATGATGGGACGTAACTATATTTACGTCAACGTCTACTTCAGACCTCCGTTGAACTGTCAACCGTAACAGGCAGTGATCTCCACCTACGCTTCTGGCACATCCGTCAAACTGCTTCGTAGTTATACTTCCCAGGTTTAGGGGCCCACGCGCGTCACCGCTCTAAATTTACATCGCCTAATATTATTTACGCTGTTTTCAGGAGTTCGGAAAATAACCCTGTAAGATATCTCCTATAACAATGGTGGGTATAATCGAATAATTGGCAAAACCGCAAGTCTAACCAGGCTGACCAACTGACAGAAGTCCAGATCTCTGCTTTTAAGGAAGCTTTTTCACTGTTTGACAAAGATAACGATGGTATGTAGACGTGACGTATTTCGCTACGTATTGCCAAATCACGTTTACAGGGCGGCACAACGCAATTGCTAACCAGGACAAATCACCACCAAGGAACTTGGCACTGTGATGCGAAGTCTGGGCCAGAACCCGTCTGAAAGCGAACTGGCCGATATGATCAATGAAGTGGACGCCGATAACGACGGAACCATTGATTTCCCCGAGTTCTTGACCATGATGGCACGAAAGATGAAGGACACCGACTCAGAAGAAGAGATTCGAGAAGCGTTTAAAGTATTTGACCGAGACGGCAACGGATTCATTTCGGCTGCTGAACTGAGACACGTAATGACGTCTATTGGAGAGAAGTTGACTGACGAAGAAGTTGACGAGATGATCCGAGAAGCCGATGCGGATGGCGACGGTCATATCAATTACCATGAATTTGTTGATTTGTTAGTTAGAAAGTAGTGATACGAAAACGATAGTGTGGTACGAATAGTGATGGTTAAAGGCGTAAAAGTGCAGTTACATAATTGCAAATAGAGGTACAAAGAGGTTTGAGTGACCTTGACTAGATGTAGAGTATATGCCACTCTACAACAGCTACGCAACCAAGTCTCCTGCCCATTGTTTCCACACCACTCGAAACACTTTGAGATCTCCAGAAACAAGATTTCCAAGCTTATACTCTCCCGTCTGGACCGTCCTGTTTCCTCCAATATTCTGATGCACAACGTAGATAGTGCTTCGATCAGGAGAAACTCCAGTCACAATAGAGGTGTGGTCAGGAAAACCAGCCGTTCCACTCCCATTCACTCGTCCCGTAGAATCCCTGGACTCGAACTTGCAGCTCTTGAACTGTAACACATCTCCTCTTCTAATTTCATCTTTGAATGTCAGCGGAGATGTCGAGTTCGCGATATGATAAATCAGAAATCCATGAGTTAGTCCCTGAGGAGTCAGCGCTGCTCCACCGCATGCCTTCTCAATGGCTTCTTTGGACAATGTCCAGCATTCTCCGTTGCCAACCGAGCGACCCATTTGCTGTTCTGACCAGCCTGCCACTGCTTCTCCAAACTGACTGTGCGCCGTCTGCAGGTCCTGAACGCTTAGTTCTGGGGGCGGTGGTACGTCTGTCCGGTTTACCTGAACGGTCGCCAGCGGGTTTGACTCCAACCAGGTCAGCTCAAACTTGGCAATTGAAAGATCTTCGGAAATTCGAACTGCAATTCGAAGAGTCCGGTTACCCCCCGATGAAGAAAAGCTCATTGTATAGTTCTTTCCCCGGAAATCAGGGGGAAGCTGGAGCTGGCTCATCGGAGCAGTGAACCATAATGTAGGAAGCTGGAAATCAAACTTTTTTGTCGAATCCCCTGCTTGAGGCACTGTGGTGGTGGAGGGGTGTTGAGCAACCACAGGGCGAGTCGACATAGGCACAACCGGAGGCTTATTTGACAAGACCGGAGATGGACCTGGAGAGGGTGCATTCAAATGAGCAGGCTTGGAACCTGGCTTCGGACCAAGACCTGGCTTTTTGGGAGGTGGAGGGGGAGGTTTCTTTTTGAACGGCGGAGGGGACGTCATTTGAGGTGAAGTCTGAGGTTGTACAGCCGCCGCCACAGCATGCGGACTAGGTTGGCTTGCCTTTCTTAGCTTCCTGGCTGCTATTTCTTCTGCAAAATTGGGAAGTCCGGGAGAGGGAGACAATGATGTCTGACGTTCATGTCCGTCTCCTTGATCAGAAATGCTTAGACGTCCAACAGAGTCATTCAATTGATTCATACCAGGCAAAGTCCCTGGAGGAGGTGTTATAAGAGCACCTGGCGGATGAGTTGAAGGAGCTGTCACTGGGACTGGTGCTTGGATAGCAGGGCTAGCCTGTTGTTGTCGTGGTGGTAAAGCAGCAGGGGTTGCGGGGCCGCCAAAAACGGGAGGAGGAGCAAAAGATTTGGGATCAGGGAGGGGAGCTCTAGGCTTGGGTTCTTCGGTATTGGCGTGGCCATGTTGTTGAGAACTCGTGTGGAGATTATTTATCGAAGTTTGCTTTAGAGATGCTGAAGAAGGATCTCCAAATATAGGTGGTTTGGGAAAAGAAGTGGGATCAGGAAGAGGCGGTTTAGGGGCAGGTGGAGGAGACGCTTCAGTGCCCGGTGGTCCTCTAGGAGGTAAACCTGGGTGTTGATAGTCCGGTTGTGTGGGTTGTGTAGGGGCCTGAGGATAGCCGGGTTGAGGTGGATATCCCGACTGTTGTCTAACGGGAGGTTGCGGAGGAGGTACCTGTCCGTAAGGTGGAGGTTCTTGTGTAGAAGTGGGTTGTTCGTAGCCGTAGTTTTGAGGCTGGCCATATTGTTGGGGAGGTTGTCCGTATGCTGGCTGTGGTGGTTGGGGAGGTTGTCCGTATGCCGGCTGTGGTGGTTGTTGTTGTCCATATGCCTGCTGTGGTGGTTGTTGCCCATAAGCCGGTTGTTGTGGTTGTCCATAGCCAGGCTGTGGTGGCTGCTGGCCGTACGGTGGTTGAGCTGGCTGCTGACCATATCCCGGCTGGGTCTGAGGTCGTTCGTAACTTGGTTGTTGAGGCTGTCCATATGCCGTCTGAGGTTGAGACGGCAGCTGCCCATACGCCTGTGGAGCAGGTTGCTGCCCATACACTGGCTGAGGAGGCTGCTGCTGCCCATATTGATTTTGGGTGGTCTGTGGTTGTCCGTACCCTTGCTGACCATAACCCGCCTGGGCAGCAGGTTGTCCATAACCCGGTTGACCAGTTTGCTGGCCATACGCCGGCTGTTGCCCGTAACTAGGCTGCTGTCCGTAATTAGGCTGCTGTCCTTGCGCTCCCGGTGGTTGTCCCGGCTGTCCTGGACCCCCTGGATTTGGTACAGGCTGCCCCGTCGCAGAATAGTGTCTTGGTGGCGGAGGAAACGACGACGGGTTCGTCAATGCACCCAACGGCCTAGCCTCAACCCGGTTCTCTTCAGCATCCTTATTGTTGTTGCCTGTGAATTTCCCCTTTTTCCAATCTGCTGAGTTGTCGTTCCATTTCTTTTTGCCTGATTCAGACATTTCGCCGAACTTTGTTTTGCCGCTCGCAAGCAGCGCTTTGTAGTCTGGCATGGGGCAGGTAAAGCTGATAGCAAAGATACAAAAAAAACCGGTCAATGGAGAAGAAACTCAGAAGTTGGGGAAACGTTTATCGTTGCAAAGGCTGAGTAAGAAAGGCTGTATGCACCATGCACCGAAATGCATTGATTGTGCATGCGGCTGCAGGAATTTTTAGATGACTGAATATCCGAACGGCAAGACAGCGAGTTAACATCTCTTCTATCTCTTTAAGCATTTTCGACGGAATCTTGTAGTGTGTCTGTATCTCCCACAGTGAACACTCCTATCTAGTTCTCTTTCGTTATCTCTCTTCATCATGTCTTGCTTAACTCAAACTGACTTGAAAAACACTGTCCCGCTCATAGCCCGAGGTAAAGTGCGAGACTTATATCAGGTTTCGGACGATTCTCTGCTCTTTGTGGCTACTGACCGAATCTCCGCCTTTGATGTGATTATGGAAAACGGTGTGTCGGCCAAGGGCCAGATTCTGACCAAATTGTCCAAGTTTTGGTTCAATTACCTGTCGGATGTCACCAAAAATCACCTGGTAACGTCTTCGGATGATGAACTGTTTTCCAGTTTACCTGAAGCGGTTTCTGGCAATCCTGAACTCAAGAATCAACTGGCAGGTCGAAGCTTGCTAGTTCGAAAGTACAAGATTCTGCCTCTGGAAGTCATTGTCCGAGGTTACATCACTGGATCAGCCTGGAAAGAATATCAGAAACATGGCACAGTCCACGGCATAAAAGTGCCTGCAGGGTTGAAAGAGTGCCAGGAGTTTGAAACTCCAATCTACACTCCAAGTACCAAGGCTGAGCAGGGCGAACATGACGAGAACATCAGTCCTGAAGAGGCTCAGAAGATTGTTGGCGTTGAGCTCGCTGCCAAGATCGAGAAACTGGCCATTGACCTGTACACAACCGCTAGAGAATACGCTAAGACTAGAGGAATTATAATAGCAGACACCAAGTTTGAGTTTGGTGTAGACGAAAACAACAATTTGGTTTTGGTCGATGAGGTGTTAACTCCAGATTCATCTCGATTCTGGAATGCTTCTACATACGAGATTGGTCGGGATCAAGATTCTTATGACAAGCAGTTTTTGAGGAACTGGCTGATTGACAACAAGTTAAAGGGTGTCGATGGTGTGTCAATGCCTGAAGAGATTGTCACAAAGACCAAGGAGAAGTATGTAGAGGCTTATGAAGCCCTAACAGGTGAGAAGTGGACAGAGGTTTAAATGTCCTTACTACGGGCTGATCAGACAACTTTTTGAAACTATATTATAGTGTTTATGAATATATGCAGACTATTTGACAACTCATAAATCATGTATGGCTCCAATCTCAGGAAGAGTCGACTCAAGTAGATATACCCATTTTCTTTTGGGCCATGACGCCTTCGCTGGATTTTGAATTCGGGTGGTTTGAAATTTTGGGCCCTATCGCCTTGGTTGGATTTTGGATTCGGGTTATGTTAAGATTTTACGAAGTTACGATTTTGGACTCAGTCTTCTTGCCTCTGGCAATAGGACTTGGGTAGTCATGAATTTTGAACTTTCAATCGATCTCGACCTTGGACCTCATCTGCCTGCTGCAGATACACTATAAATGCTCGACAAACTCGTCAAACTCGACGAATACTCGGCAGATTATCAGTGGTAAGTACATTCTAACTTTTAGCTTCCTTTCAGAGATTACATTTCGACTAGAAGTATCCGAACGGCACGGTAAGGAGATAACCAACTCACAAGCAAGCAGGCAGGCAGATCGTATGTAGGTAGCTAGAAACAAAACCCCTAAAACCCACTCCCTACAGCTCAGAATGTACATACTTTCACACTACCATGGCTAATATTGCATTGCTCTTGTCCCCATCCTTTCAAGATATCTCATAGAGACTTTTCTGTACGTATTTGTAAGTGCCGGGTACGTACCCGTTGTATACCTCAGTGTGCTTCCATTAATTCGTTTGATAGTTCGTGATACCAGTCTTTCTTGGCGATCCCTGTTTCAAGGTAGATGTGATCTAAGGATCTACTTTTTTTTTGTTTCTTTTGAAGATTAGGTGAATTCCTGCTTCAAAGAAACATTGCATTGAAAAGGAAAATGGGGTGAACTCCTGTTCATCGTGGTCCTGATATGGGGCATCACAAGCTGGTCCATTGGTATTATAAACGTTTCCATGAAAAGGTTAAGATCTTTTTTATAGGGATATGGGAAATATTGGGGAAGAAGAGCGATGACAACTGTTTATTAAACCCAACGATCGCGGCAAGTTGCATCGAGACGCAGGGGTATGTGTTACGCGGCGTGGCTCATGATGTATATATATTCCAAAGTTATAAATATAAGTGTCCAGATGGTAAATCGCTAAAACCAGCGAATCCAATATGGCAACCATGATCCTGGATAAACTGTTCGAGTCAGAGCGAGCTCTTCAAAGCAGTTCTTGCGCAACTGCCAATGCGAGGTTTTATACCACTATTCTATATATAAGCCTCTTTTTGATGGTGTTTGACAAGAATACAGGCCTAGAATCCTCTCAGAATTGTGATCGTTCAGGAGCTACTTCTTGTTCAAGTCAGAGCCCGAGTCCACGGTCGGTGACAGGCAGCGGAGCCCAAGTTTTTTTCCACCACCAGCCCTCATGCAAGTACGTCTTCGGGTTAGGAAAAGTTGCTGATGGTGGTGATAAATGTGCAACTTAAATTTTGGCTACACGCAGGCTGGCTAATCTCTACACGTACGAATGCTTACATTATCAATATACGAACCGAGAGTTAGTTGCCTATACGATTCATAGAACTCTAATACTGATTTTGACGATGATGACGATCTCTATAAGGGTCATCCTCCCCTGCATACCGTATGCCTGAGGCTTCGAGATGGTTCAGGGTGACACTTTTCGAATAGATTACAAGCTTATTCTAACTTCCAATATATGAGCATTTTGCCACATGATCTAATCGAGAATGGTATTGCGACGTCCTCTTTCCCATCTTTTTAAAAATGGACTTGGCATGTTCTCCCCATGAATGTTCTCATCCCAAACTACCTGTCCGTCCTCCTTTACCTTTTGGATTTGGGTAATGGCTTTGCCTAAAGAGGCACCCTTAGTTAAATTGAGGCGAGCCTTGGCACTGGCGGCTCCTAATCCTTGACCTGCAATGGCGTAATGGGGAGCTGACCGCTGCGGAGACGAAGATCGAGCTGTATCTTTGGACGTCTGCCAGTTGGCTGTAGCACTGAAACTGGGACCAGTGGTACCACTACTGGAGCTGCTGGAGGTCGACGAGGAAAGATCCGACTTGCTCGCGAATGCTTTATCGTTGGACACATCCTCAAATGGTTGTCTGCTGGCCCGCAGAGGCGAAATAATATTGTCTCTAATGGATCGGGGACCCTTTATTCTTCCTACCAGAGGAGATGTCGGGCTGTTCATAGTCGTGTCTGACGGTGAGGAAGGAAGGTTTGTTTCGTTATGCTGTGGAGTTGGTATTTGTTGTACTTTTCGTTCTTTTTCGCGGTCTTTTAAGATGGCTTCGACTCTCCGGTCTACTTCTTGGTCTATTGCGCTGGATAGTTCTCGCTCTAGACGGTTGACCATTTCCTGCTCTTGTTGTTCGAGTTCCAGTTTATGTGCTTCATATTCTCTTTGTAACTGGCGCTCCCGTTCGCTGAGAATAGCTTCCTGTCTGACAAGCTGTTCCTCTGCTGAAACAAGCATCTTTTGATACTGTAGCAACTCTCTTTCCTTTCTACAGAGCTTGATAACGTCTAATCTCAGCAGAGTGGCCGTCGTGGGTCTCTGTACAGGATTGATATTTAAACATGCACTAATAGTCTTGCTCAGCGTACTCGAATAGTAATCGGGAATAGCCGAGTACACTCCCTCTCTGATCTTTTGCGATAACAGCAAATGGGACTTGGCCTGAAACGGGGGGTGTAATGCGCAAAGTTCATAAATAACACACCCTAGAGACCAAATATCGCTCTGAGGAGTAGAAGGCTGATCCATTAGTACCTCTGGGCTCATGTAATACGGAGTACCGACATAGGTATTGGCCAGCAAGTGTTCCTCGTCAAGCATTTTCGCAAGACCGAAATCTCCGAGTTTCACCGAGTAATCCTCTCCGTCATTGTTCATCAAAAACACGTTGTCCGGCTTGATATCTCTGTGTAGAATGACAGTAGCTGGATTTGAAGGAGCCATTTCGGGCTCGTTGGAAAACAGCTCGCCTGCCGAGTTCGGCGGATCCGAGTTGAAATGACACCTGTACAATGCCAGTATAAGTTGAGTGAAGATACTCCACACGAAATGCTCGGGAATTATCGTCGAAGTTTCGCGACACTGGCGGATCAAACCCGCCAGGTCCCCACCTCCGCAAAACTCCATGTACAGGTAAACCATATGATCTTCCAAGTTATGCTCATGATGCAAGTATTGTACAATATTTGGATGTTCCAGGGACTTCAGAATACGGAATTCTGCTATCAACTGAGCCTTTTCCTTCTGATTCATGGATTTATATGAGATTTCCTTTCGCACCAAGACCTGGTCGTCGGTTTTCCGGCGCACCTTGCGGATGTTGCCGAACGACCCTCTGCCTATGAGCTCAAGAGACTCGAACTCGTCAGAAAGTGGCATGTCTTTCTTGATTTATTTATTTTTGCTGCGTAAGGAACTCGAGTAATGGAGAAGGTGGAATATATAAATTTATATATGTTTGTTTACAGTTGGCTCTGTACAGCGGTTGCATAACCAGCTATGCATAATGTACGGCTCAGCTGTCGATCCACGCATCCAGATAAACGAGAGCGGGGCGGGGGACCTAAATATTTAAACTTGCGATTTAGTTTGGATATTATCCGCCATCATATAATATTCAATTAAATTTATTATATTGCTAGAGATATAGTTTTTATTTATTAAAGTCTTGCAAGACTAAAGTTGTATCATATAGAGTTTTGACTCTGCTGCTTAACGAAAAATAATATTTTAGTCAATTTACTGAAATGCTCATTGACCTTCTTTATGGCACGACGTTGACTTGTTACTGGAGCTCTCCTTGGCAGAACTTTAACTTGACATCTAGAAATAGTTATGAAGCTTTGTTGATTAATCAATTAAAGGGCAGGTCAAATGTAGAAGACGACATTGTCTCTGTGGATTGGATGGTGGACGAAACAGCAAACAATAAGGCATACTTGATCCTGCTACGGGGAAATGCGGTGTATAGGATATTCTGCTTTGTTTCTGGAGATAGGGTGCTTCTACTGACCAGCTGTGCACCTATGATCTGTGCGCAGGCTCTGGATTGCTTATCTCTCAAGTTTGACTGTACTATTAGATTATTAGGTATACCGGGGGATGCCCTCCAGCATTTGTTCTCTGTTTATTTAAGAGGGTTATTAGAAAGAAACGAACCGATCGGGGCCTCTCAAATGGTATTTGAACCACATGAACAAGGTCCGGTGGTCACGTTGGCTCTGCCGGAGGATCAATTGGAAGCTCTACGGGCAGCAGATGGAGAGCGAGATTTAATAGACCGGATATACGAACACATGAGAAAGAGCAGGGCCATTTCTTTTGAGAAATTGAGACTAGTCCGAATCAACTGTTCTGGGTTTACAATCACCAGCCATGGGAAACTCAGGTTGTTTAAGAGACTGAGTCCGAATGAAGTTGAACGGATCATCACTGTCTTGGCCATTGGTTCACACACCCAGGAGATATAGTGGACTACAGAAAGTGGACTACAGGTGTACTACAGGTGTACTACAGAAGGTGTACAATTACAAATTTACGACGGTACGATAGCAATATGATTTATGAATAATAACTTTTCAGTTTACTGAACACCCAACAATCCCGCACTTTCTTTCGCTTCTCATGCTCATTAAATAATCATGCACTATTTACAATTTCTATTTACATCCTTCTGCTCAATCATGCTGTTGTTACCTGCCCTTATTCGGGTCAAAATCAAAACTAGCTCCACATCCACAACTGCTCGTGGTGTAAGGACTGTTGACAATCTTAAACTGACTGCCAATGAGCTCCGTCGTATAGTCAATGGTCGAGTCTCGTAAGAACCCTAATGAAACATTGTCTATGACGACTTCGGCCCCATTCAGCTCAAATATACAGTCGTTCTCATCTATATCTTTACTATTCTTTAATGAAAATATATATTGGAAGCCGTGACAGCCTCCGCTTTCGACTTCGATTCGTAATACTAACTCCGGGTCTGAGTCGGCTTGCTTGATTGAGTTCAACTTGTCTGCTGCTCGGTTGGTCAGCCTGACTTGCAGGACTTCTCCCTCATCGTTCTTAAATGGATTACGAACATTTGTGACAGGAATTTCAGCCTCAGGACCCAACGTAGGTTTGGTTAAGAGACTTCTGGTGGACATTTTGAGAGGCGGCGGCGAAAAGACCACCCTTACAGTAGCTAAACCTGGCCGTACAGCTGATCTACCTATACTATATAGCGGTACTCTGCCCGCTAGACTAATAACCCGCCTAGAAATCATCTTTATACATGCCGCTATCGTATATTGCAATATCTAATCAATATCAATTCCATTTCTAAGCTTTCACATATAATGTCTGCAGGTTAGGGTCACTGACTCCGACTACTGCCGGGTCATTGTCCCTGCATGAGCCGTCGGTTCCCCACATTTATATTCAATTTAAATCTGAGACGAATTCTGATACACACTTATAAATTCTTCTGTCTCGACTGATCCGCTTGACCTTTTTGTCAACCATGCCCTCCCCCGAGGTCTCTGCATACTTTATTCGATTCCTCGTATCGGAATCAGAATACCCTAAATTACGTACTACTTTGGGCCAATTATCTGCTAAACTCCCCAGCGACCAGAAGATTCAGACCTCGGCATCTAAGGGAGACGTTATACATGAACTGGTTCGAACGCAAAGTCGGCTTTTTGGTAAAACTTATGCAGTTTTTCTTGTAATTAATCTTCTCATAAAACGTAGAGGTGGAAAGCCAATCAGTGGCCTGAAAGCTGGGCTCTCAATAGCTTCAGTTTCAGGGATCTACCGAGCTTTGTACTATGCGCTGTATAAAACAGCTGCCAAGATCAATGGTGGGTCGGCACAAGATGTAGATGCAGATAATGTCGATGTCAATGGCTCTGGCACTACAATCTCCAGAAAACTCCGCCGAAAGCGAAAGCTTATAGCTAAAATCGCCGTCCCCGCTATCAGTGGGCTAGTGGCTGGATCTGCGTTTGAGCTGTTCCCCAATATCGCCAAAGGATACATTGCCCTTTATCTTGCCAGCTGGGCAACCGAATATTTATACAATTATCTAGATGACGAGGGCTGCTTGGAATTCAAACCTCGAATATTAGGTTCGTGGGCCCTGTTCCCCTTTGCATTCTCTCAGCTGTTTCACACATTTATCATGCATCCTGACTGCTGCCCTCCGGTCTTTTCGCGTCTGATGCTGAGAATGTCAAATGGCTATATCCCCCTAGTGCCTGAAGGGTTCCCTGCTGGCGAAGCAGGCCAATGGCCCACTGGCCGAGAGACAGTCGACAGCTTGGCCAAGATCTCTTTGCTCAAGTACCCGAAATTCGTGTCTCCTCTGATGTTTCCAGATAAGTCAACGCTCCCCGCAGAGCTGGCCAGCATTGAGCCCGTCGTTGGACTAGCTCATCCTTCCATGAAGACACTCACCGGTGCTCTTATGCACCCTACCGAGCCAAGTGAGTTCCGCACGTACACCGAGTTTATTCTGAGTAACAGCGGGGCTGTATCAAAGTACGTGTTCGCGTTGTACGCAGCCATTGGCTTGCTTGGTAGGAAGAAGACCAACACTCCACTGCTTGCAGTGCTTGGTTCGGCTGTGGCCAAGACTATTCGGACCACTATTTTCATCGTTATGACCACTGCTTCAGCTTGGTCTGGCGTTGGTCTATCGCAGCAAGTTCTCAGCAACCGTCTGATGCCAGTTTTCAGATACCGAATTATTGGCTTTTTGGCCGGTCTGTGGGCTTTTGTGGACCAGGTCAATGGCCAGTTTAGATATACATATATCAGTCGAATGGCAATCATGTCCTACTGGAATGTTTTGGTGAAGCAACGTCGAGTCAAGCCCATTCCTCATGGCGAGGTTGCACTTTTCGCTGTTGCTTTTGCTGTGATCATGACCATTTTCGACATTGCTCCACAAAGTATTCCTGGCAATCGACGAATGTTGTACAATTGGATCAAGAATCATCGATATATTGATCCAGTAGAGATGGAAGATGAGGAGAAAGAGCAGTAAACATAAGGGTGGAAACACTAATAATCAAAAGCACAGGGCCAGTTTAGAGATATCGGGATTTTCTGTAATTTATATTGTTTACACGTACAATAGTTCTATTTTAAAACATCTGACATGTATATTATCGATATATCCCTTCCTCGGTAACTCGCATAATCGTGCAGGATCATCAGTTCGCCTCATAGTGTTATCTAACTTCTCCTCATGACATCCAACTGTATCCAACTTTCACCCTATCACCTCTGCATATGAACCGTGTGTGCCATCATGGAAGAATTAACTTCCCCCGTGGACATGAGCTTTATGTTCTCCCCTGAACAATTGCAGCCCCTTACACCGACCGTAGAGTCCCTGGCGGACCTAAACACGCAAATCCTGGGATCAGAAGGAATCCAAAGCACATTTGAGGGAGAAGAGGGAGAAGAAGAAGAACTGCAGCATGTGCACTCGCCACCGTTTTTCCTGACAAAGTTTACGTTGTATGAAACAAAGACTCGATTCTACATAATTGGTTCCAATTCAAGAGAATCACGATTCCGAACATTGGAAATTGATATCACGGGTCCACGAGACCAACTAGCCGTAAGAGAAGTCAATGAGCCCTGCACTCGGTCAGAGATTATGGATGTACTTAATAAACTCGAGCAAGAGTCTGGTGGATTGACCAAGAGACTGACTGCTTGGGGTCTGTTGGGTTTCATCCGCTTCACTGAACATTACTATCTTTGTGCTGCTACAAAACGTTCGCCCGTGGCATTAATAGGCGGTCACTTTATTTATCATGTTGATGCAACTGAACTGGTGCCTCTTGTACACAGTGCACAGTACAAAAAACCTGATCGGAAGAGCGAAGAAGCCCGTTTTGCTGCTACATTTCAAAGTCTCGACCTGGGGAAGACGTTTTATTTCAGCCATACCTACGATGTGACGCACACATTACAATATAATCTTATTCGTGAAAAGAGGCGGGCACTTGGAGAGTTTGACAACAGTCCTGGCCCTCAGCAAGACGAGTTCCAGGAGATGTTTGTGTGGAATTCATCACTGCTGCGGCCAGTCATTCAAGTCCTGCCTGATACATTTGACTGGTTTGTACCCATAACCCACGGATTCATAGACCAGGCAAAGATATCAGTATCTGGCCGAAGTGTACTAATTACGATTATTGCAAGACGGTCGCATTACTTTGCGGGAGCAAGATTCCTAAAACGTGGAGTCAATGATCAAGGGAATGTGGCTAATGAAGTGGAAACAGAGCAGATCGTGTGTGACTTTTTGACTAATTCCTTCCACGACCCAAGAGATGGCATTTTCAATAATCCTCGCTATACGTCTTTTGTACAGCATAGAGGAAGTATCCCGCTGTACTGGTCGCAAGATGTAAGTAACATGTCACCGAAGCCTCCTATTGAGCTGAATTCGGTAGATCCGTTTTTCAGCTCCGCTGCATTACACTTCGATGACATGTTTCAACGGTACGGTCGGCCAATAATTGTTCTTAATCTTATAAAAACTAGGGAAAAGGTGCCCAGAGAGTCCAAACTGGGTAAAGAATTCAAGCAGTGTATCGACTACCTGAACCAAGAACTTCCGGAGAAGGCGAAAATCGAATATACTGCCTGGGACATGAGCAAAGCCTCCAAGGGTCATGGTCAAGAAGTTATTGAATTCCTCGAGTCTTACGCAGAATCAGTCCTTGCGAAGACTGGATTCTTTCACAATGGGAAGAACTTGCACGATGTAAAGATTCAAGATGGAGTATGCCGTACCAATTGCATTGACTGCCTGGACCGTACGAATGCTGCACAGTTTGTGATCGGTAAGAAAGCTCTGGGCTATCAATTGCATGCCTTGGGACTTCTTGAAGATACAAATGTTGAATACGACTCTGATGCGGTCAATCTCTTGACAGAGATGTTTCACGACCATGGTGACACTATCGCTCTACAATATGGCGGAAGTCATCTCGTCAATACCATGGAAACTTACCGGAAAATCAATCAGTGGACGAGTCATTCACGAGATTTGATTGAAAGTATTAGACGGTTTTACTCAAATTCATTTGTTGATTCTCAACGACAAGATGCTATCAACCTTTTTCTCGGCAATTACGTCTGGGAACAAGGCAAGCCCATGCTGTGGGAGTACGCGACAGACTATTATTTGCATAACAACTACATTGATAGGAAGCACCAGCGAAGTTATTTGCGTTGGTGGACACCGAACAATTTATTGTCGCAGCACGAAAGATTGAGTCAAAGTCTGGAACGTCCACTGACGGCGCTGGAGGCATATGAACCGTTACTTCCGTACAGAGGACTTTTCGACAATTACTGGAATGAGTACTATCGACCCAGGGCATTGACGTCGTTTCATTTAACGTTTACGTTCAATATGAACTCCACGCTACGGTATTTGCAATCGTCAAGTTCCACGAATGTCAGCCCGTTCAAATCGAGAAATGAGAAACATCGCAGAAAACAAGAACGACATCCACCACCTCCGCCGCCGGTGCCTCGAAAGCGAGAACCAAAGGGTTCTATTAGGCAGGAGGCACTAAAACGTGCATCATTGATTTATCAGAACCCAGCATTTCCAAAGATGATTGCCGACAGGGTTTTTTCAGGACGAATAATCGAGGACATAAGTGAGGTGGAGGAAAAATCGGAGCAAGTGAGTTTGGAGACTTTGTTGGAAATCGAGGACTTGAACTCGCAAGTTGAGAAACTATTGACACCAGAAGTCAGTGAGCAGCAGCAACAATTGTATGAGAACTTTGTGGCTACAAAGGATTACGGTTTGGACATGTCATTGGATCATGATGACTATGTCCAATTCATCAATCTTCCGAATAAAGTTTTGTCGAATTACAGAATTGATGACAGGGATTATAATATTTACGAAAGAAATCATAAACTAGCCACTCTACCAGCTGATCCTCGGATCAGGATATTGGCAGGAGACGACGGTGAAGAGAGAGACTATTATACAAAGTGGTTAGGAGGAGAGATCATCTGAATTTCCGGGCTCTGAAAGTTCAAAGACACAGTGATAGAAAAGACAAATATTGCATGCATATAGATAAATTAATACTTTCAGACTACTTCACCAGTCAACTGTTGTCCGAACTAGCCAGTTTTGCTTTCCCTATTAGTTTCAATCCGGCTTCTACCGTTAATGTCTCACACTTTTTCAGCAACTCTGTGATCTTAAGCACAGTCAAATTATCAGCTGCAGTTATCCACACCTTTCCATTCACTCCAATGGCCACTTCGAAAGAGACCTTTTCACCTATTTTACTCAACAATTCAGCGCCTCTTTCAAATAATAAGAATCTCGCATATGCTAATGAAACCTCTACAATATATCCACCTTTCAGCTCGCCAAAACCCCCCGCCTTTCCGGTCGTGGCGTCGAAGCACTCCATTTCTGCTTCAATATCTTTATCTGCTAGACTTATCCGGCCGTAGAGAAGAGAACCGAGTTGTAGATTTGGTTTGTTCTTCTTTGATGCGTTTTCAAATGCAAATTGATCTAATCTGACCGGTGTGGAGTGATCTTGAAGCAAAACCTTGTAGCCGTCTGCATTTTTGTTTGTTACTACGCCTAGAACATGGTCTCGTACTGCTGGAACGTATCGTTTCCCCTTTGAATCGAGATATGTGAGAGTTGAGTTTCCTCGCTGTGACGAAACGAGAATCCCAGCCTTGACGGGAGTTGCTCGCTCTGTGAGGGGAGAATAGTAGAAACCGGGTCCGATTTTTGAACCGGCCGTATCTACAGAGTCGCCGGGGAGTATAATGGACATGATATTATAGAGGGATAGTGATATGAAGAAGTTGTGGAGAAGTGAGATGTTTGAAGAAAAGGTCGAAATATATTGAAGATGATATGCACGGATCTGCATACATGTGCGGCAGTTCACAGGCTCATACCTTCCAGCTCTCATCTCCTTATATCTAAACTAGCTACGTAGGACAATTTATAACGAGAGAGCTCTTAATCCCCGTACAATCATCTCCATACCTATTAATTTATCAATCTCTTCCTACAATTACAAAACCAAATAGCTTTGAAAGCCGCACGACCATCATTTTGAGCCGCAGCCAGGTAGTGTCTATTAGACCTATTCCAAAGCCTTTCGGGCAAAAGTAGGCAGGACGAACGAGGCAGCGTGGATCTGCTTGTTGTAGTATCTGTTCAACTTCAATTCCTCTTCGTCAGTCCATGATCGGAGTGGGATTCGCAATTGAGCATTGGGATCCTTGCTGCACACCATGAATCCAATTTGGCCAGAAGGATAGGTGGGGATGGTAGTGAAAGCATAGTCCACACTGGGGAAAACCTCTTTGCAGGCTTTCTTCAAGTCCTTGATAATCTTCATGTGGAGCCAGATGTTCTCGGCCTGAGTGGTGATGACTCCCCGTTCAGTAAGAGCATCTCTCAACAGCTCAAAATAGGGTTTCTGGAACAAACTCTCAGCAGGGCCCTCAGGGTCAGAAGAGTCGGTGATGATAACGTCAAAGCTGTTCTTGTAGTCAGCCAAGAACTTGAAGCCGTCTCCAATGTGGACCTTGACCTTGGGATGCTGGAATCCAACAGCCATGCTAGGCAAGTATTTTTTGGATACTCGGATGACAGCCTCGTCAATGTCGCAGAGCACAGCCTCTTCAACACATGAATGCTTGACGACCTCTCGCAAGACACCTCCGTCACCTCCTCCAATGACCAAAACCCGCTTGGGATTGGGGTGAGAGTTCATAGCCAAATGAGTGATCATCTCCTGATAGGCAAACTCGTCTCGCTCGGTGGCCTGGATGACATTGTCCAGCACCAAGACATTGCCATAGTCGGTGCTCTCAAACACCAAGACGTCCTGGTATTTGGACTTCTCGGCGTGCAAGATCTGGTTGCACTTCAAGGTCATTGCCTGTCCGGGCCACATGGTGTCGGAGATTTCCCGGAACCATCCGTCTACGATTGTTTGGTGCTTTAATTCTTCGGCCATTTTTTCTTGGAAACAAAGATAAATTGGAAGATTAACTGGTGACGAAATCGACTGAGGGGAATCAACTGAAGGCAATCAACTGCTGAGTAGAACTTTTTTCTAAAAGATTTCGAGAAAAATTATTCAGTCGAGAAAAACAAAAAAAAAAGTTGCTAAAATTCAGTAGTGGATTGGTTTCCTTGGCTGAACCTCTTCTTTGGTTACCCAGACCGAAATGGGAAAGTACCCGGTGTAGATTGTGCGCAGATTGTGTGCAGCCTTTACTTAATATGCAGATGTCATTTAGCAGGTGTAGTGTGGGCAGGGATGGGACTGTGGGCGAGAAGAATTTTTATAGCAAAATATTTCTGAACATGAATCTCTTTACGGGAGATGATGATTATGGATTGTTCAGTTGTCTAATTGGGGAATATTTTGTCAAGTAGAAAAGCGGGGCCTAGCTTGGGCCACTGGGCCAATAGTTAGGAGATGCGCGCACACTAAAGAGTGTGTTGGATAACAAATGTTTTAATCAAACTGGCGGAGTGGGAACAATTGTCCTTCAAGAACATTATACTACTATCTTTTAAAGTATAATAGTAGTTTAACAACAAACCTACCGAGCAATTCAAAATTTACAGTGCTATTCACGGTGCTAGACCCGCATCCCCCCTGATACCCATCCCTAGCTGGCCATCCTCTCAATATGATCAACAGATCGGCACCGCACATGCGATAAACCTTAAATATTTCACATGTCTGAAATTTAGGTCTCTCTCATTTACCATGGACTCAAAACCAAGAAAGATAAAGGAGAAGAAAAAGAAAACAGTTCTGATCGACGAGAGTATTCAGGGAACAAATGACTCCTCAATAACCTCAAAAAGATCGGTTGAAAAGCTGTACTGGAAAAAACATGGTGGAAAAGCGCCGGAGTTTTTCAGGCATTTTGTGCCCAAGTTCCAGCGACGGAGTCCTATTATCAACCGTGGATATTGGACTCGTATGGAGGCTATTAAAGGTGTCATTACCCAGCTCATACAAAAACCTTGTACCCATAAAAAAGTCATTGTAAACCTCGGGTGTGGGTTTGATCCATATCCATTTCAGTTACTGGCTGAAGGTGTTGAAGATGTGGTGTTTTTGGATGTGGACTATGCTGACTTAATGGACAAGAAGGTGGCTACAATCTTGAGGACGGATTTGAAACACACGATCGGCGAGATCATAAAAGTAGCCTCTAAATCAGAGCCAGGGGCTAAAGCAGATTCAGCATCTGACCCTGTGTCCAGATTGGATCCTCCTAAGAAACCGAACAGTAAAGTTAAGTACCCTCCTGCTGTCGTGAAACTGCAGACCCCACAGTACGTCGCCATGTCGTGCGACCTGAGAAACCTCACTGCCTTTCGAGAGGCTCTGGATGCATTATTCCCGCTCGACAACACCATTTTCCTATTCACGGCTGAAGTCTCTATAACCTACATGGACCAGACATCAGCGGACAATCTCATAGAGTGGGCCTCAAAGCTTCCTATGGCCGAGTTTGCCCTTCTCGAACAGATCATGCCCGCAACTCACGAACATCCTTTCGCATCTACAATGCTAAAACACTTCAACTCTTTAGGCACTCCTCTGCATAGCATAGCATCGTATCCTTCCATCGATCACCAGAAAAGAAGATTTGAGAGTCGAGGCTGGTCAGCAGTGGATGTGAAAAATCTGCTAAAATTCTGGAATGACGATATATCGGAGTCAGAAAAGGAATTTGTTGAATCAGTTGAGGATTTTGACGAGTGGGAGGAATTTATTCTCTTCTGCCAACACTACTTTATTCTACATGCATCCAATTACCAGACAGATGGAAGCAGTTCTGGTGAGAATGGCCACGAGATTGGTCAGAGACCGAGTCACGAAAACGGTCATGTTGAGCTGGTAGCCAGGTCAGTTGAAATACCTGTCAAGTCGGTACAGAGAAAGTTTTCTGCAGGATGTTTGTACGACAACCATACATTCCTCCAACACGGCGGACTGACAACTTCTCGAACCTCGACGTCAATATTCCTTACCACCACCTCCACATTTGAGGACGCATATATCGCACCAAACCCAATAGAATCTAGGGTCTGTCACACATTGACCCGGTTAGACTCTGGAGCCCTTCTTCTGGTGGGCGGCAGAACGAGTCCAAGTGGAGCCTTACGGGACTGCTGGTTATTACGAAACAAAAACTGGACAAAGATGCAGGATCTTCCGGAAGGTCGTTACAGACACAACTGTGTACATATTGGAGGAAACCGAGTGTTGCTGTACGGCGGAGTAGAGGAAGGAAAAGGGGCTGCCTGGCTGTCATGGACGGAAGATGAAGGCTGGAAAGAGTTAAAGGGAGATATCGGTCCACGAAGATCAGCTGCATTGGCCTGGAATGAGAAGACGAGTACAGGAGTCTTGATTGGAGGCATGGAGAGTGGAAAGGTGCTTTCAGACTGCTATGATTTCAGTATCACTGGCGATTTGATAGTAACCAGGCTCTTTTCCAGCGATACACTATTCGACAGGTATGGGGCAAAGTGTGTGTTCATGCCTGACGGAACTGTTATTCTGGCAGGAGGAGTTTCATCTCTAAAGTTATTGAACCACACAGATACAGTTGTGCGAATAGATTTCTTGTCAAAATTCATTCGACCTGTTGTTCTGGATAGAGAGGTTTTGCTTACCGGTTTCAATATGGATATCGTGGGTGAGGATATTTTGTTCTACGGAGGAGGAGCAGTGTGTTTTTCTTTTGGCTCATACTGGACCCCGGTTATTGCTGTTGACTTGACTGGAAAAAAAGAGTCACTGTTGAAGTTAACCAGTTCTTTGCATGCGGTGGCAGAGGGCAAAAGTAGAAGCTCAACAAGTATCAGAGAAAGAAAGCTTCCAACCCATGTACCGGTTGTCAGTGTTAGTTCTGAAGGACAATTCAAAGAGCTCTGTCAGAAGGAACAGCCGTTTCTCATGTCTAAACAGGATTTTGGTCGATCCACAAATCTATGGAAGGACCCAAAATATCTGATACAAGCAGTTGGTGCGGATCGTGAAATTGTTGCTCATGTGTCTCAGTTAAAATCCCTGCATTTTGCAACCAAGAATTTCGAGTACCAGGCAATGTCCTTTGAAAAGTTTGTGCACTCCATGTTTTCTCCAACGGCACATGTCTATCTTCGTTCACTCTCGTCCGAAAAGCCGAAAGACAAACCAGCACACTTTATCAGCGACTTCCCTGGTTTGGCAAAAGACTTTAGTTTACCATCTTACCTTGGTTATGTGGCTGAAAATCATTTTAGCTCACCTCTCCGCCTATCTTCCAAAAATACGAGCATGTGGTTACACTATGATGTGACAGCCAACATCTTGTGTCAGGTGGTTGGCAGAAAGACGGTGCGACTGTATCCGCCGTCGGATGTTGATAAATTGTCTTTTCCTGCTGGTGCGTCTTCCTCTACGATTGAGAATATTTTCGAAAAGGATACTATCCCTGGTACACATCCCATTGAGATTGTGATGAACCCAGGGGATATCGTATATATTCCCGCCATGTGGCTACATGCGACTTGCCCACTGACGGAGTCAATATCTATTAACTTTTTCTGGAAGAACTTGGATCAAAAATTTTATGCTGCCGGGAAAGATATCTATGGCAATAGCGACATTGATGCATATCAAAAAGGACGAAAAGCGGTCGATAAGATAAAGGAATCATTTTCTGGTGTGCCCGACGATATTAAGGAGTTCTACCTACTAAGACTAGCGAAGGAGTTAGCTGAGATATGAGAATGTAAAATAAGATATATAATATAATGAGATACGGCTAATTGTTCAATCGTCTTTTGCCTGAACCAAGCTCGTTAGAAATGCAGCAACAGAAGGATCTAAACCTTCGAGTTCTTTGGCAGGATCCGTAGAAAGTGGTTGGGAACGAGTGGTAGTAACAGTTGGGTCGTATTCATCGTCTTGTCCAGTTTGTACTTCTATTTGTGGAGTAGTGCCTCTGTGTGAAGTGGAATCGTCTTTTTCGATAGAGAGTCTTGGGTCTTCTAATGGTAGGACCAGTCGAGGCTTTTTTGTTTCCCTATCTTCTTCTTCGTCCGAACTTGGAGGATCATAAGTTGGAACATCGTCTGTTATTGAAAAGTCGGTTGCAGATGCAGTTTTCTCAGGTGCCTGGATTTTAGGCTCTTCTGGGTTTTCATGAGACTGTATCTCCTCCACCAAAATCTCCTCTATTTCCTTTTGAGTAGTGTGAGTATGGTCAATTTTAGTTTGCAGGTCCTTCAACTGGCTTTCGTCTCCATCCTTAGAGACCTCAGTTTCATTCAAAATCTTACGCAGCTCGTCACATAGATCTCTTTTGGCTTGAATGCTAGACTTTGTAGTATTTATCGAGAAAGACAACTTCTTGGCTAACGCAGATAACTTGGCAGCATATACTGGAGGAGCTGGCAGAGTCTCAGACTCAAACAGCCCATTGTACAGACCTTGAGTCTCTTTATACGACTGAGCAGCTGGACTTGCCAAGTTATTCACTTGCTTTTGTAAAGTCGATAATCTCGTGAGCTGAGACGGAGTCTCATATGATCCAAAGATGCCTCCTGCTACATTATTGGTAGGAGTTTTGTCAATTGTTGTAATGCGAGTTTCAATGTCTGATATTATAGAACTGGAAAATATAGACCGCTGTTTCCATACATCCAAAACCCGTTTCACTCGTGCTCTAGTATCCTTTGTAAAATCGGAATAATTCTGTTCAATTGCGTGAGGGAGAACTTTGCCAAAAGCCGTCACAAACTCTTCCTTCTTTTTGGCCCTCGACTGCTGAACAACTTCATTTGCCAGATATAAATAACTTAGTTTTTTGTTGGCTGGTACAGAGGAGAACCGCCGAGCCCATATTTCAGCTGTCTGGTCTGCATGCCGACGATGGAACATTACCTGGTTACATGGTGTATTATTAAACTAAGGTAAAAATCTCCACCTACCCACTGGGCAACAGACACAATTGAGTCTTGAGTTTCATTTAAAGACGAGAACTTTGCCAGAACGACATCTTCCGTGAAGGACATATCGTTGGTAGAATCCTCGAGAAATTAGGTCTGCAGATCAGACACAAACAGTTCATGGGGGAGTTTTTGTTCTAACTGTTCTAAACTGGTGTCCAGGTCTGTATGTGGAGGGCTTAGAAGGAGTACCCCATAAATTCCAGGGGGTGGTGCAGAGACCCCGGGACCTCCCTGGTTCGAGCACATAAATTTCAAAAAAGACCACTGAATTAAACCATTAAAGCTACAAATATATCAGCAAGCAATATGCCACCCTACCACACATATAATAGCCAATTACAATTCTCAACTTAAGTACCGACCTTTTGTGTTAAACTGTCAAACTGTACATGTGCTTGCCCCACAGCCTTCTTGACAACTGCTACCCTGCCCTGATATTCCACGTTAACCTAAGAACTCATCTAACGATTGATCCTACATCCATCCATCAATATGTCTTCTAAATTCCCAAGTATTGAAGAGCTAGACGGAGACATTGCACCTACAGGCGACGAGTTTGCCAATGATGATTTTATTTCTAGAGAAAGAGCTGTGCTAGGCGAAGATGCCGAAGTGTTTGCCGCCAATGACGATGATGTGGTGGTCAATAATGCCGAGTCTTCGTTCCCTCCATTGGAAGACACTGGCAACACCAACCTCCGAGTATCAGATCCATCGCCAGTATCGCAGCAAGATACTTTCCTGTCGTCAGAGGCTAAAAAACTGTCTCTGGACGACTCAGAACCGATTAAAGAGTGGAAAGCGCGGCAGGAACTGGAGATCCAAAGACGAGACGAACTGTCAGAGTCGAAACGAAGTGAGACACTGAACAAGGCCAAAAAGGCTATAGATGATTTTTATGAGAACTACAACTCCAAGAGAGATGATGCAATTGACCAGACGGAGAATGAGGCTAAAGAGTTTATTGAACAGCGGGATTCGGCTGTTGCTGGTGGAACCTCGTGGGATCGAATTGTGAAGCTGGTAGATATTTCAGACAAGGGGACAAAGAGTGGTAATCGAGACAAGAGCCGATTTAGAGAATTGTTGCTGTCTTTGAAGGGCGATGCTAATGCTCCTGGCGCAGGGGGTTATTAGGCTCGTTGCAATACAGCACTTGGAATTACATCTTGCAGGGAAAAGTTTATGACAATTTATATCGCAAATGTATCTGATGTACCTATAAATTATATACGTTGACTAGAGTTGAAAACTGGTCAAAGCGTAGAGACCCTGTTGTTAACATTCCAGTACATGTTCCAGTACCTGAGCGTTACGTCATGTCCCCCACAATCCGGATACGTCGTTCTACGTATCGTATTTATGTACCGTATCGTTAAACTTGAGTAACCACCAGCCGTGACTTGTATCTATAGTTTGACTTGAACATAACTAATTGACATCAAGTACGATTCGAATCAACTTGAGTACCACTGTCCCATCATTGTGTGACTTCTGTTCCACCAATATCTAAGCTATCCCGCCATCATTCTCATAGTTCAATGAAAGTACTCATTACTACTGGAGCTACGTATCCGTTTAAAAAGCTCATACAAACAGCTTTATCTCCACAGGTCCTAGAATACTTTGAGACTCTGGGATACACAGACATCGTAATACAATACGGTGATGGTGGAGAAGACGTTTACAACGAATGTCTGGGAAATGCCAAAGAGCATCCAAAGCTCAACATTACGGGATTCAATCTGAGTGCTGAGATACATACTTTGATTAAACAGTGTGATTTGGTTATTTCTCACGGTGGCACGGGATCTATTCTCGATGCATTGCGAGCTTCCAAGAGATTGATAGCTGTCATTAATCAAGATCTTATGGATAACCATCAGGCAGAGATTGCAGATCAGTTTTCCAGTAGAGGATATCTACTTGTCAGTGATCCAGACCCAGGCTCATTGGTAGTTGCTCTCCAGAAGAGTAAAACCTTTGACTTTACTCCAATGCCCCCCCCAGATACATGGAAATTGGCCAGTATTATTGACGAAGAGGCGGGATTAGTATGAGTTCAGGAGGTTCAGCTGATACTTGCCCTGTGTGCTGGGATCGGTTGTACATTTTTTGTATCGTGTATGGTCGCTCAATGGATCATTTTCTTCGATTCATGTACCGTACTGGCAATGAGCATTTCTTTAGTTACACGGTAATCAGGAACCTGACAGGCTCTTCCAAACTAACCATGTTTGGTGGTTGTGGAGCTTTAGTACGAAATTGAGCAGGAGATTTATAATACACGGAACTTTTAGCATCATGACCAGGATAGACCTGGTTATTCGGCACTGATGCTACGATGACATTCAAGTGTATGTACAACTACCGGTGGAGAGAGATTCCTGAAAACCATGGACGTTCTACATACACCCATTCCTCTCTCATGGAGCTCACAATTTCTGTTTCTATCTATTTATTGAATATCTACAGCTCTACAATTATACTCTAGTCGCTCTTATCGTTATCTCTTCCATCTTTGCCCATACCCAAACGATCGCCGTCTGCACAGACCCGCCAACGTCATAAGCCCGTTAACGTCACGAACATCAAGATATCTACGAACGGCATCTAGTTTGAGTTGCAGCGAATCATAAAATCACTATAAATCTTGTACCATGTTTCGAGACAGAACCAACCTGTACATTTCGTACAGGCAAAGCTACGCGCACCACCCGCAAATGCTCCGCACGGCTGGCGCAGATGTCCCAGAAGAACAGCAGGGCCTAATATCAGATGGCGCTGGCAGAGACATCTCAATAGAAATGGACCTGTTACCGCCGTCGTGGGTCGACGTTTCAGAGCAGATTGACGAGGCTCTGGTATCTATTAAACGAAAAGTCGCCCAATTGGACGTTTTGCATCGACGAAATGCTCTGCCTGGATTCGATGACAGGTCCAAGGATGAGAAACAGATTGAGAATCTGACGCTTCAGGTCACAAGCGATTTACATTCTTGTCAGTCTTTGATTAAAGGACTGGACAGTCAGATTGACAAAGAGACGTCGCCGGCTGAAATGAAAATGGGCGCCAACATGAAAATCTCGCTGGCCACCAAAGTTCAAGAAGCCTCGACTCAGTTTCGGAAAATGCAGTCTCAGTACCTGAAATCTCTACGTAATGAAGCATTTCCTGCTACCTCGTTAGAGCGTGCAGCCAGTCCTGCTCTGTTTGCAGGCGGTGACCCTCAATTGGAGGACGAACTGGATGTTCAGCTCTCACAAAATACCTTGCAACAATCATCGATGCTGGCGACCTCGGAGGACGCAGCAATGCGCCAGCGGGAGCAGGAAATCACTAAAATTGCCCAAGGTATACTGGAATTGGCAGACATTTTCAAAGATCTCCAAACAATGGTAATAGACCAGGGCACTCTGCTGGACCGGATAGACTACAACGTGGAAACAATGTATGTCAATGTTAAGCAAGCAGACAAAGAATTAATACAAGGTGCACACTATCAAAAGAGGACGCAAAAGTGCAAGATCATACTACTGCTGGTGTTGATTATCGTGGCTTTGATCATAATACTGGCTGTAAAACCAAAAAGGCATGGCGGCAGTTCACCGTCGCCGCCTTCGCAAAATGAACCAAACAAAGGCGGTGGAATGAACGATATACCTGAAGACGGATTGGAAGGGTCAGGGAGTCAAGTGGAGTGAACATCTAGTCATCCTCTACTCTGCATTTATCGACTTCTTCATCATTTACGACTTTTGGCACCAGTGACTTTTTTGTCACTCTGGCGTATAATCATCACTCATCAATTGCATATTTACATCATGATATATACATTATATATTACAGTTCACACCGACTTCTATATTGCCGCCAACAATCCATCAAACGACGTTATGCTTTCCTCAACATCTAATCCGTTTCGACATTGCAATATTGTTCGCACCACTTCTTGGCCAATCAACGAAGCAGCCACTCTCTCATGAGCAGAAAACGATCGCGACTGTCCAATCTCCTCAAACACCTTGACAATATCCTCTTCGCTCCATTTGGTAAAACTTTTGTTACGAATAAACCAGTCTACCGCATGCCGAAGTACCACTCCTAAGGGCAACACGTCATATCGAAACACATTTTGGATAATGGACACAGAGGCTTGGTACTGGACTCCTCTTTCATGCCTTGTCGACACATCCAAGACCGCATCGATCACTGCCAAACCCTCTGGCACTTCGTTCGCCGTAGCATATGCAGAAATAAATTCTAGAACCACAGACTGATTCTCAACCCATTCTTGAGACCGTCCATGATATTCTTGCCACTCCCAGTAAATCCGATCTGATCGTCCACACCGCCCCAGTGCTCCAATATACTTTTTAAATGCTTCTGTGTCTACTACGGGATCCACCATGGTTCGTAGATGATACAAAATCGCTTGGTCTCTAGCCCCGTCCAAAAGTATAGAATCTCGAACAACCCATAGACTGGTAGACGCTTTCTTTTCTTGAGCAACCGCGCCCGTTGATATGGGGAAGCTGTCAAATACCTGAGAGAGAACTTCAGGAGAAATGTTACTGGCGGTTTCGTTTTGCGAAACCTCACCGAGACGTAACTTCATAGCTAAAGCTTTGTACATCCCTGCTGAATTACCATATTTGGCCGCCAGAATTAGACACTCATCCAAAGCCTCTGAAGTAATTCCCGCAGAACACTTGGTAAACCGGTTAAGCACCCCAAACATATGGGCCATAGCCCGAGCGTGGATAGGCACAAAGATCTTTGGAGTCACCAATGCCTTTCCGTGCGAGTTACTTTTAGCCGCTGCTGAAACATCATCTTTTCCAGCACTTTCCAGCGCACATCTCACTGCGGCCCGCAATATCGAGGGCTGACAGGTACTGAATATCCTGTCACCGGCTCTAGCGTTTGTGGCCGTGTCCAGCACACTATAAAACTCTTCCATGGTGGAGGTCCACATCAATAAAAACTCAACCACTGCTGGAGTGATTTGGTCCGACACCAACAGCGATCGATATCCAAATAGATCACTCTTGACATTTTCCATGAATTCTTCTCTAGATCCAGAGAAAATCCTCTGCTGGGCGGCAACGTGCTTACCCAATGCTTTAATAAATATATCGATGCCCTTATTGCTCGGGAACCGATGCTGGTTCAAAGAGTCAACTAGTATGTTGTCTGCGTTTTCTATCGTGTCACATTGAGCAACTATTTGGAACCACAGGTCGTCCAACGATGAGATGGAGTGAGGAATTTCAAAGGCTAATCTGAAGTTATCGTAGAACCGTCTCAAGTTTTCGAGATGGGTTATACCTGGTTGAGCAATAATCTCGTCGCCTTCAACATGGTACTCTGTTTCTGGGTAGAGTTTCAACACATGCTCTAGAATGAGCCGTATATGAGACTCTGCCATTTGTCTCTGGTACTTTGATCCGGCCACACCGTAAAACGGAGTCTTCCAGTTCTTCTCTAAAAAGTCCATGACCGCGGGCAATGTTCTCTGAGTGGTCGCACCTATCAACCGCACCATACATTCATCAAAAAGTGTGTCAATGACATGGATATCATTTGAAGCTGTAATGTTCAACTCGAGCCAAGTTCGGAGTTCCAGACTGGTCAGAGCACTGGATCGAGCCAGACTTTCTAGCTTAGCAGCCGTCTCAGGGGTGACAGTCTCATGCACATGTTGCGCAAACCGCGACTGCTTTGAGCTCCACTGGCTCAGCGCCGTGTTCTGGGCCAAGTTTTCATTGTTATAGAAAACTATGCTGTGATCCGATCTCTCCTTGAGCAGCGGTCTCCGCTCCTCGAGCTCGCGCAGCCGTTTGATCTGATTCAAAAACGGCAGCATAGCAGAGTCTTTTCTCTTGGGATAGAATATCCTCTTCAACAGCTGATACTCTCCCATGGTCTGAAAAGGGTGGTTTTGCCTCGGCATGGCCAGTCTCGCAGCTTCCTTATCCAGATCAATGACAGTATGAAGGTGTTTTCTGCGGCCACAACCGCTGGGGTCCTCGAGCCGACCCACGATCTGGACCCTGTGAACACGGCAGGCTTTCATGGATCCCTAGAACTTTATGAAATCTTTCAAAAGAAGGTAATAAGTTGGAAATGTGATTGTTTATGAAAGAAGACAGAAATAACCGCTGTTGAATCTGGGCGATTAAATTTCACTAGTCACGTGCATGCATGTAGGGGGAAGTAGTGGGCGATGATGATGACCACGAGTTGGTAGTGGAACAAATGACCTAGATGACAAGTGGACTAACTACTTTGGATATCCAGGTTATTATTTTAACAAAGCTCACAAGTAAGCGAACTACTGAAATAATTAAAAAAAATAGTAATCCCCCATCACATTGAACGCCATGCTAAAACACTACTATACATAATCATAAGTACTAATATGAATCATAAAACCATTAAATATCACTGTAGTCTGCAGAAGTCTTGCAAGATTCTTGTAATCCCTGTTTCCGACCCTACCTATTGATGGATCCGTAAGGACCGTCGTTGGATGCAAAAGCTGGAGGAGCTCGAGCCCCCTTGTTTTTTCGTCCTACAGGAATTCGGTTCACCTGGAAATCGGGGTTATTCTGAAGGGCATACTCGCTACGAGTGGGACCGACTGGAGGAGATCGTCGTGACTCTCTTTGGCTAATGCTTGTATAGTGAGAAGCTTCAGAAGCCGAAGACGGAGTTTCATATCGTTCAGGGTCTGACGAAGGTTGTCCTGCATAACCCTGCGGGTGGTTACCTTGTGGTGGTGGTTGTGGTAGGTGGCTCTGATATTGTGGAGAAATCGGTCGGCCAACGTTGGCATAGGGAGACTCACCCTGATAAGACTGCCTGTGGGAATATCCTCCCCCATGACTAGGTGGGACTGGAGGGGGAGACCTTGATGCTGCTTCATGCTGAGGGTCGTCCGCATTCACAATAGCACCAGTCTGAGGATTATCCGAAGCTTCATTTCCTTCAACAAAGTACTGTCGTAATTGATGATGAGGAGGTTTAGCTTGCGGACCTGGTTGCGGTGAAGTAGCATCAGCACGACCCGAATCATAGTTAGGGCTTTGACTTGAGCTATAACTAGAGGATTGATAACCCAGAGAGTTGTTTCGTGGCTGTGAGTAGTTACTATGTGGACTTGAAGCTCGAGAACCACTATAAACTTGCTGGGGAAGATCTTCCAGCTCCTCGGGGTCGCCAACGTTCGGTAGAGTTGGATCTCGACCTAGTGGTGGGGTACCTGGGGTTCCTCGTGGAGTAACATACGGAGTGAAATGGGGACTAGGGGCGTTGTGTTGTTGGTTTGGCCGTTGATATCCACCAGGTCGACCATATGGAACTCCTTGGGGCCCCTGAGATCCTTGCGGACCTTGATATCCTTGGGGACCCGGAGAGTTTCCAGGTCCTGCGTACGAAGGTCTCATTCGAGGAACAGCTGGCCCATAGGCACCTCGATACTGCCTTTGAGGCTGAGGGACCTGTTCACCCTCAAGACCAGGCAGATACGAACCAGCGGGAACAACAGGCCGCTTACGTCGAGAAGCGGAATAGTCGTCGGTCAAGTTGATGTCCTCGCCTTGCCCAGCGGGCATGTACCCAGCACGGTCATATCTGTACTCAGCAGAGGGGCTGGGTGTTCTTTCACTGGTGATATTTCCTCCAGTACTGGCAAACGAGTTGTCAATTCCCGAATGTTGGTTGAGAGGTATCTCCTCTGCATTTCCGCTTGTAGTGTTAGTACTGTGATACCTCAGAGCACTGCTAGTTTCGTCGGATTTGAGGATGTTTGTAAAAGAAGCATTAGACGCTCGAGCAAACGGATCAGTGGTATGAGAAAAAGTGTTCATTTCTGCATGGTCATCAAAACGGCCACCTTTTGTACTCTTTTTTGATGACAGAGTTCTGTGAGTAACCCAGATCATCACGCCTGACAATGCAATCAGAACGGTAGCTGCCAAAACGATCCAGCCGGCCCATCCCAGATGCGACACAAACAGCAAAATGTCCACTAAGAATGCCAACAGAGAGATCAAGAACGTAGGCAACGCAAATAGTAGCAAAAACAAGAAGTACTTTGTAGAGTTTGCCGGTCCATGGAAGTGGGCCACTAGTAGAAACAAAAACATCAAAAATGACAACCCAGCAGCCACGACATGGACGATTAGCAGGTTACTCAATGACCTTCGCGCATTTGAAGGCAGAGAAAAGTCAGACTTGCCGTCCGGAACATCGTAGCCTATGCCTATACTGGAGCATTCTCCTGTTGACAAGCTGCAGTATCCGAAAACACCGAATTGCATGCCCTCATAGTTGCACAGCGCGAGTTTTTTCGTGATAGGAACCGTCAGCACGGAAACCAGTTCCAGGGCAAATGCTATAAATACTATCACCGACAAAGGTGTGGCGGGCTTGAAACGGATGCCCATTGTGCCAGGGTGCTCTCAAATCTAAGAGTTCGACCCGTCCAAATCCCAGGAAAGAAAATGATCCAAATGTTACAATTGCGAATTTCGTCCAGTCCGCAATGAATGAGATTAATATAGTTTCTCAAGATGTTGTAAAGAGCTCTAACGAGAATGTCCTAGGTTTTAAACGTTCCAGTTCTGTATGCTCCGCGTCTTATATTATAATATTACAAGGTTAACCTAGTAACCAACCACTGTTTTATTTCCACTTCTATCAATAGTTCACGCTTAAAAACAAAAAGGATATCCCAATAACCCATATAAGTTTTTGTGGGGGCTGGGCTGCTGAGGATCACAGAGTTATGTCTGTGCATATAAGATGCGGCAGATTAAGCGTTGCCGTGCAAGTTGACGTAATTTGGTACAGGCTGTAGGGTATAATTAGAATGATGGTAGCAAGGATTGGGATAACACGATGCGTTGGGCACTACGAAGGTAAGGACGGGCAAGGTTAGTAAGTAAATCAGTAAATTCAAGTGGAATGGAATTTTTTCAATTGCTGGAGTATCAGTTTTGTTTTTTGGCCTCGCGACTACGCAACTCATGCACAAATGTATGAGAGTTACATACAGTTTTTCAGGGGTTCGCTAAGAGTCTAAAGAAAACCGTTGAGGCTAAACGGTAAAAATATATGTAAATGATTGTAGATAACCACATGTATTTAGATACGATAGTTGAATGATACATAGAATTGACTATAAGCTACACAGAAAATGAGTTTAGACTTCAGGGGTATATTTTATGAGAGATGGTGGGTCTTCAGTCTCCAGAATTTACAATGCTACTACTTTTTGGACTCTGAAACACAACCGCACCTCTACCAAACTACTGATAAGCTTCCCTAGCTCGAAACCTACACCTTCGGTTATCTACATGTACACGTTTTTTCCAACCTCGTTCTAAGTTTTACACGTTGCGTGATAAGCCCAGAAGCCATTTAATTGATCGACCATTTAATTGATCGTCATAAATACAAATTCCTTTCGAACGCCGATCATCTAAACGCCGCACAGATCATTATGCACCGATCTTCGACCTGCATCAAAATTATTCACATAGTGCACAAAAAATCTTTGTATGGAATTAATTGAAGAGATATTGTGGAGCAACGCAGATATTTGTATATATACATAGGGCTGAACCATGGGCCCTAAAAAACATCTCAAGTTCTCCGGAGATGCCCAACAGGACAGCGTGGTAAACTCCAGCCCGAAAAGGAAAGAAGAAAACTCTTCAAATGGCAGCAGAAAACCGGCGAATCGCCAAACCATTCGGAAATACGGCAAGATCAAACCGAATGGCGCAGGAGTCCCGGGTCCGTTGTCCATTGCTCGGTTAAGTGCGATGCACGATGAATCAATGCTTTTGACAGATCGTGATGCGAGTTTCTTGACTACCTCTGAATCTCCCGACACCGCAAGCGACAGAGACACTCGGAAACGGGAATCTAGCGGTGAGGCAGATTCGGACCAAACTACTTCGCGTAAGAGTAGTACTCCTAGTCGCCGCGACGCTCCGAAAATTGTGAACTTTAAAGACTCGGACGACTCGTCAGACTCTGAGGATGATAGTTCCGAAGACACAGCAGACGAGACACCTCAGATCAGGCGACAGAATCAAAATCAGTTGAAAGACCAACAGAGGCGACTACTGCTGGAACGAAGGTCGCTTCCCATATACCAAAACAGAGATCAGGTTCTTGACAATGTTTTGAACAATCAAGTCACCGTCCTGCTCGGAGAGACCGGTAGTGGTAAATCCACCCAACTTCCACAGCTGCTCTATGATCTTGATCCCAAATCCGAAAATATAGCAATTACTCAGCCGCGACGAGTAGCTGCCATCAATCTGGCTACTCGTGTGAGCGAGGAAATGGGCTGTACGCTCGGAGACAAAGTCGGCTATTCGGTTCGATTCCAAAACAAAACTAGCCCCAATACTCGAATAAAGTATCTTACCGACGGTATGCTGCTACGAGAATACATGCTGGACTCCAAATTGAAAAGATATTCTACTATTATTCTAGATGAGGCACACGAACGAACTGTTACCACAGATCTACTTATGGGTCTCATAAAACAATTACTCTCGTCCCGACCAACCCTTCGCATAGTTATCATGTCTGCCACTCTGGACGCTGAGAAATTTAGTACTTTCTTCAACAACGCACCCATAATATACGTCGAAGGTAAACTGTATCCGGTTCAACGATACTATCTTCGGCAACCGGTTGATGATATAGTCGATTGCATGGTCCAGTGTGTATGCCAAACCAATTTGTCCGAACCCTCAGGCGACATTTTGTGTTTCCTTCCTGGTCAAGAAGAAATTGAAAAGTGCGTTGATCGTATCAATATGCTGAGTCCTCAACTCCCTAAAGAGGCTCCCATATTGGTCGCTTTGCCTCTTTATGCTTCTCTTCCCCCCAATCAACAACAACGAGCATTTCTGAAATTTCCTCCGCGAAAGAGAAAGGTGATCTTTGCTACAAACATCGCCGAGACATCTTTGACCATTCCTGGGGTCCGATACGTCATTGACAGTGGTCTGCGTAAAATCAAGCTCTGGAAACCCGAACTCGGACTCGATACTTTACTAACAACTGCTATCTCTCAAGCGAGTGCGTCACAGCGAATGGGCCGAGCCGGCCGAGAAGGACCCGGAAAATGCTATAGACTTTTTACGGAAAACACTTACAGCACATTGATTGCGCAAACTGAACCAGAGATTCTAAGATGCGACCTGGCACATACGATTTTAACTTTGAAAAAAGCCGGCGTAGAAGATGTTATCAGCTTCAGCTGGCTTCAAAGTCCAGGAAAAAAGGCAATTGCAAATTCCTTGATGAAACTTTATGGTCTGAAAGCCCTTGATGATAAGGGACAGATTACTGAACTCGGCGAGAAAATGGTTCTTCTGCCAGTTTCACCCCACCTAGCCACAGTTCTCATCCATGCAAAGGAGGACGGCAGTAACTCTTTACTATCTGCTGTCCTCGACATCGTTTCATGCCTCTCCGTCGAGGAACTGCTGATAAACCCACATCCTGATATGCGGGATGAAGTCAACGAAAAACGAAATTCGCTCTTCGGAGGAGGAAAGCAGTACGGAGACCTGATAATGCTCAAGGAAATGTTCGATATATATCGAGATATCTCCAACAAAAGAAGTCGCAAGGAGTGGTGCAAGTCCATAGCCATCAATTTCAAGGGAATGAGAAACGTTGAGCAGGTCCGCTCGCAATTGGAACGATACTTACAAACTGAATCCGAACCCAATACGCGCTACAATGCGACTGATGTCCTTAAATGCTTCCTCCACGGGTTTGTGACCAATACTGCCCTCGGTCTCCCGGATAGGCGATATAAAACTGTTATCAATGGTCAGTTTATTTCGATTCATCCGAGCTCGATGCTGTTCGGCCAAAAGCACGAGGCAATCATGTATGCTGAGTACATTTATACAACTAAAGGGTATGCGCGAACAGTTAGTCCAATTGAAAACAGCTGGTTGGTCGAAGTTGCACCACATCTACTTGGAAGACGAAATATAACAGGGACTGAGTAAAAAGAGCAAAATTCGTCCATAAAAATTATTATAGTATTATACAGCATTAATAAAAACATACAGGCAGCCTTCTAAACTGCCTCTGCATCAACCTCATCATCTAAAGTCATTGTAGACATACGGTTAATGGATTTGACCAAAGTTTTTTCTCCCTGAGACACTCCAAACTGAGCCAAAATGTTGAGTTTCTTATTGACCCAAGCACTTAGTATTTTACCTCTTTGTTTCTCGCCAAGTCTGGACCGAGGGAAGTCTCCCTTGCTCACAAATGCAACAATATCAATGACGAATTGATGTTCGTTCAGGACCGTGTTCACAATCACTGGAACCAGTCCAGCAATAGTAGCATTTCGCATGGGACTGGAGTTGACTTCTACAACAAGAATGACGAGGCCACCAGCCTGGAAAATAGCCGAACCACCAGGAAGAATAATCTTATGGGACTTCTCAACAGTTCCCTCCACATCAATGGGAAAATGATTCAAGCCGAGAACCTCAAAGGTCTCTCCAATAGACCCCAATACAAAAAGCGTCTGCATTTCAAGAGTACCACCGCCCGCAATGCCTTTAGTCACTGTATGAAGAAAACCCAGGTCACCAGTTCGAATGTACTCCACCTTGCTATTTCCGTCAACAATTTTACCGTGTAACCGTTCAGTAGAGAATGTATCTGTAGAACGATAGAACCCGCTAATGTTTCCCTCAGAGTATACCCAGATTTCTCCGTATTCACCAGCTCTGCACAATCGACATGTCTCGGGATTGACGATAGCCACCTGTGTACTGACTGGGACCATACCGGAATCATGCAAATGTAAAGCATTTGTGTAGTTTTCTGGGTTCACAATCGAAACAAGGCCCTGACGCAGCGCAATAGGATCCAACCACAAATCAATGGGCTCAATAGACATATAAGATCGAGTGGTAATTAACGGATTCATGACATGTGAAAATCCAAGATTTATCGACGTCGACTCAAGACCAGTCGATGAAAACAGGATTCGAACCATTTTGACTATATCTGTTCTTGGACGACCGTCAGTAGTCACCATCAGATTTTTTGTTTCACCCAGACTAAATCCTTTGGGCTTCATTGTGTTGCAAGCATGATCCAACATTTGAGGTGTTGCATATGTATCTTTCACCTTGTACCTCGACAATGTCAAGAAAAAGGTTGCAGGATTATTTGCGAAGTCCACGGGAGAAACCAAAAATGTAGATGCTCCCAGATAAACCCCCATAAAACAGGTATGCAAAAATCCTAATCCTGTTGTACTTCGTACACAACCGACTACCGGTCTTGTACTCGACATTTGCGAGGTTTCTTTTTGAATCTTGCACATTCCCATTATCGCTTTGTGGCTGAACTGAACGCAAGTACTACGGAAGTCTGGAGTCCAATATACCCAAACCAAGGCAGGGAAATCATTTGAAAACCAGCCCGGCTGCATCTGGTGGTCTTTTGTCGAGGCGCTGTTAGAGACTTTTAGCTTGCCAGTATTGTGATAAGGGGGAACCACAACTTTGGCACTTTGAGAATGGATTTTCATAGATTGAGAAATCGCCTTTATTTTGATCATGTTTTCTGTTTCATTGTTCAACAAAATGGCTTTCACAGAATAGTCTTTGACGATGCCGAGCACTGCGGGAACGTCCTCGTTTAGTCGGGTCGAGTCAATTGGCGAAATAGGAATTGGAGCAACTCCTAATAGCAGACATGCGTAGACACCAACTACAAAGTCCTCTGAGTGAGTGTACATAAGGATTACAGCATCTTTGGGTTTCAAGCCTACTTTTGTTTTGAGGTAGGTGGCGACAGTTCCAACACGCTGATCGAATTTCTTCCACGAAACTCCTTTACCTTCCTTGGCACGAGAGTCGATTGTGCTGAATGCTAACTCATCGCTTTGATGTGATACTCGCCACTGCAAAATGTGGATAATGGAGTTGAAGTCCGATAGTGGAGCCGCGGTTCGGTCATCAATAACAACATCGCGGAAATCAACTCCAGAATACTGCTTTTCAGACTCACCTAGACTCTCAGTACGGATATTGGAAATAGCTGGAGACCAAATGCCACCGTTAATATCTTGCCCGACCGGAAGATTTCTGATCGCTCGGTCGACGCCGAACTTCACAAACACAGCTGGAAGCAGGCCACTCTCGAATCGCCGTTTGCACAACATATTCCCAATCTCAGAACGTCCACTTCGCGTTATTCGCGGAAGTGAATTGGTTGAAGATACGAGCACGCAGTAAACGCGAACTCTATATGTATTGTACAATACTTCGATGCACTTTTCACACATCTCATTAAGAGCAGCTTGGTTCACCTTTGGAGAGGCAGTGGTAACGACTCCTTGAGTCACCGTAGGAGTCACGGCCAATGCACTCTCAAGAACTATAATTGGCAAATGTTCACCATTGACAAAGATGTCAAACGCAGAGCAGTCAAAGACTCGTGGTACTCCTCTCATGATGGTGTGAACCAGGTGAGAACTGTAGTGATATCGATACTCCACTAAACCTGTAGGTTTTAGCGGTTGGCTCACCTCGTCACCGATGTCGTCCTCGTCGAGTTTTTGTCGCAATCGATCTTCGTAAAGTCCTAAAACATATATTTTACCGTTGTAAACGAAACCCAATAAGCCGGTACGTAAAAATTCCATATCAATGGGTCCATCTATGTCGTAACAAGTAGCGTGGAAGACCACGTCGGTTTCTCGTACTAGACCCCAGAACCCACCACTGAGAGAAGGACTGTCGATCCAAATTTCACCAACCTCCATCTCTGGAGATAAAATGCACGTTTCGGGATTTACAACAGCAAGTGTTGCATCTGGAAGAGGGTAGCCAAAGGCGCCTACTCGGATACGGGTCTTGTGGTCTTCGGAAATGCTATTTCTGGCTGGAGCCGAGGTAATGACACCAATGGTGTTGGATGCTAAAGCTGATTTGTCGATAAGAACTTCACTCAAGTCGAATGGGTCGAGTGAGGGTTCGTCATCGGAAGCGACAACCTGATTGAGATTACAGCCCATTCGGTCTTGGCCTTCCAGCCAGTCACGCATGGATATAACCATCCCTCCGTATTCACTTAGTGTGAGCATAGGAGTGACAACTTCCCACGGGTTCTTGTTGCCTAGAGGGCGCAGCCATCGGTCAGCTAGAACCTCATGAAACTCAGGGTCAACCATTAAAGCGTCTATTAGACACCAACGAACGGAGGAGAAGTCAACTGTGTGGCGCTTTGAGTAGTTTCGGGTAAGATGGGGGAAGGACTGATAGTTGTAGGTGACTTGTTTTAGAGATGGGTAATCTGCGAGGAGGACGGTTGCTCGGAACCTGCTGATAGCGTTTGCGTACAACCCTCCTACAGCCATGGCCGATTGCGGGATCCAGATCGCATGGTTTCCGGAGTAGACTGTGAGTAGGACACCAATAATTAGACCAATTGATTGTCTCATATCTACCGCACATAGCACGATTTCTGGAGCGGTGGCAGACCGCCTTTCCTGCTTGTACTTTGACCTGCTTTTGAGCATGGCTGTCAGACATGTCATTTGGTGTAATATTGTTCTATGGGACATGACCACTCCACGCAGCTCGCCTAATGGAGACCTTGCAAATTCGATGTACGCTAAATCGGGCACTTGCAGTGCAGCCAGTTCGGTGTTTTTCGGAGGGTGGTATGATCCAAACTCATTCGTTCTCCACCACTCTACTCCTCGTGGCCAGGTCAATCTGTTTGTGGTGACGAGTTTCTGCAACGCTTTCATGTTCGTGTCGGTAGTGAATGCCAAGTGAGATTGGGTGTTTGATAGAACAAACTCAATGTCTCTAAAAGGGGTGGTAGCCGGCAAGGGTACGGCGACCATTCCAGCCAAAAAACAGCCCAACAGAGCTACTGCAAATTCTATAACCTCTGATTCGTGATATAACAAAGTAATTCTATCTCCTCGATACAGTCCCGATTTGTCTCTAATCATCTGCGCGACCTTTTCGGCCTTTGACGCCAGTTTGTCCCATGGTATCGCGTTTAATTCTTTGCCCTTGTGGTCCAATACTGTGAATGCGTTGCTGCGGGTCACTGAGACGTTTTTGCCGCGATGCCGCAGAATCGACGGGATGTTGTCGAACTTGGCCTGGTCCGGCGCCTGTTGCTCATCTTGGACTTCTCGCGGTTCCAGCGGTCGCAGCAGTTTCTTATTCATCATGGACGCCAGCGCTTGGCCAGGGATCTGCGCCGGAGTGGCAGTGAATCGATAATTATTCAGCGGGGTGGCCGAGGAGCCGTAGTTAGCGCCGCCGGTCTGCGAGGACCAGTCGTCGGCAAGCGAACTGTCGGCAAAAATGGAACCGTCGGCCATTGAGCTCGTCATGGTGAAAGTGCCTTCGTGCCCATATAAGGACTGGTCAGTACAATCATCGGCAGAGTCATTCAGCCTGGCGCTGTGGTTGTGTTTCCTACTTACAGACTCATCGGGGCCAATTCCTCCTCCTGAAATCATCGACGCTCTGGTGGAAGTCGCAGATAACGTGGGACTTTCAGACGGCAGCAGTCCATTGGCAGGATCCCATGATGCTAATAACCCGTCTCTTCGTTTCTTGTATCCTTTTTCAGTGATGTCTCCATCCTATTGTTAGTGTGTGTCCAATTACTGTAAGCGCGCGCGCTCAACTCCTCAAAAACAAACGTACCTCGAATTCTCTTTGGAGATCAACCAATTTCTCCACCAGATCCGGCGGTAACCCATCTGGGATTGAAAAGTCCATGGTTCACTGTTCACTGGGTTAACCTGACGAAAAGAAAGTGTCTGTCTCGAGCCTTTTTAACCTGAATAAATATTGAAATTTAGTTTAGGATTTCGTCTCACCGCTAGTGAATAATAAATATCCCCTAAGATTAATGAGGTTGAGATAGGTTTACCCTAACCGGCACCAGAAGGGTACGATGAGGTTGCGAGTTGCGCTGCGAGGGCAATCATGACGTACAAGGTTGAACATTCAGAGCTATTTTCCGTGTATACATGTAGTGAAAGTGTGTTAGCTATTTGGATTTCTTATCGATCAAATTGTATGTTTTCCATAACTATATTCGATCTGTCCTCTACTACATGAAAGTATCTCAATAAATTCAATAAATCTTTATAATACATAAATATACAGTCATCTCTCGTAATCATGCAATTACCTCCGTAGTCTTCGCCTCATTGGCGCCATTTTCCGCCCAGCAGGTGTCGTTTGTCCTGTAGTCCCAGACGCAAACATGTTGTTACCAGCCGCCGCCACGCCAGGAGTCTGGGCCGGTGACCCAAATGGCGTACTTGGAGCACTTTGACCGCCAAACCCAAAAACAGCAGCTGGAGGGGCACCAGCAGTAGGGCCTCCGAAACTAAACGCTGACGTAGATCCAGAGGTTTGTGCGGTGGACTGCCCAAATGCAAAGGGTTGACCGGCCGGTTGTACACCGGGCTGTGATAGACCCAACTGTGGTTGAGCAGGCTGACTTCCAAAACCAAAACCGGTGCCAGGAGTCGTCCCAGGAGTTGCCCCAGGCGTTGCCCCAGGAGTTGTGGAACTTCCAAAAGGAAAAGCTCCAGTTGGTCCTGCTCCTGCCGGTGCTCCAAATGGAGACGGTGTGGGGTTTGCTGGCGCAGGTGCACCAAACGCAAAGGGCTTCTTCTCACTCTCCTTTGCAGTGGTGGCCGCTCCAAACGTAGCAGCAAATGGCTTGGTTTGAGTCTCCGTGGGAGCAGTGCCCGGCGCTCCAAACGCGAATTGTTTATTTTCACCTTCCTTAGGAGTGGCCGCAGCTGCCCCAAATGCAAATGGTTCGGGCTCGGACTCTTTAGGAGCAGCGACCGGTGCTCCAAATGCAAATGGTTTGGGCTCGGACTCTTTAGGAGCGGCGACCGGTGCTCCAAACGTAAACGGCTTACTCTCGGGCTCCTTGGGTGTAGCGGCCGTTCCAAACGAGAACGCTTTACTCTCGGGCTCCTTGGGGGAAGCAGCCGCTCCAAATGCATATCCTTTACTCTCGGGCTCTTTAGGAGTAGCAGCCGCTCCAAATGCAGCAGTTTTATTTTCTGACTCGTCGGATGTTCTGGAAGTTGTACCGAATGCAAATAGCTTGTTCACCGATTCTTTAGGTGCAGTGGCTCCAAAAGCAAATGACGAAGCACTGGATCCTGTTGTACTAGGCAGTCCAAACGATACTGCCCCAGATGTCGTAGTGGTGGTGGTGATGCTGGCAGCAGGCTCGCTCTTTTGCCCGAAACTAAAGGGAGAACTACCAGTAGCTTTATCTTCCGGCTGCGAAAGCTTGAATTGGAACGCACCAGTACCTGGTGCCTCAGCCGGTTTGGCTTCGCTCTGATTTTTGTCTTTATCGGCTGAACCAAAAGTGGACACAAGTGTGCTTCCAGGTTTAGAGCCAAACGAAAACGAGGGCTTCTCATTCGACGTGCTAGAAGCAAGGGTGGCTGCGCTGCCCACATGAGCACCGAACGAGAACGATGGTAGTTTCGTGGTCTCTGACCCTGTCGGTTTTTCGACCCCGTCTGGCTTGGGTGTGACACCAAATTCACCAAACAGAGGTTTGGAGCCATCTGTCTTGGCACCACCAAACATAATACCATGGGGCTCCTCAATCTTGCTGCCAAAACCGATTGCCTTCGTCTCATCTTTCTCGCCATTAGAGCCAAACAGAGAGCCGTTATTGCCGTTGACGGATCCAAAAAGAGGAGCGGATCCTTGCTCTTTGGCATTGACCGTTGCACCGCCGTTGTTAGGTTGGAATGAGAAAGGAGCCATGGTGGTTTTCTCACCTGGTCTCTTGTTCTCCACTTCAGCTTTGCTACCAAATGAAAATGAGCCAGGACCTTTCGTCTCATTTGAGACTGGAACATTCAGAGAGAAAGTGGAAGATGGGGTTGGTATCTTGACGCTCTCGCCTTGTGTGAAACCCACAGACGGTTTGCCTAACAAAGGAATGACGTCTAGTTTCTGGGTTGGCTCGACAGTAGAGCTCACAGCCGGACCCGATCGGACCGCATTCTTCTCTTCCTCCTTTTTCTTGTCAGCAGCAGATTTCTCAGCGGCTATTTCAGCTCGCCGCTTCACTACGTCCGGATCTTCTTCTGTCGGCCTTTTAAAATACCGTCGAGGAACGATTATTTCATCTTCCAATAAGGCTTCCCTCGGTGTTGCAATTTTTGCTTGGGGCGGTTCCGGCACCTCATCGTCATCTGAATAGTCAAAGTCCACCGAAAAAATGCCCTGGCGATCTATTCGATCAGCTGGAATGTCAGACCAGTCTAGAATTGGTTTGCTGGTGAATTCTATTTTAGTTCTGGGTAAAGCGTTGTTGGAGGTGGTCTTAGTTGCCGAGGTAGCATTTTTACTATTGTCAGTTGTTGACCGTGTCGACATACTCGACATTGCCGATGCAGTCTTTTTATGACCCTTGTTTGGTTGGACTTCTCGAGGGCTTTCATGCACGTGAGCAGACACTTCATGCTCGTCGACTTCCATTTGAGGATCTAGTCGGCGGTTCACGTTCTCCACCTTTTCTCTCTTAACCTCAGGGCCCTCTTCAGCTGTAAACCCGCTAACTGAAAGTTTCCGTTTCTTTTCAATTCTTTTGTCCACGAGCTGTTTAATTTCTTGTTGAGTAGACGGTTTCCGTTCGTGATGTCCGCGCCGTCGCTCAATGGCTTCAGCTCGCCGTGTAGTCTCTGCTTCTTTACGGACTTCTTCGGCCTTTTTCGCTTCATTCTCTAGTCGTAGAGCCTCTTTGTATGCAGCAATAATAGATAAACTATCAGTAGGATCAAACATAATGCTCGGTTTCTTTGACACCACCGGCGCATTCAAGTCAAAGGACTGTGGGGCAGCTTTCCCCTTCCAATTGATCTTGGGGGGTTCTTCACTAAGAGGTGCCTTGAGTTGTTCGGCAGCACTCTTAGAGGCATTTGGCGATTGCGTGCTATTTAGGAGCTGCGAACTACTACCGGCGCCGCCATCATCACCAACTTGCGGCTGAGGCTGAGAATTAGCAGCAGCATCTTCAGCGTCAACAGACATTGCCCGCGAGTCGTCCTGTTTATGATTAATGTCATTAGTGTCACGCCTTTGCTCTCCTCCGGCATTCTCGTTTGCATTTCTCGTAGAAGTAACCCACAAGCCACCAAGCGCACGCCCAATGCTGCTGGTCATACTCTTTGTCACGTTTTTAATCGTCGAGACTGCTTCTTTCGACCACGGGTTCTGGTCAAAATTTACATTGTTTTGTTGATACAGCGCATCGCCTACTCGGCCTGCTAGGCGCTGGTCTATGGCACGTCGATACGGATGAACAGCGCGCTGCAAACCGGGCTTTAACCCAAATCCTCTCAGTGGCCCAGCGCGACGGTGAGGTCCAGCCGCGGCTGCCTTTCTATCATTGTTGTTAAGCACGCTTGAGATTGGCAACGGGGGGAACTGTTTCGTGGGCAACATGAGACGGCAGTGGGAAGACAAATCTCAAACACTTGCTTAAATCGGCCAGACTGTCGTATACAATGCTGAAAGTAGAAATAATATATTTAAAGATTTGAGATCATCACAATACAATAGGGAAGAATCAGGGTGAGGGCATGTAACCATATTGGGCAATGACAGTGGTGATCAAAGATGGCGACGATCCTAAAACTGAAAAATATTAGATCTACTAACTTGAGGTTATAGACATTGTAAATATTTTATAGACAAAATGGTTAGCTTCAGTTGTGAAGTTTGTAATGATATTTTGGTGAAGAAGAAGTTGAATGGGCATTTTCGGCAGTGTCCCCAAGCATATTTTACGTGTATAGACTGTTCTACAACGTTTTATGGTAGGTAACATGTTCAGTAACGTTATAGTTAGGTTGTAGTTAGTTATAGTGTATGTGCTAACCAGGAAACGACCATGACAAACACATCCAGTGCATTTCCGAAGCAGAGAAATATGAAAAGAGCTTGTACAGAGGAAAGGGAAAGAAGGAGCAAAAGGTTGAATTAAAAAAGGTCGAGACGTCTACCGTCCAAGTCAGTAAAGCTGAAAAAGCTGAAAAAGCTCAGCAACCCGCCCTCGACCTTTCCGTCATCAAAAAGCCTCTCCAACTGTCCAAGGTCATTAAAACGCTCAGCAAGTCTTCTAAAAAGGACAAGAAAGCCATCTTGAAAAGTCTTGTGGTCGATAGAAATGCCTCAGGAGATTTGGTACTACGACTAAATTGATCAGATTGACGTACAGACCCTGTACCGACTCATTTCCCCAATGGCTACCCTGCCCATTAATTTATATGTTTATTTTACCTCTTATTCAATGACTGGGTGATCTTCCAGCAAAACTGTGGAGCCTGGTTAGTATATTCAAGTTTTGTTTCGAGGTCGTCCCCTCCTCCTGTACATTATGTAAACTTACAGCATCTCTTGTAAATGACAATGGTTCTGAAAAATAGTCCGGTAGTAACGATATCAGTTCTGCATCCTTTTCTGCGTCCAATACCGGAGTAAATGTGACCTCTTGCTGGTCTTCCTCGGAATTGGCCAGGCTCAGATTATACTGGAATACTCCATTTCGTCCCTTTTGTAAACATTGGTAGGTAATGACTTCTTCGTCAAATTGGACGTTCTGGATAACCAACCCAGTCAAGTCGCCGCATAAACTCAGAGCCAGCTTGTCCTTGTGGTCGTTCTCTTCAGAGCTCGGCTTCTCAGCAGCATATAACTTGGCTTTAAGCATCTTGATCTCTTCTGCTGCAGCATGCAATTCGTTAGTTAGATGGTCCACATTCTCCCGCAGATCTTCTAGCTCCTCTTCGTAATCTTTGGCGTCTTCCAAGTTTCCGCTACTGGACAGTTCCTGGAACAGTGCATCTGCAGCCTGTAATCGTCCCTGGACAGCATTTTTGTAGTCTCTCAACGCCTTTTCAGGTCCGGTCTCACGGATTTCTTTCAATCGGTAGTATTTTCGAACCGCATCACTTTCAACTGCTTCGTTGGCACTGCCCGAGCCGCTCCTGCCTGATTTAATCAGCGGAGTATCGTTAATGCTGTCATTAATCGACTCGAATTTCCTCTTGGGACTGTTCCTCTTGACCTCCTCTTTCGCTCTAACCGGTGGCTTTTCAACCTTCTTTGCGGCTTTTCCTCTACTTTCATTCTCCTTGTTCTCGTCCGCCTTGGTGGCTCTCCGAGCTCTTGGTTTGGCTTGGGGTGACTCTTCTTCTTCTGAGCGCTCGGTTCGACTCTTTGAGCTTTTTGCAATCACATCGCTTTTTGTCTCTTTCACCTCCTCGGCCTCTGCTTTTGTATCCTTTCTGGTTCTTCTCTTTGGTGGCATTGTTTGTGTTGTGTTTACAGTTTTGGAAAGCCTCAAAAACGCGAAATGCGCGCGTTTTGGCAAGGTCGCGCACGGCTGTATTCAAGCGTACGGCTGTGCGCGACCTTGCCCTCATGCATGGAAATATGTGAGGCTCGGACCTCGAACTCTATTTCTCCATTTTCCACTCAAAAAAGTCTCATCTTGATTCATAGTTTTGCAACATGTCTAAAGCTCTGTCGGCTTATAGATACTTGTGGAAGTCTAGTAGTCTTGCATTCCAAGGGGACCTGCCAACTTTGGCTGCTGCTAGGCAACAAATACGTGCTGGGTTCCGCGATCCGGCCAATGAGAATCTCTCCGGTGAAGAAGTCGATGAAAAGATACAATATGCATATGACGTAGCTACAATACTAAGGCGTAATGTCGTCCAGGCTGCTCCCAAGGATGAAGCTAAAGAGAGATACAGTAGGTGCATAGATGCAACAACATTTGGGTAATTTGATGTCTAACTAGTAATTAACATTCATGAGGAGACCGAGTTAGGGAGCAATGATTCGATAAAGAAGAGAGTCAAAGTGAATACCTTGACTGGAAAGAAGTAGCATAGTGTAAATAATAGTGGAAGTGTAGAAGGGAGCATGAATAATATTTTGATCAGTCACCTTGCTGTGGTGTGGTAGCACTCTATAGAGTAAAAGCAGCATGGATACGGTAAATGACAATGTGTAAAATGAATGCTAAATATGGTACATCGACCAAACAGACCGGCTGACTTGGATGCGAGACAAATGACGAAACAACTAGCAGTAACAATTGGCGAAACTGTCGACTTGGACAGTTTGAAAACGCAGAACGTTCAGAGGTACCCCCTTGATCAAACCGTCAAAATCTTCAAAAAAACACACTCGGCAGATGTGCTTCTCTCTACTTCTTCTTCTTATCACTGTCCTTCTTCTTACCATCCTCCTCACCTTTCATGTACTTGTCCTTGTAGATCCAACTATTGCCCACCATGTTGGCTCCTCGGTCCACTGCTTGGCGGTAGAGTCGAGCAGCCTTCTGCAGGTCCTTCTTTCGACCTTTTCCACTATGCATGTATAGAGCTGCTGCCTCGCACAAAGCATCACAGTCACCCAGCTCCCCTGCCATCTCAAACGACTTCAAAGCCATTGCTTCGTCTTTCTCGATACCCCATGAGTTCAAGTATGACATTCCTAATTCATAGAGCGCCAGTCCGACTTGTGCTTTCTTCAATTGCGGGTTTTTGCCACTAGCAGTACTGTCTGTCGAATTCTGTCGTATGTGTTGCGGTTTTTGAACATCAAAGTCGTCAGTAAACATTGCACTTTTTCGATAGCCATCAATCAGGCTCTCCTCCTCTTGTGAACTTTCCTCCATAGCTTTCTGCAACCACTTTATGGCCTCAGTGGGGTTTTGCCGAACACCCCAACCATGTCGAACTGCTAAACCGTACAAAAGCATGGCTGTGTAATCGCCTTTGTTGGCTGCATACTGCCAATGATATGAGGACTCTCGCAGATCTCCTGCCTCGTGCAAAGAGATCCCCAGTGCAACGTGCTCGTCCAGGGTCATGTCAGCAAACGGTCTATCTGGTATGCTGCTGCCGCTGACACTTCTGCTATTAGGAGACAGGGCTGCGTGGGGTGCCGGTCCCGGTCGAGGAGACGCTATTCCAGCTCCAGCTCCGAGATTCGGAGAACTTCCAGCTCCCAGTTTCGTAACAACCAAGTTCGCATTGGAGTTGCTAGGAACTCCACCATGACTGTTTCGTCGAGTCAATTGGTCCTTTAGAAAGGATGATGCACCACCAGCCGCTGTTGGCGGAACAAACTGCTGCCGAGGCGCAGGAGGCATGGACGATCTGATCCGGCTGGCATCACCAGCTGCACTGCCTATACCAGAGTTGGCTTTGAAGTTTTGCAACTGTGCAGAGTCAACGCTATGGCGATTGACATGAGAGCTCTCACCACCAACTGTGCTACCTATACCAGAACTTGCTTTGAAGTTCTGCAAGTTTTTTGAATCGACGCTATGTCTACTGACATGACCGTTGTCTGCATTCTTTGGTTGATGTTGAGGGTGAGCATGCTGGAAAATACTTTGTCTCTCCGGGCCCACTCTTGCTCCTGTCCTTCTATCTCGCAAGTCGTTGAGCATGCGACTCTCCCGATTAAACAACTGCTGAGGGATCTCGCTATACCTCACCGATAAAGAATTCGGATTTCGGTCACCTCGATCACCTCGGTCATGTCGGTTATCTATCGAAATTGTCGAGTCTCGTGGGTTTTCTCGTGCCAGATTGGCAATGCTGGACAGCCTGAAACTGTCTAGAATGCCACCGCCGAATGAGGACACGCTCGCGATAGAACCCCTAGAGGACGGTCTCCATTCGGTGGTGTCATCCACTTCAACCTGGTTTGGCCGCGCTAGCCGCGGTCGAGGGTGGTAAACTTGCACGTCGTCGTCATCTTCATCGCTCAGTTCTGTGGCCAGTTTTCTACTGTTTTGTTCCAACAGATCTAAAGGCGACAGATTATGGGCGTAATCGTGATCGCTCATAGATGCGAATTAATTATATAAGTTTAACGTGTGCGGTCTCTAAAAATAAAATTTCAGGGTCAAAGAGCTAACCGTGATCATGCAATGGGACAGGATAAAGGGATTGTGACACGGATCCGTTTTCCAGCTGTCTTATCTGTCGACTTTGCTTCAGTGCTGCTAAGTTCCAGAAAATCTCAGGAGTAGCTGTTCAAAATGGCAGAGTTGATGATGTCATTCACGTTTTCTGTCAACAGTTTAAGTGGATAATTTAAGAATATGGGCAAGGGCTGTAAAAATCAGGGGGTGTAGTTGATTCGTGGTGTATGATGGGCAAGGTGGACCATGATAACCACAGTTGTGAAAAGTGTACTTCAGCTTACTAGAATTATTGTTGATGTATGATATGATCATGATGGTCGAGTTCTGTTTATAGGTTGACAGCCTAAAATAGCGTAACTTTGGCTGTGGATCTGCATGTTTAGTTCCTAGTTTGTCGCAAAATGCAGGTACGAGAGTTTAAATACGAGAGTCAGCCGAGTCAGCAATAGCTACTGAACTATTACTCTTTGTGCCTAACTATTTGGCAGCAAACAATAATAAGTAGCGAACATGTCTGCTTTCAAAAAGTTGTTGAGAGTTGATGAAAGACATTCAAGTTATCACGCACACTATCTAATATGCTATAAACAGAACCTTGTATTACTGTATCTGATAACCATCTATCTATGTGATACTCTCGTCCGAGAGATTGGTACTGGTTTGAACTTGTGAATTGACCTTGTGTGAGATCATAAGACATCTAGAGCTCGTCACTGCTGAATTTTGCTACCAGTGTTCACCTCTGTGTATCGTTCTGCAACATAGTGAAACAAAGACAATCGTTACAGTTTGTTTCTTCAGGGACAAATCAGATTGTCAAAGCTTCAGGTCTATATGCCTAGAATCCAATGTAAAGATATCAGCGTGCTGACATGCATACTTGTCACATTCGTTAAAAAAACTCTTTTCAAAATCCGCTTTGTTTCGTGTCCAGCTGGCCAAAGCGGCTGTTACTCCAGTATCCTTCTCCGCATCGCTTACACACATGCATTGTTCCGAAGCTTAAAAGCAATACGGCTGATTTGTCATCGTAGCAGTAATTTCTTCAAAACATAATTAGTCACTTCATATTTCATACATCCTTTAATGTTTCAATATTCATCTATGTAACATTTATATGCAAGTTTAAGCTCTTGTCCTCTTTCTTTTCCTTCCGTCCTTGCATCCATATTGGTGCATTAGCTGCGGTTGCAAAGCCTGCGAAACATCGGATCAGCACCTTAATTATGGCAAGTTTTAGAGTAAGCTTTATAAATCCGAGAAATCGTAGCTTTCGTACTGTATGCATGATAATAAATCTCGTATAGCGACCGTATTCCAACCGTATCGTGTATTTATTTGAAATTTCCAATACGCGACATAATGATGCATGCAAAAGCACTGGCTAAGGGCAGAAACGGCCGCAATCGGCATCGATCGCTGCCGATGCGATGAGTTAGTATCGGGCCGGATTTTGATTGCCAAGTAGTAATGATTGTTGGAGACGTCATAGTTATTTCAACGAACCTATGAAGAGCTAGTTACGCTTTTAGTTCGACATAGTTCAGCAATTAATCGGTCAATAGTTTGTTCAAAAAGTGAGGTGAGTGGGGAGAAGTTGCACTGCGGAGATGACAAGATGACAATGCGGAATTGGCCCTCCGTCCCTCGACGTCCATAACCGATCTAAAGTACCATTGATGTCCTGCGCATATCCATCTATTCTCAACATTTATTTCTTCACCTCAGTTGTATTAATCACATTATTTCATAAACTCATATACTTCAGTAATTCATTCTATAATACATATCGTACATGCAACATTATCTCATATTTTCTCAGTTCATATCCTTGGAACCATGGCCCATAGATGGCCGCACCAGATATGGACACAGATTACTTCCTCCAAGAACGTGCTGGTCTAACCACTTGCTTGCTTCGAATCGTAGTCCACAGACACATGTACCAGGATGGTGGAGCTTGGACTTGAGATCCCTGAAAGACCGAACATTCTTCTGATCATCAAAGATGAAGTGGCCATGGAGAAGATGTTTCTTAAAGTCATACGGTCGGTTGAATTGACCTCGCTTGTGAGGACAGTTCTCTCTTGGATAAGGACACACAAACCGTGCAACCTCTTGATGAGTTCGGAGATGTCGGGGCAAGTCTCGCTTGAAGTACTTGCCGCAGATCTCGCATTGATATTTTTTCTTGTCACTCCTCGACGTCGAGGACGACGATTCATCATTACTGGCACTTAATCCAGAGTTACCATCGTAGACTGATGAAGAATAGTATACAGGACCACCCGGACTGTTAGATTCGTTTGATCGGGGAGACGAGTTCGTAGAGGCCGTTGGAGGAGGGACAAGACGGGCCGAGTCAACAGTGGTATCTCTCGGAGCATATTGTTGACCGACGTATAAATAATTGGGCATAGTCATTGTGTTTATCGAACTGGGCATGGCCATAATACTCGACGAAGTGTTTGAAGAAGAGGTGGTGCTTCTTGTACTTAGCGACGAGGTATGTACTGACGACGAGTTCATACTCGAGATACTCGAGCTGTCGTACATTTGAGCCTGTTGCTGACTTTGATGAGGATGAGGGTGATGCTGGGGAGGTAAAGGACGATGATCCGATTCGGGCTGAATCATGTATGGTTGATGCAAAGGTAGTAGCTGTTGTTTGGGATTAATTGGTGACTCTGGAACGCCGTTGTTGTACAAAGATACCGAGTAGTTTGAGATCGATGGCGATGCAGTTGGTGGCAGACTGGTGTAGCCTGGACTGTGCATCGATGGAGGTGGTATCACAGTTGAAGGACCGGAGTTTGCAGGACCTGCACCACTACTGTGGTTTATATAACCCCAATAGGCGGGCGACGCTGACGATACCGACGTATTATCATCCATATAATCCGAAGGAACAGATGATAGCACCGAAGGCTCGTCGGCAAAGTAAGATGTAGGCAAATAGCCCGGGGTAAGCATGCCGGGGCCCTGAGGATCGGGAGACTGGGCGTACCCCGGAGGATAAAACAAAGTACTGCCTTCGAACATCATTTTTCTTCGGACAGGATTCGGAGGCTGTTGATGTTGTTGATGTACTAGCAGACGATTGTTATTAAACTGTTGTTGTTGTACTTGTTGTACTTGTTGAAGTTGTTGTTGTGGACCTTGTAAAGGTGCTGGTGGCTGTCGCTGATACTGAGAATACCTTTGAACAGTCGGATATAGCACAGGAGCTCTGGCAGCTGAATGCGCGGTATAAATATGTCTCTCGGGTTGCTGTTGGTCAGGAATAGATTTGTCGTCAGTGCCTCTTTCCAAATCAGAGTTTTGAGACATGCGCTGCTACAAAAATATTTTCATATAAAAAAAAAAAAAAAAAAAAAGGAGACCTGAATCACAGTTTCATGAGCCAACTCTGCACCAGTTGAAATGGAAAAAAGAAGAAGCAGACAAGAAGTGTTTGTGATTAAGTAGCGGATTGCCTGTTACTGTGATGATATGGCCATATACAAAAGACAACCGAAATATCGCACAGAGCAGCAGCACACCACCACACCAGCGGAAGAAGAAAGATAGCCGGTTCGGATCAATTGAGATTCTCTCCCTGAATTCCCAGACAAAGTATGAGAATGTTAATTATTGTGATACCCTGTTTTCCCTAAGAAGGAAAAACTCAAAGTCGGTTAGAGTTTCTGGTAGTAGGGGAAAAGTCTCGACTGTTTGGGGCTGTCAAAACACAAACGAGAGAGAGAGAGATGATCCACTACAAAGCAGACTGAACAGTACAGAACAATCAGACTTGAAACAGTTTTATAGTAGAATGAATTGTAATCCCACGAAGATCGAGAACCCACCTGGTACAAGAGGATCACAAGGCCGGGCCTAATTAAGAAGAATCAGTAAAGATTGGCTAATTGGGGTTGTTGGAGGTGTTGTTGTTATATAACAAGGGTTGTGATTGGATTTAGCTTAGTCGATTTTGTGATTTTTACGTCACGATAAATGAGGTTCTCTTTTTTTTCTTTGATCTATAGCGAATGACGACTCGGGGAACCTATATATAATCATATATACATTTGGGTGAAAACGAGGGAAAAAAATAAAAGACTAAAACTTGTAGAAAAAACAAAATCTTACAGATGAATGCGTGGGAGAATACAATGTCTAATGCGAGATTAGTGAGTGTCAACCATGGCCTAATTCGGTGTAAAAAGCCCGGCGATCTCAAAAAGCAACTTGGGAGGAGATCGCGTAGCCAATCGGCTGGCGATTGGAGAGGAGATCTCATGCATACATTGTACAGAACAATGGGGCTGGTGGGTTTCCCTTTGCTAAAAATATCTGGGTTCCATGCATGGATTGATGTTTCGCATAGGGGGCTTAGAGCTAGAGAAAGCTGCTTCCATGCAGCAGGGGTAAGGGCCAAAGAAGAGGCCGAAAAGTATCAGAAGAGTTGAGTTGAGAGTGAGTTGATTGAGTGTGTGAGGTCTCAAGAGAACCTGTAGATATATTTGTTACTTAAAATAGTATAAGCTTTCTAATATTACAAGCCACTTTTAGGATAGTAGCAAGTAGCCGGGTTGTAATTGTTACATTTCCATTGATAGAAAGAAAGAGGGACTATAAGAAACTGACTGGATACAGTCTATTGAGATTTCTTCCTCCTCTTCCTGGCATGTGAAAGATTTTTACCCGTGTTGTTGGAATGGTCAAGGGTTTAGGTGGTTGTTATCTGCCGGTAAAATTGATATACACTACATTGTAGTTAGTGATGGATTTCCTTCCATTTTACTAACATTTGTTTTTGTTGTCTAGCCCCGCCGATCTCTCGATTGTTCTTTTGTTTGCCGAGGCTGCTGCAGGTAGCGGCTGCATGCTGTGACGTAAAGTCCATCATACTTGTCGATCGGTAGTGTAGTCGATCGTTGCCTAAACCTCGATAGCACTGCTGATTCATGGGATCGACGGAGCGGTGATTGATGATTGACATGATTTTTGAAGATCGTCATGAGATTGATTGACAACTAGTTTCAGAGGAGCCGTATGGAAAATAGCCCTGTGCTGATGGGGGAATTTACAAATCATGGCGGTGTAATAGAAGAAAAGGTTTTATAACAAACTATAGTTAATTGATGGAAGTTTACGTTTATGTGGAAACAGTGGTTGGCTGCCCGGGAATGGGAGTCAAACGAGTCATCAGCTGAGTTCTCTATTTCAAACGGGGGTTTGTAGTGGTCAGTAAGTCATTATTCATTTTATATAGCAACAGATATTTCAATTGGATGCGCTTTTGTCTTGATTTCATGTAATGTGTCTCTGTCGACTATTTAAGCTCTCAATGGCAGCTTGACTACTACCGTGGGAGAACAATTCGTCAGAAGCTGATATAACGGGTATATAGACGTGCTCTCTGGATGTAATTCAAAATTATTGGCATGGGTGTCGGGTAATAAAGCAGAAGTTTTGCAAATCTTGGTTGAATATTCGAAAATTTTTACTTCTAAATTGTAGAGCCAGGCAGCTAAAAAGGGCCCAATCAGGCGGCTGTATTGTCAACAATTATCCATTATTATGATTTCCACGACTCCCAAACATCTAGTAATTACAAACGTATCCTTCTCTTAGAGTTTTACATTTTCTGCCAGTTCCAGTATTTCTCCAGAGCACTACGGTCCACATCTCATCAAAGCTACTCCGGGCCAGGGGCTAAGACGCCTTACAGAGTAGACATATCACACGGAACATCTATAGAGGCGTCTGACCACAGGAACTATTGAAGCCAGGTTTAATACCAAAATTATTATTACATGCCGACAGTAGCATCTATGCCTTAGCAGTGCAGCGGGCTGTTTGTTTGAATATCCAAAAAGAAATAGTTCACAAGTCAGGGAGATATAGGAGCGGCCGGAGTGGACGCAGCCTGGCATGGACGATAACAAACACCAGATGCGACGTAGGATTGATACACCTTACTGCAACAAGCACGCTAGGAGGGATAATATTAATGTTGCAAAAACAAATGTCCTTTATTTTGGAGAAGAGCAGAAGAAAAGTACTGTTCAATGAGATTTGACATTTCAGAGCTTCTTACCCCCGTAAGCGTAACCTGATTGAACGTGAAAGTCTTAGCTCACTGTTAGACTATCCACCGAGCTTCAGTTATTAATCTCCCAGCTCTCAGTATTTCTCAAACTTTTTACCAAGCTGGATTCTAGACTACTGTCTAACAGCACCCCGCATCAATTCAGCAGATAAGCTGGCCGTGCATTCGAGTAGGTCGGAGAAATATTACCCCTTTTGCCAAAAACAATTGAATAATCGGCAGACAGGACTCGTGTCAATCTGGGCAATTGGGCCTTTACAATCTTCCAGTCCGACTACGAATTTTACTAACTCTTACACTTCTATCCATGTGTTGGCTCCGACTCAGAAGTTCTAAAAAGTATATACACAAAAAGTTTGTCTAATATCAAGGTACTCCTACTTTTTGAAATATTAGTATTGTACATCGATTTGAAGGTCTGCACTTTCCCTCTTTCTACTATATTTCCGCTCACAGTACTATTCACCCGGGTTCATCAAAAATTCTGCGTCTAAGCAGCACTTTTCCATACTGTTTTAGGACATGACAATACACCGCACGATAACACCATAGCTGTGGAAATATGCATCAACCACGCCATTGAGACCGAGGAGAACGGCTAGAGACGGCTAGGTATTCCCGCTAGTGAGGTGGGGGAGAGATATAATAGGGGTCAAAATGATAGGAGAGACTCGAAGTCAGCTGGGCTGAACACTGATTGCTGCAACTGCCATATAGCACTGTTATGCGGCAAGTTATACGAGATGCAACGTCACCAGTAGCTGCTGAGTGGCAGCATGATTGAATAATTTATACAATATAATACTCGGGGTCTAGACACAATACTACAGTACACATGTCATGTCGTAGCACTGCAATACCACATTACAACATTTCCCCATGAAAATCATATCGGAAATACCGGAAAATGATTAGAACTTAACCAACAGGGTAAACCAGCCGAGAAGCTTTTCCGACGAAAGTAAATCGCCGAGAAATTTGACTAAATACACCAAAAGGCAGACTAATCCCGAAGTGTACGAGATGGCATTGATCTCGAGGGCCACACGCTAGAGGATCCTCCTCTCTCTTTCTCTCTCGGGGGGGGATCTGTCGGGGCCTCGCTTAATTAACCCAGATAGAAGATTCCTCCTGCAGGCACACGAAGATCGTAAGATATACTGTACATTGTAATCTGATCGGATTGACAGGGATGGACGGAGGCGGTGGATCTTAAAATAGGTGACAAATTATAAGATATCATTTCAGACAATTCAAGTAGTTTCTTTGATGCTTTGTGCTGTACCGTGTATTTGAACTTCCTTAAAGTAGTGTACAGTATGTACTCCTTGCCTCAACTGATTTCCGGCCAATTGGAGCCATCCGTCGGCTGCAGAGCTTTTGCCCGTCGATCTATACATAGACAATGGGCTTAGCTGCTTGGCTGCATGCATACAAAATTTTCCACTAATGCAAAGAAGCTTTTTTATTTTTGACTCTCCTGCAATTAGCACTATATTGGTACTCGATTACAACTTACTGTTTGGGACAGTGCGGAGAAACATGGGCTAAGCACTTACAGGAGCACTACAGTAGCATATAGTAGACTAACAGGAGACTTACAGTAGCATTACAGTAGACGGTACAAGACCGTCGTATAGAAAAAACTAGAGGAAATATAGCACGACGGACATAACCTGTTATGCACAGGGACTCCTTAATGAATACACGGCTGCAGTGGTAGTTGTTGTAATAGTTGTTGTTGTTGTTATTGTTATTGATATTGTTTGCTGTGGAACATTGACTGCTTTGGGTACCTCACAAATCTTATCAGATGAAAAGGCAGTGCTCGGCAGTCGACGGATATTGTACACGATTATTACATTTATAGCTATTAGAGTTTCAATTATTTAGTCATTATTACATTATATACTTATAGGTGTGCTGGTCAATTGAACTTTGTTGTGAGCGGAGTTTTTAAAGTTTTCTTCCCAAAGGTAAACTGTTCTGGTAGCAGTACGTACACATCTGAAATGTACATAAGACTCTGAATCTATTTCCAAAACGGATCAAAATGCTATTCTCTGCATGTAACCGACGATGAAAGAAAAAATTTGCACACCCCCTGACAAGTATGCTATACGGTGATCTGCATGGATCGCTATGCATAGATTGCATGTTGCATATATTGGAATTTTCCATGCATATTCCTGAAGAGGTTAGCTTGGAAACTACAATTTTGTAGTGCACCAGATATATAGTGTGCTATCTTTAGTGTGTTGTCTTTAGTGTGCTAAGAACAAATACAGTATTAAAACTGCAGCAGTGGATATCCTATAAAACTAGTACCAAGAATATGGAGAGTAGCGTACATTAGTATAGTCTCAAGAAGGTTAATCAATTTGAATGATGGGCTCTCCCTTCTAGCGCACTACAGCTCCTCGGTACAATTATGACGATTGGTTTGCTATTTTGACATCTTCGTTCTGGACTCTCTCATAGACGTCATCATCATCGTCAATCGTCCTTCTCTGCCTGCCAATCTTTCCTTCTGTACATCTCTCTGTTCATCGTTTCTCTGCCAATCTTCGCCTCATCTTGTTTACTTTAGGACCATCGCCAAGAATCGGTGAAAATCGGCTGACCTTTTAGCCCAAGACAGTCAGGGTAAATGACGTAGCCGGATCCACTTGCACCCACCAAAGACAACAAGAAGGCTTGTGACCCGATTGCGTCAGTTGCACATTCACTCAGTTTAGTTTGGTTGTTGTATGTCACCTAGGCAACGCTGACCCCCCAAAGCAATCAGCTGACAACAAGGTCATCATCTCTTTTATCTCCCAGCAAGCAAAGTTGATATGTATGTCCAAAACAAGCGATCTTCTGCCTGTTTGGAGCAAGCAATCTTATGTAATTGATCGAAGTATCATGCGGGAAACGCAGAAGTCAGAAGTTCTAAAGAACCTAGGAATTGAAGCGATTCTATGCCATAGAATTGTCTGAAACTTGCAATTTTTGTAGTGTATAGTGCCATTTTCTTTAGCTAAATAGAACAATGAATGTATCTACTCTTTTCCAGCTTCAAATTCTAGCTCTGCTTTTGGATCCCTCGATCACCCTGTCGAACTTTAATTTCCCAATCGCAAATAATCCGCGCGCCCCATTAATTATTTTTTTGTTTGTTTAGCTGATGTATTTGGTTGTGCAGGTCAACTTCCCAGGGCGGCGGCCGGAGGGGGATCGTAGACTTTGCCTTTAAAAATCCAATCATCAGCACTATTCTTCTATTTAGGTTAATTTTAAAATTATAATACTTTTTTTTTTCTTCTCTTTTTCTTTCCTCTGTTTGATATCTTAGTTTTCTAAATTCTTTATTTACATATCTTTGTCAGTAGAGTATAGTGTGTGTGATACCGGTATAACTCTGCGATAAAAATATATATTTGAACTAAGCGATTGGAACAAAGAGAGAGAGACACTCAATTTGAAGAACAATCGACACAACCCCCCGAGAGATATATTCTAATTTACTTTATCAAAATTATTTAGTTTCCAATCTACAATGGTGGTCGCTCGTCCTATTTTCAGTGCCCTTAATTTATTATTTACTGCTGGGTAGGTAGAACTGAAGGAGATGAACAAACGAAAAGTGGGCTTCGGGGAAGACGGTTGGTTAGGAAGGTACAATTGTTATTGAGAGAATAGTACTGATAGCACAACAATGGCTTTGGATCTATGGTATAGTTGATAGTAGTCCGGCAATTTCTGGTTGCTGGAGAATTGAGTCTGTAGTGAAGTTTGTTTGCTGAAGTGATCACTCCATCAACTGCAACATTCGATCGACACACATCAACAAATCAACACCCAATCGTCGATTTCCGATTTGCCGATTGTCTGGGCCAACAAACAGTTTGACAGTCAGCAATAGTTTGACAGTTACCAACAGTTGGACCTCTATAATTTGACTTTTATTTCGAATTACACTTTGACTTTCTGACCTGTCATGATGTATTGCATGTATATGATCTTGCAGCAATATGCAGACCTAATGCAGGATTCAAAGATTCGAGCTATCGTACCAACACGACGTCCCAGCTCTACTTTTCGTTTACTTTTTGATTTTGTGTCGTAAGTCAGCTCTAACAAGTGCCATTGTGCTGCTCTTCTTCATCCTTTTAGGCGGAACAAGAGAGTCAACACCCCTCAACCAGTTCTTCTGGCTCCAAGCTGACACCTCTGGTATCCCCGGAGCCCCCAGCCAATCCCGATGGACTCTGTACGGTGTTTGCCAGGTCGACTCCAACGGCCGCAACACCAACTGCACCAAGAACGCCGCTGATTTCGCTTTCCAACCAGACGTGACTTACCACACAACCACCGGTGTCCCCCAGGATTTCATTCAGAATCATAATACTTATTTCTACTTGACTCGATTTGCTTTCCCCTTCTTCATTATTGGATTGTTCTTTACCGTTGTCACTCTGGTGACTGCGTGCTTTGGCTTCATCTCAAGATTGGGGTCTGCAATAGCTGGCACTTCGGCTTTCATTGCTTTCATCTTTGTTATCACTGCGTCGTCTCTCGAAACTGCTGCTTATACCTTGGCTCGAAACAAGTTTGGCAATGGTGCCAGTCTCGGAGTCAAGATGTTTGCATTTGCTTGGACTTCGACTGCTCTGCTACTACTGGTGTCGATCTTTGGTTGCATCGGATGCTGCACTGGAAGAGACCGAACAGGTACCTCTGGTGCCTTTGGAGGACCCTTGGCTCGAGAATCGTCGTTTGAAAAGTCCTCTGGGAGTCGACGAAGAGGTTTCTTCCTCGTAGGACCCAAGAAGACCCACGACAACTCGTTCTTTGCCGAGAATGAGAGTCAGAACCCAGTGATGCAAGAGACGAGCTCGTTTGACCGAGTGAGAGATTAAAGCGTGAGTCGAGTGTTTTTTGCAATTGCACAGATTTTGTGCAACTTGGAAAAATGATTTCTTCAACTTTCTCAACTTTCTCTAGTCAAGTCATAATTCGCTTTTGACTGACAAAATATTTTTTAACTTAAAAGGTGATGGATGAGGCACGATGAGAATTAATACCAGCTATATAACAAGTAATGTAATTTAGATATTTGATATCTTTAGGCAGAGTTAGCGTTTAAAGAAGCGTAATTTGGCAAAACTATTAACTACAATTTAGTATTGTTCTTGTACCGTTCAATCATATATATTATTAACGTCAATGCCAATCAACTATATCATTTCATAATGTTCACATGCAATTTCACCTACTTTAATATCGTACATTTATTTTCCAACCAGAAAAGCTCCTCCATCATTATTATACTGGTTATTCCCATTGTATCGAGAATAGTTGCTGCCATTCACCATTCCAACCCGACTGTTGTTGTTGTTGTTACTAGTACTGCTGCCATTGGTGCTTCGTACTCCAAGTGGGTTCTTGGAAAATGATAGTCGTATTCCTCCTTTAACACTGTTAGACAGCCCAAACCCGTAAAGTTCCTCCAATGCTCGCGTAGCATAGTTGACATCTTCAAACTCAACAAAACACATTGGACCATTCGCCTTGGTTCGGAAACATAACCGCTTATAGCCCCGTCGTGTGGAAAACAGCTCTTTCAATTCGTCTTCGCTAGTGTCAGGCGGTAAATTGCCAACGTACAACGTGTTGCAAGGTGGGTTCTGGTCTGCCGGATTGGCAGGAGGCAAAACCCGTCCTCCACTCTGCATGATCTGAACAGCCTGTGCATTGTTTGTGGGCGAATACGGAACAACAACCTTGTTTCCTTCGCCACTGCCACTGTTCGACGGCGGGGCCCCAGAAGCGGAAGCAGGCGCAGGTGCACTGGCGGTGGAAGTGGTTGCTTGGACAGTAGTACCACTGGTCACTACTCCAGAACTACCAGATCCATTCAATGACAGTCCCTGGAATTGCTTCGTTACTGGGGCAGTCGATGTCCTTCGTTTATCAGCAGCAGCTGCTGCTGCCCATTGGCCAGGAGCATTTGAAGTTGCCGAAGGACCGTTGGTGACAGGCACAGGTGTACCTGCTGCAGAAACCTGCTGTTGTTGTGCGCTACTTCCAATAGGAGGCTGAATTGCACTACTACTTGGGCCAGCAATGCTGGGTCGGCTTCCATTATTGATTTGACCAGGACCAAATGGTCCAGACGGGGGACCTGAAGGATTAGGAGTCTTGCTGAAGCCACCAGGGCCTTCAAAAGATTGCTTATGCAAAAGCGGAGGTGCAGCACCACTGGGAGGGCCGCCAGCAGGGTTGGCGACAAGTCCATTAACCGAGCCATTAGGCTGCTGTTGTTGTTGTTGTTGTTGTTGTTGCTGCTGCTGCTGTTGTTGTTGCGGTTGTGGTTGCGGTTGAGGTCCTTGAACGCCAGACTGGTTGAATCCAAAAAACCTCGATGGATCTTGGACTATATTATTGAAATCCTCATCGTCTCTGTTCTGCGACTCCAAAAGGAGGCTCTTGCCAGATGCAATAGGTGGTAAAAAGTCTCCGTTGGTGGTGTCTACCTGCTGGCTGGGGGCAATGGGAAATAAAGACCGAGGAGATGTGGGAGAAAACACCCCGTTCTCCGAGTAATAGTCGCTAAAAGGAGGAGGCATGTCAAGAGGAGCAGCGGATGCAGATTGAGGTTGTTGAGATTGATGCTGGCTAGGATGCTGATGCTGTTGATTATGCTGTGCTGAAGGTTGACCAGAGGGTCCTGGTGCTCCTCCGCCTGGTGCTCCTCCTCCTGCTCCCGGTGCGGCGCCTCCAAATCCAAACCGTGAACCAGACGGTTTTATGCCTGCAGCCGTTGGTTGAGTGGGTTTGGTGAACGAGGTGTTTATGGCCATCCGCGACAAGGAATCATGCGAAGTAGAATGTCGACTTGAACGAATGTCACACTTTAATGGAGGCAATGATGATCCTCCACCGACGGAGCCATTTGCTGATAGAGGAGGTGAGCCACCAAAAGCAGATGAAGACCCGTCACTGGTGGAGAAGATATCAGAGCGCATGTCCAAAGCATTCTGTACGGCACTGGCACTGCTAAAGGACTTGAAATATGCATAACCAAAAACATTTACCGGCAGACCGTTGTCAGATAGGCTGGTGGATTTCTGCAGTTCCGAATACAGAAACTCATGGGCAAAAGTGAAAAGAACCTTGAATTCTCGAGGAGTGATGTCTCTTGGCAGATTCTGGACTCGCAGAGCTACAGGGCCAGACGTGTCGTCCATTATCGAGGGGAAGAATGATGAGCTCGGGGTGGCCGAAGCACTTGGAGGACCATTTGTTCCTCCCGGGTTTGATGTCGGGTTGTTTGCTGCTGGTGGTGGCCCGTTGCTGTTTGATGGCTGACCTTGGAAAGGAAATGCAGATGGGCCAAATATCGAAGAGGTCATTGGTCCATTACTAGGACCATTAGAGGAAGAAGATGGCGGGTTTAATGCAGATGAAAGCGGGCCCTGGGGCACTGTGCCTATTGGTCCTGCGTTTGAAAAGCGATGCTTATCGGCCAAGTTCATTTCGAGAGTTGTCATTAAGTTGAGAATTTAATGCGGTTGTTTGGAAAATTTGATAAAGAATCGTCTGTCGACTGTCGTAATAACTCGTTTGCTTTTCTGTCCTTCCTTGAGTCGTGCGCACGCGTCTTTATGCCTAAATTATGCGATGGTTGGGTCCGGTGAAAATATAATGCCAGTAGTTTTCGAGAGCCCAGGGGGAAAAAGCGCGCCGAATGATGATATAAACGTATTGTCGTGACTTGGAAATATTTAAATAAGAATGGCTCGTCGTCGTCAGCGTCGTAGTCGTCGTCAGCGTCGTTTGAATCCTCGTTCTCGGAATCTTCTTCTGTTCAAACGCGACCTCGAGTCCTAAATATTATGTTTGGCGCAAAGAAACTAATATATATATAGATATATATTTAGTCGTTTTTTTCTTTCTTTCGCATGCAAACGGACCAGGTCCTAAATAAATTAGTTATGAAATAAATTTATCGTAAAAAAAAAAATGCTGACCAAAGTCAATCAAAATATCGATTTACCAATAATGCAATTAATGTAAGGGTTTTTTTTTTTGGCTTGGGGATACTTATAATCGTGAATTATTTGTAAGAGAAGAAGAAGAAAAAAGTGGGAAGGCGGGTCAACCTTGAAAAATTGGGTCCATTATACGGCAGGAAAAAGAAAATTGGGGACACGTTGTTGTGAGGGTAGGGAGGGTAACACTGACAGACAAGAAGCGGGGTGGTGTGGAATTGGCTGTGAGGGAGGTGGGCGGGAGTACTGTAGGGGGACTAAAGACTAGACACTGTATAGGCTGAGGGAGACACTGTATAAATGAGATGGGAAGTAGTCGGGGTAGATGTACTAAGAGATTTAAAGGTGTTTTTGAATTGACGGTTATTAATTGCTTCTGCTGATTGTTACTGGTTTATCGAACTGATGGAAGCTCATCTGGTGAATACACATAAAGTTCTACAAGTTATAGGTTTCGATCAAAGATCCTGATATCTAAACACAACTATAATAGGCAAGAAAATTAAACACTATGCAATGTTGTAATATATTCGATAAGCATGTCCTGATAATCTTTGTGCCAAGCGAAAATGACTCTCATCACCATTCGAGCTTTGCGCTTCCAATAGAACTCCCATATAAGTAGTTGATATCCCTTGACAGTGTAATTGGACTTGACAAAACAACTATGGATTGACACACTAATTAGACACATACTAAAGTATCTCATGTAAAGTATTTGTATCTATATTTTGTTTTCCGTTCCTGTTTCTGTTTTCTTTTCTGTTTTTTGTTCATCCATTGCCCATCTATTTATTTAATCACACATCCCCCTGAGACTTGCAGCCGTTATGCAATGCACGTAATTAAGGCGAACCGTGAAAAGGGTTACGGGGTATGATATTGACCTGGCAACCAGTGGTGAGGGGGACGGGGGATCAATTCTTCTGGGTGGTGATAAACCGTGAATAAATAAATGAAATTAGTACAGTTGATAGAGTCTTCGGAGCGAAATAGTGAGAAGTACGAGCCATGTTTGGTGTGAGGTGAAGAGTCAGCGAATGGTCATGGTCTACGGACGAGTACTAGCCAAACAAATCAGACAGGATCGACGGCTAGGTATATTTATACTTGTGATACTCTAAATGACTAAAAAAATCTCAGTTGAACAGATATACATATGATATATATTGGTATCGTACTGGGTCCAACTGCCTGACCTTCGCTGTACTCAGATTTACAGATGTGCAATTGTCAGTACACTTCGTGACGTACCAAATATATACGATATATGAGCTCAATATTGGAATATTCACTGACAACAACAACAGTTTTACAGACAACCAGTGTACGCTACACACATGAATAATCACTCCTATCACTGTCACAGACCTGTATCTAGTTGATATTACTCGCAATGTCACTCGTACTCATTGACTCACCACATATTCTGCGAATAGAATCATAATTGACACTAAACTACAGACAAGCGTACATGTTGTTGCACAGAGTCTCTAGAACTGACCAATTGATCCACTGCGTAACACTCTCAGACTGTAACATTCAACCACCTCTCCACGACCTCTCTTTTAGACCCCTCTCTTTACCCCATATAAGCTATACCCAATTATGCACATGCACATCTCAGCACGTTCACGACGTTTCACACACTTATGGCACAAATGTCACATTCCCTATGCACGATAATGCACGATTGCCGCACAGACGAGCCTCATGCATGACTTGCATATGTACATTGTGCGGCTACAAAATATTTCAGTTATAAACTTCATTCGAAGCTCTCGACATATCTTTGTATTTGCATATTTTATATTATTGTAACCATGGGAGAAAAGAAACAAAGAGGTAGAAGAAACGTCGACAAGCAAAAGTCCAACAAAAATGACCCCGTCTCCTTTGACGATATCCCGGATCTCGAGCTCATCGATTCAGAGTCTGGACCTAAAGCCGAACAACGGCAGGCTGAAAATGATATGGACATAGATGGTGAGAGTGCCAGGCCTATAAACGATAGTAATGGCTCATCTGAAGTTCCTCCGGCATTTTTCGGACTTGTGGACAAAATTGAACTCGATTATTTCAAACAGGCTGAAAGCACCTTGGCCGCTAACGTTTTCTCTTCTCCAGAAGAACGAGCTGGCTTTATACGCGGTGTGCTTGAAGAGGCAAAAGGAAAAGAAATGAAGTTGGCTACAAATCAGACATGCTCTCAGTTAATAGAGCGACTCATTCTGGTAGCCGACGACCGCCAATTGCATCATCTTTTCCAGAGCTTCAGTGGGAGTTTCCTTGCTCTGTCAAAACATAAATATTCATCGCATTGTCTTGAGGCGCTTTTCCTAAAGAGTGCCTCTCTAATAGAGCGTGAAATGGCATTAACAGACCCATTCCAGTTGTACAACGCTAAAGATGAAGATGGTGCTGACAACTACCTTGGCGAAGTCCAGGTATCGGTGGAAAATCTGTTTTTATTTATGACAAACGAGCTAAAACCTGAGCTCAAGGTACTCCAACAGAATCCTTATGGCTCACACGTACTACGAGTTGTACTACTTGTACTCTCTGGTTCAGCTATACCTGCAACTACTCTACGAAGTAAAAAATCACGAATTACGAGGAAGATGGTTGATATGAAACTGACTGAAAATGCAGATACGACATCATATCAAGTTCCGTCGTCTTTCAAGGACACATTAAATGAGGTAATCGAGGGCGTCACAGCAGACCTCGACTCCATCTCAGCCCGTCAGTTGGCAGTGGACAAAGTAGCATCTCCTGTCATGACATGTATTATACTCATACAACTACAACAAAACCTAAAGAAACCAAAGTCCAAACTCCTGGATTTAATTTTCCAAGACTCGAAAGCTGCCATCCAAGAAAAAGAATCGTCTGAAGAAGCGTTTGTCGAGTACCTCCTCTCTGATCCTGTCGGATCGCATTTCTTTGAGTCAATTATCACGGCGATGCCTCTCAAAACCATCGAACGTCTGTACAACCTCTACATGCAATCACGAGTCGATAAATTGGTTCGTCGGGAAAGCGGAAACTATGTAATTCAAGCGATCCTCCGAAGACTGAAAGCGAGTGAAGGTAAGCAAGTCCTGGATCAGCTAATCGGAGAGATAGATATTCTTCTGGCCAGCAGCATTCCAATGGTAAAAGCCATTGTGGAGACTGCTACACGATTAAACTACCGTGTAAATGATATTGCCAACATTTTTATTAAAAAATATGAAGTGTCACATGGTAATAAGGATCAGTTCTTGGAAAAGCTCCTCAAATTGGACGATTCCACATTGGGAAACACAAAGGATGACTGGCCCACCGCTCAGGAAATGAACAGGTCTCTTTTGGTACAAGTTTTGGTTAAAGCGGTTCCTCGATTTCTGAACTACGCTTTACTGGGATTACTGCAGTTGCCTGAAGAACGACTGATTGACCTTGCCAAGCATTCCGTATTTTCGCATGTTTTGGAAGCATGCCTCGTGCCCGAGGCTGACACTATCGTCAGACGAAGACTACTCAATGTTCTGTGTAAAGACGGAGTCATTGTGGATCTCGCATGTAATGCCTATGGATCTCACAGTGTCGACCGACTTTGGCAATTTACCTACAAGTTGAAATTCTTCCGAGAACAGATTGCTGACCAGCTGGCCAAGCAGTCACAACTGGTGAAATCTTCAAGGTACGGAGTGCGAGTTTGGAATAACTGGAAACTGGAAAAGTATGTCCGTAAAAGACACGAATGGTGGGTTATTGTAAAAGCTGAAGAGGACCAAATAGCAGAGAGACTAGGAGACAGTCGAGGACAGAAGGGAAAGCAAGCAGCACTGCCGGAGGTGCGACCCACGTCCAAACGGGGTTCTGCAAACCTTCCTCGGACAGCAGGCGACAGAAGGCCAATGAAAAAGCATCTGCATTCTAAGAAGCCATATGATCGGCCGAATGCCACGAGATAATATAATATATTATTACATTGACTTTGATATATTGTAGTGGAATGTAGATATAACATGAATACGTGCGATTGAACTGAGTTGCGTCCAGCATAAGCGTGCGAGTCTTAGGAAAAATCAACTGCATGCTCAGCAGTAGAATATTCTGTAAGAAGGCGGGACCGTCTGAATACTGCATGAACCGTTTTCAATACGATAGCCATTCTGCACTTTTTACCTGTCGCATTCCGAACGGGATTTCATGCAGCTCTCTTTACTGTAAAACCCCTAGCTATAAAATAAGTGTTTTAATGCATGTTACCGCAAATTGACCCATTGCGATTGATTTTCACTGATCTTCACCAATATCCACTGTAAATTGATTTATTTTTGGAAGACTCGTTTTATTATACATCGCGTATAAGATTCCCCACTTTTTGTTGTTGCATAACTCATAGACCTGGCGCCAAGACGGTAAGGCCGAGACCAAGTCCGGGGATGGGGAGTAACATGTGAAGATGCAGAGTTTTAATATTTATTCTATAATTCTTGTTGCGATTGTATTGTAGATGTAAAAATAATCTCCAAGACCAAAAAACCGTTTTACGTTGTAAATCACTAATCGACAATGATATACATGATGATGTTCACCATGGTATTCACTCGTCGGAGATCACGGAGCTAGGATCCTTGAAAAAACAGAGAAATCATAACGAAGATCATCTGCAAGCTAAACCGGTCCGCATAGTTGTAACGTCGTAGTGCAGGTTCCTGGTTTCCCCAATGGGCCATAGTTTAATGTAATGTTACCAAAACGTTATACCCCTTAGCTACCATGTCAGGTTAGCGTCATGTCATTTTAGGACGAGCATTGAGCTTAAGGGATTATGTTGATAGGGCCGTGACTCTTGGCCAAATAAGTCTATCAGACGGCCAAGACTGGCGAGGTAGGATTGGACATTTTACACTACGGTGACACGGACGGGTGCGGAGGGGCCAGGGGTGTGTCCCCATCACCCTGAACGGCATTTGGTCTTTGATCTTGGACTTCTGCTGAACCAATTATCGATATCATGAGTCTCAATGAGCAATGGAAATTGTAAACCATTTCTTTGCATACTCTCAGCCGCTCATTTTTTTGGCTTTCATTGATTCAATTGACACTCTCGCGCTTGTATTTCTTGTCGCTGGATCGCTGAGTCGCTCGCTTCCTTCTACGGCACTCTCTCGTATCTCGGCTCTTTCATTTCGGATGTGGAACCAAGCCCTTTGAATTCCACTAAAGCCCTCACTCATGTTAATGAGAAAAAGAAAACGTACATCATATAACCGTCGGCATGCAAAGGGCCAAGCTGATCTTAGGAGAATCTTGAAAATCCCGTAGATCATAACGGTCCTTTTCAAACTTCAGCACTGGAGGTTTAGCGCTTTTTGTAGGCGCCATCTGAGTTTATGGAAGTTCATCTGGTCTCCTCTCGTCAGTTCCCAATCGTCCCTTTCTATGCCCTTTTTTTTCTGAACCTTCAGTTTCCTATCGTATTTAATCTCACATCTCATGCAGATACCCCATACTCTAGGACACCTAATCTGGCTTTAGCTCAGATCACCTTATGCGGGTCTCGTAAACGTCCGTGTAAAGTTCTGTATGAAGTCCCCTCCTACATTTTCATTTCCGAAGGCACGAAGCGGGGAAGACATACAACAGAGAATGCACGCTCCTGCTTTCCAATCCCTGGATAGCCATGCATGGCTCTTTTCTTTATTTATAGACTGGTCCTTCCCCAGTATTACCAGTTACTCGTAAAAGCAGAATCCCCTCAGAGACCATCTTTTTTTTGTGTGTAAGTTTTTACCAATGGTCCACAAAAAATTGTCAGTATCTGTGCTGACCTTAGGATCTGCTCTAGGCGCATTGGCCAACGCCAATTGCCCAGAGCCAGCTTCCTCCGTTGTGCAGGCCGTTAATCAACTCGACTTGGCCATTACGTCCTTCGCTTCCGCCAGTGAGCCCAATTCCTGGATCCAGGATTTCCAATCTGCTCTAGGGCTCTCGGGTGACGACCACGCTCCCTTAGGAAACCAATTGCAATCGTTCACTTCGACACTCGTTGGCCAGCAATTGACTCAATGCGATACCCAGACTATAGTACCTAAAATCCAAGAGTATGCCGATACTTTGGTAGCCTATGTCTCCTCTCTTCAATCGGAAGACGACTTTACTGATTTCAAAAGTATTCAGGTTGAACTCTCCAATTTCGAAACCCTGTTATTTAAATTTCCTTATGATTGTGACAATTACATTTCGCTCTCTGAATCACTTCTGGATATCAACTCTGCCGTTTCCCACGTTCAACACAATTTGGGATTGAAAACCGTCTCTCTACCAGATATCCCTTCTTCGTCAAAGTACTGCGTTCATTCTGAAGATTCCAATGGTTTAGGTAAGTACATTGTGGAGACAAACCCGGTGTTGTTTCTTGTTCGAAGACTCTAACAAGTTCGCCGAAAGGAGCCCAGCAACTGTGTCACTCGACCCACAGTCACCTCCTGTGTTGCCAAATGTGCAGCAGTTGTTGCCGATATCGGAACATGCTTTGGGCTGAGAAGCTGCGTCTGCAGAATTCTCGACGATATACTGGATGACATAGAAACCTGTTTGCTGTGTGGATCACTATACAGCGAAATCAATGACAGCGTAGGAACAGTCTTGAATACAATCTTTGGGTGTACTCAAACCGTTACTACTCCTACTCCCTGCTCGTCATCGTCCTCAGCATCAATTGCTCAAAGTTCCTCCAGTGCTCCGTCCTCTCCAGCTGCCAGTTCTGCCTCTTCATCATCAGTATCATCCTCTGCAAGTTCCTCTTCAGTTGGTACGTATTAATTTGGCTTCACACGCACACGATAACTAACTAGCGTCCTCGAGTGCCGCTTCCTCGAGCGGATCTCCTTCATGTACCTCCTGTACCGTTTCCGCACCTGCGCAATCTGTTGCTTCCATGCTTGATCTGCTCGTGAGCAACTTGTACTACTTGAGTAACACAACTGCTAGTCTTGAAACCGCCGATGATGTCATGACTCAGATCAACAACTTGGTCAACGGTATCGTTGCAGTAAACGGTTCTCTGATTAACACAGCAGGTGCATTCCTCACTATCTCCAACCCCGTCAGCACTTGTGATGGGGCACTATTAGAGAATAGCGCTGCTCAAATTGTTGACGCAATTGGCGCAGTGCTGACTGAATTAGGTGATAAAGTACCAATTTTCGAAGCAGCTGGCATTTTGGATGTCTTACAAGGAATTTTGCCATTGGTCCAAGGCGATGCTGTAACATTCGAGGCATCGCTCTTCCAGCTCACTCCCGACTGTGGCGTCTTTACGGCTGTGTTGGATGATGTGAATAGTATCAACTCCATGCTGAGCAGCGTGTATAGCTCATTGACTATTTCATACACAGATCCTCCAACTCCACAAACGGTCAATTACTGCTACGCTCCATCCTCATGCGTTGCTTCAACAGCTGGCCCTACAGCAACAGGCTCTTCAAGTGCTGCTTCGTCTTCCGCTGGTTCTTCAAGTGCCGCCTCTTCAACCGGAGCATCGTCTACCGCAGCATCTTCAACTGTGGCTTCGTCCAGTGCAGCTTCCTCGAGCGGAGCTCCTTCGTGTACCGCCTGTACTGTTTCGGCACCTGCTCAATCTGTTGCTTCCATGCTTGATCTGCTCGTGAGCAACTTGTACTACTTGAGTAACACCACTGCTAGTCTTGAAACCGCCGATGATGTCATGACTCAGATCAACAACTTGGTCAACGGTATCGTTGCAGTAAACGGTTCTCTGATTAACACAGCAGGTGCATTCCTCACAATTTCAAACCCCGTCAGCACTTGTGATGGAGCATTATTAGAGAGTAGCGCCGCTCAAATTGTTGACGCAATTGGCGCAGTGCTGACTG